>OX328132.1:65877390-65914890 GCA_946811695.1 Gonocerus acuteangulatus | reverse complement strand
TTACGCCTGAACGTAACTCACAATCAGTAAAAACAAAGCACCTCTCACAAATGGGATTCTTTTGTAATTATGATTTGGGTTCAAAGGAGGGGAGGATGAAATTAAGAAAAGATAATCGCTATAGCTAATTTCCAAAGTCATACCGGCAATTCGTCCTGCGTGTCGGTATTGAGAACTAGACAATACGAAGACGGAGTGTATGTAAGGCGGCATGCTTAGCTTAGTGTTAGGGCGCTCGACTCTTGTTCTGGAGGAACTGAGTTCGAAACTCGGGCGCGTATTGAAAGATTTTATCTTCTTGTGACGACGTTCGAGGGTCAGAGTCGGGGTCTCAGCACGTCCCTAGGCCCATTCAGCCTTTAATGGGAACTTTCAAAGGGTAAATCAGGCGGCCGGAGGATAGCAATAATGATATCATTTCTCCAGTTCGCTGTATCATAAAGAATCATATATCTGCCCCTTTGCTCTGTAAACGGACTGACCATTTTAAAATATTTTATTACCCCCAAGCGTGTGTTATAGAAAGACCCTTTAATTACAACTTTTTTTTTTTTATTTTATTTATTTGGGTGCCTCGACTGCTTTGGTCATTTACAAAAATCTATTATTTTCTATAATCTACAGGTGGGAGTTGCAGAATGATGGAATATCTACAATGGATATAGTATCCCCACTTACTAAAATGAACTTAAAATACACACACACGTGTAAATATATATATATATATATATATATATATATATATATATATATATATATATATATATATATATATATATATACACATGTAATCAGTAATAGATTTAGCTAATCTGAGCCCCGCTTATCCGAACTGGACTAGGTAAAAAAATAATTTTTATAAAAGCTCCTGAACTGTTAAAAGTAAAAAAAACAACATTTTTTTTCAAGCTACATACGTTTAATGTACATTTAAGGAACCATTTTTCAGGAGGAATTTTTCAATTTCGTCGCCTAAATAAAAATCCAAAATACAGCCTAAGAAGTTAGAATTTACTCACATTTACTGGAATCCACGTTCTGTACAGCATTTACACAAAACTTAAAATATTATCTAAGTTTTTTTTTTTTTTTTTTTTTTTATCTTATCATCTATTTAATTTAGTTATTGCTTAAAATGTTGGCCTCTTGCAGAAACGCGAGCATTGCATTAAATAGATGATAACATAATAAAATGTAAATAAATAAAATGACCCAGTCTCTCGTAATCTATTAAAAGTTTACAAAAAGACTCGTCTTCTATTTTCGAATTGGCGCGCATACTCTCGCACCAATACGTCTTAGTTTTTCGGCCCTCTACACGCTTCTGAAGTTTTGCCATTTAAATTCTGAACACCCTGTATGTATATGTACAAATGTATATATGTATATGTATATATATATATGTGTGTATATGTATATATATATATATTATATATATATATATATATATATATATATATAAATAAATAAATATATATATATATATATATATATATATAAATAAATATATATATATATATATATATATATATATATATATATACACAAATTTGAACCACCGTTATTTTCGGTCTCTAGGGGTTCTGAAACGCGAAATTTTCTAGTCGGCACTACCGGATTGTTTCATTGTATCAACCTTATAAGCGGGGTGTCTTCCTTCTGGGATAGGGAGGAACCGCGCTAAAATATTATGGAATTGGATGCTAATGTCCCGGCAGTATTTCTCTTCAATTTTAATTGGTCGTAGGCCGAGGGTGTCTCGATCTCTACCACTTTTGCTTCTGCAATGGCCCCCGCTTTCCGATTGACCGATTCAGCTTATCTTTACAACACTTCTTTCTCATGAGTTACCCACGACGTATACCGCGTTTCGTTACAATACAGCAGAAATTACGACCGGTATGAGTATAAAAGGAATTTGGGTCCTATAATATACACAATATTATCTTCTTTTAAAACTATCTAATATCTTCTATTACATGCATAGTGTGATTACAGAATGACACTATAATCTATATCGAAATGAACACACAACACTTGTCTTCTACTGGTTATAGAATTACCAGATAGATCTAGAGAAAAATGGATTTAATGTATATTATCCACAATATCTTGTATCTATATTATTGTTTTGTTTTTTTTCAAAATACACGAATTGCTTTCAAAAACATCTTTAGAGTTTCTTAAATATTATTATATAATTATCCCCGTATTAACTATTGTAGGGAAAGGAATTCCGTGCAAGTTAATGAGGTGCTAAAAATCTGTTCTTTTAATTGCTTAATAACAACTATTATATTCTGTATACGTTTTTAATATCATGCGATTTTTATCGTTTTAATAATCAGTTTTTTTTTCTTTTTTTACAGGAGTAATCTTATCTTTTAGCGCGATTCCTCCCTCCTTCCATAGGGAGGAAGCCCGCTTATGAGGTTGAAAATCTGTTCTTTTAATAGCTTAATAACAACTATAATATTATATGTATATCTATATTATATTATATTATTATCGTTCTAAAATTGTTATCTTCCATTATTATAGTTTCGTTAATTTGCGTTAAAATGCATTCAAATATTTGGGTAAGTATCGATTTTTAAACTACGACACTATCGTTTTTAAACAGCTGATTTGTTAACGACTACTCTAGCTTAAGGTCGATTCACACTATACGTACCGTCACCAGCAGGCCACCGCTCAGCCGCCGACCGGCAAAATATTCTTCGATGTATTTCCAATGAGGTAGTTCACACTAGAGCGTACCGTCACCGGCAGGCCCCCAGCAGGCCACCGGCTGAACAATCTTTCTACCGGCAGGCCACCGGCATTTTTTTTTACTGCATATTATTATAAGTGTATATTTTCATTTATTCATGAATAATTTAATTTTATAATCAGTTTTTGATAAAATTATAAAAGAGAGAATGTATTTTTGTACCAAAGTTCATAAAAATCGGACCATTTTCGAGCGTTTGAGAGAGTGAACAGAAATATATATACATAAAAAAAAAATTTAAAAACATTTCTGAAATGTTGAATTATTTATTTTTTTTAACATTAAAATTTTGTTGTAAAAAAAAATTAATATTTCAAGATTTCAGAAATGTTTTAAAAAAAAATTATTTCAGAAAAGTTCGTCTTGAATTGTTGAAGAATAAATATATATATATATATATATATATATATATATATATATATATATATATATATATATATTTATATTTATATATATATAAATATATATATATATATATTATATATTAACATTTCAAAAGGTCAGAAATGTTTTCAATTTTTTTTATTTATTTTGTTGTTGGAAAAAAAAGAAAAAAAAAATGATTTCAGAAAAGTTTGCCTCTCATACGCTCATAAATGCTCCAGTATTGATGAAATTTGGTACAAAAATACATTGTCTATTGTATTATTTTTCAAAAACTCATGATCAAATTATATTATTGATAAATAAATGTAAGAATACACATAAAATGATATACAGTAAGAAAAAAAAAACTTTTATAAGAAAGGTAAGAAAGAAATTCAAGGCGCCGACCGAGACCGGCACGTCAGAATATTCTCCCCGAGACGGCCTGCATAGGTGGAATTCACACTATACGTACCGTCACCTACAGGCCACCGTCCAGCAGCCGACCGGCAAAATATTCTTCAATGTATTTCCAATGAGGTAGTTCACACAGTAGCGGACCGTCAACGACAGGATACCGGCAGCCCACCAGCAGGCAACTAGTAGGATTCTCGGAAAGAACGTTCTGACATGTCGGTACAGGTCGGTGCCTGCACGGTGTGTGTGTGAACACTCTACCGGCACATTCAGTTCGGTTCTTACCTTTCTTAGAGAAGGTTCTTTTCTTACTGCGCATTATTTTAAGTGAATATTTTTATTTATTTATGAATATGGATGACGAAAAACTCATCGAACATGAAGAACTGTATAATATGGCTGATTATAAATACGGTGATAATTTACAGAAAGATAAAATATGGCATCACCTTGGAAAGGATTTCATCACAGCAGGCATGAGACATACTTTATTAATAAATCATTAATTAGAAAACAAATGTATTGATGTTGCCAGGGGAATACTCCATAGCAGAATTAAAAAAGCTGTTATAAGTTTCACTGTCTAGGTTCTACAAAGAGTTATTATTATGAGAATTTTAAACCTCAAGTCTAAATAAGATATATGTACATATATTCTATAAATTGTATTTTTTTATTATAAATTGTACCCTGTATCTTTTTTTTATTTCTAAAATTATATTTTTACATTATAAATAAAAATAAATATGAAAATGTTAATGTTTTATTTATTTATTTATCCTTCCCTTAGACACCCTTTTCTTCAGGACTAATTGCTTCTCGAAAGGTTGTTTTCTAATATTTTTGATAAAAGTATAAAATACTGTTCTTGAGACATTCTGAAATATTATTTCATCACCTTGCAGCTCTTTGAATATTTTCCTAGCAACTTTCTTTTTGATAATAATTCTTCATTCAAGGCCTCTTATTTACATTAGAGGTTTCCTCTTCTTCGTCCAAATTTAAAGCTATCATTGCTAATTTTGTATTATTTAATTTAGACATTGTTAGAAACTAAGTCAACCCGCACAGACAACAGACTATATTCAAAATTATAACTATTACCTTTAATACTAATATTCATTATTCATGCATGCATTTTTTATAATTCTTTTTATTATTTACGTATGGGTTCGGTTGGACTACAAGACGTACAATTATCGCTGTTACAATTATAATTATAAGTTAATAATTGTTTATTATTTCAATTTATTTTTGCATAATTTCTTTAATTTGAATTGTCCTTTGATAATCATGTATGTTTCTCTTGTGAATTCAGTCATACTTAAAATTATTTTTCAATTAATATGTAATGGATGTGGGCCAATTCGTAAAAACGTAGTTATAGTTCGACGTTGAAAGGGGGCAAGCTAATTTTTGCAGGAATATCATTGAAAGTCATTATACTACCATTATAGAGATATACGTGATTTGAAAATTTACCGGAACATTTTTTTAAATTATTATATTAAAAAAAAAAAAACAAGGCGTTAAATGTCTCAAAAACGTTTTACAGATTGAAAATCGGTCAATTAGGTCGGGCTAATTTTTTTTAAATATTTGAAATATGTAATGTGACATGGATTTTGGCAAAATTGGAAAAATTTAAATTTTTTCGTTACAACCTCAATTGTGGAATTATTTATGCAAAATCTAGCAAACTAATTGAAACAAAATTTAGTGGATTGTTTTATTAGATTATAATAATAATTATTCTCCTAGAATATGAAAGACCTAAATGCAATTTAAGTTGCCGAATAAAATGATATACAAAATTTATAGTTTTTGCCCTATTTTTCATAATTATTGCTATTTTGCTCAGCCCCGAATACATTTTAACGTAACGTTATAGAAATTAATAGTTCATATATACATTTTTTTTTATTTGGATTTTTATTGAAAATTGCCAATGATTCTGAAGAATAGAGGCAATATAAAAATAATACATATTCAAATTATTTATTAATTAAACAATTTATTTTCTCCAACTTACAATAAATCTCTCATAGCCTCTAATAAAGCAATTATTGCTAGTTTTGTATTATTTAATTTAGAGATTGTTAGAAACTAAGTCAACCCGCATAGAAAACAGACTGAGAGATGTTTTCTCGACGTTGATGGACGGTGGAGATCCGTATGGTATGAATTGGCTTCCATCTTGCCGGTCGGCGGCTGGACGGTGGCCTGCCGGTGACGGTACGTATAGTGTGAATCGACCTTTATTAGTTTAGACGTGGCCCCGAAACAGTTGGAACGCGTAATAACAAAAAATTAATGAAAAATTGAAGTTCTTATAATATATGAACTTGTCGTGCAGAAATTAATAAATTATTTTTATTAATTCACTAGTTTTTAGTTGTTGACCTTTTAACTGATGAATGAAAAAGTGGATTTAATAAGATCATTTTTCTATAATTAATAATAATTGAGAAATAAGTTGTTTACCAAAACCACACGGCGGGTGAAGTAGCGTAGCGTGTATCCCATAGACAAAACCGTGTTATATCCCTTAAGGCCGTAATTTTGGTTTTACCTCAAAGAAAATCTCTATTTAATATTCAAAATTAAACTTTAGGTTTACCTTAAAACAAAAATTTAAATGAATGTGTCTCTAGTCAAGGGGCAGATACTGTACTGATACCTGATTATTGAACGCAAGGCACTTTAGAAAGATAGTGTGGTCAGTACTATGTTCCGGTAAGAAGTGTTTCCCATTTTTAAATATCCTGTAAAGGGAGTATTGCGTGAAACCGATTCCGACATTCGAACAACGATACTGGAAGTTAATACCTTCAGAGCGAACCCGAGTTTCGATCTCAGGACTTCTAATGTACACGTCATAACCGGGTTTCTACCTATGGAGGGAAGGAGGAAACACGCTCGAATAGCGTCATTCTCATTTTTGAGCCTACTTCTCTTGAAAAAATCATTTTATTGCTAAAAGCATTAAAAAAACATTCGCGCAATGAAACTAAACCCTCTATTTGAAACTTTATGCACAGTTTTCTCCAGCCGGATTTCTTATCAATATTAGCGAGATACATTTTCTTTTGTAGAACTTTTATATTTTATTCGATCTTGGGAATGACCCCCTACTTGCCAATATCTCACAACCGCTGTCGAGATATTTAACAGAATATATACATAAAAAGTCAAAGTTGTTTACGCCTGTATATAAATTATTTTTCTCTTCTTCATTTCGTAACATCACGAAAATCTATAAATCTTAGTTTGGATATTTGTGGGCAAATTATCAAGTCATTCCGTCGAATTTGACTGCCCGAATAAAAAATCTAGTTCTATTTTGTCAGTTTTCTCGAAAATGGTTAAAGATATCGTCTTGGTTTAATGTTTTTACACAAACATTTTTTTTTTTTTAGCTTTTTGGTTTAATATTAAAAAAAAAAGTACTACGTTCATAATAAAACATATTAATGAGAGTCAGGGAAGACCACTTTGGTAGTTTTGAAGGCTTTGATGGGACTTCGTAATTCTTGAGGTAAAATCTAATTCCAATCAGAACTCATTCCAATTTATTATTCCTTTTCATGGCATGAAAAGGAATAATAAATTCGTATGGAAACAATCGTACCATAAACAATGTTTCAAATTTGTCGGCATTTTACTTGTATAAAGTTGTTCTACGGAGAACTTTGGAAAAAACACTAATCAAAAGGATTTTTTCTGGACGATTTCTTGATTAGGCAATCATAACTGCAGAATGTTATCGGCGGCTTAAATAAATAAATGCTTATAAGTTTGTAGTGTAACAATCGTACCATAAACAATATGCATGTTGAGTGGTTCATGGGAGTTGTGAGACTGGACGATGTGAGATGAACTGCCACCAAGGACTGTACTGGCTTGCTATACTTTACTCCCACCACCACTCTACTGCCCTACCCTAAACAACTCCGCAAAACCGGTCGCTAAATCACTTCCTGCTTCGGTAACGCACTTCCCCTTTCCATGTAAACAAAGACCAACATCTCACAGAGCTGTCCCATCTCGTGTAGTGTTCATATCTCAGCGGGACTTCTCTACAGGGAGGAAAACCCGCTTAGGACGTTAATTGGGTGTCGCAATCCAGCATTTAGGTCAGTTTCATAACCAATAGGTCGCGAAAAACCTTGGTTTTCGAATTTGTAAATAAATTTGGGGCCCGATTTTGATAAAATTTAGTTAAAAAGTCGCCTCCACAAAAATGTTTTATTATGAGCTCTAAGCTTGTCAGAAAATAATTAAGATTGCGAAGATATTTAAGGACCAATAACACTGAATCTTATTTATAAAATAAAATAATTAGCATATTTTAGATTAATAGAATGATTGAACTTGTTAATATATAATACATCGTATAGACATACATACGTTGTAGAAGGGTGCAGCCCCCCTCCCCGATTTTTTTATTTAATCCGTAAAAATGTGTCATAAAAAGTTTAAAAATAAATTAAGGTTAAGCTGGTAAGACAAATTTACCAAATCATTGCGAAAATGTTTACCATAAGAGGCATAGGCAGATAAAACCAACTTTTTTTTTTTTTATCAACAAAAAATGTTACTATGAAAGATGTTAAAATTACTCAATAATGTGGGACTTCAACGGACCAAAACGCTACTTAATCTTTATAGTTGTCTAACTAACTTTCGCATATATATGTATAAAATCAGTCCTCAGTAAATGATTCTTTACCATACAGCACACTAGGGAAATAGTGTGGCCAGTAGTATGCTCTAGCTACCTAATTTTATCCTTTGGGGGTACCCATTAAATTGATTGTAGGCTGGGCGACCAAGGGACAGTCTGAAATCCTGAATCCAACCATCGAACGACTACATTAGAAGATAAAATCTTTAGTGCGTGTCACGTTTTTACTCAGGCCCTCCAGAACGTGAGTCAAGAGCTCAACCATTGAGCCAATCGCACCCTTTGATAATATTATACTAATACCTATCTCTGGCATATGCACCTTTTTTTTTGTCCTCTCCAAGCTTACTCCCTTACCTGGCTATCCTCCACCCATATGTCTCTTCTTTGTTCCAGTAGAGAATGAAGTAGCTTCAGTACAAATTGAACCACTATATTCTTCAGCAGGAATGCTTCCTATTGTAGATATTGTCTGTTAGGTATAAGTTGAAATTTTGTGTGATTGCTATAAATTCCCACCACAATTTTTAATTTATCATAATCCTATTATTTATGTGTTTTTTCTTTAGATTTATTAATAAAAAATAAATTATTTTTAACTTAATCGGAAGAGATTAATGGAGTGTTCTAGCTTTGGATAAATAGTGTGAAGGATTATTCTTAGAAGTCTTTTATGTACAGTTTTGGTATGTCTATCACTTGAACAGCAAAGAGAAATCATCCATAAATAAATTAATTTCTCAAAATTGGAAACGATATTTTCCAATCCTCAACACATGTGGATACTGAGTCCAATCAACGAATGATTATTGGGGGGGGGGGGGGAGGGGGTACTCTTATTTACTATCTCATTTAATAAGACTAATATTAATATATTAATAATTAATATTATTTCCTTAATAAATGTAGAACTAAAAAATTCACCCACATTATGGAAACTGCCTTGTAAATTTGCTTTAACAGCCGTTCCTCTCTACATTCGTATGGTACCTCACTTGTCACATGCTACTGGTATAGTAAAATCATTTCACAAGGGGCCTAATTCCTAATGACCTTGACCCCTATTGTAAAGGAAGTGCCGATTATTATTCTAAATCACCTTAGTAGGGTTAATAGGTATCTTATTTAATGAACAATGGTTATGAGCAGTTGCAGTTTGGTAAGAGTGTTCCAACATTTTTTTTTTATGAATTATAATTTAAATTATATTTTCTTCCTTATGGCAAAAAAATAGTTTTAATTTCTTCTTAGACTTGTTAAACTGTAGAAAATATAATACCACTAAATTACTTGCAAATTTCCATTATCACTACGTCATAAAAGGAAGAGAAAAAAAGAAAAAAGAAAAGAAAAGGTTAAATGAAAGCAGAAGTTATTTATTAAAAAATAATAGGTCAATATGGTTCAGGGCAAAATAATGATTATGATTTTTATTGAAATAAATACATTCAAACAAGATCAGCTCAAAAATATCCCCACTTTATTAAGGGTTTAAACTAACAGGTAAGAATCCATGGCAGTTTGGCGACTGACAATGACATGTTGTTCCATGTTTTAGGTTTCCTTGAACACAATCCCCATATGAATAAGTGACTTCTTCACCTGCTTCTAGTACTTGGGTTGTAAATATAGCAACTTTAGCTACTATACTTCCAGTTCTTGTAGGTATAACAGTACTATTGGGAGAGCAAGAATGGTTTATATACCTTCCAATGTTTGCAAATTTGTATGCATCTACATGACTTTCAATTATATGCTCTCCATAGTGCTCCCTTAACGTTAAAATGTATTGAGCGTTTGCCTGGTCCTGACAACGCCTAGCAGCAACTTCCTTGCCAATTAGTTCTCCAGCATACTCACAGATAAACGTGCCTGCTGGAATTGTATCCAATGTAAATAAGCCGAATCCTTTCTTTTCAGTGGGTCTTATCTCAAGACGCGCATTTGGACCTTTCTGGACCAATCGGTTAGGACAAGTAGTAAAGTTGCATGAGCAAAAAGCACCACATTCAAAAATAGATTCATTCTGTAACTTGTCAAGTGTTAAAAATGAACTAATGTAATTTTTTCCTGCATTCTTAATGCATTTACACCGCTCATCTACACATATTTGATCAAAGGTACACGAGCAAGTCAAGCTAAACCACGAATAAAAATCATCTTTATCAATCCCAGGGCCACAGATCGACTCTTTTGTGTAGGACACATTGGCCACTTTATGGCTGTAGTCATCAATAAAAAACATCTAAAAAAATTGTTTTAATAACTACAAGCTCAGAAGTTAGAATGTGTTTTGAAAAATAATTTATTTTAATTTTAACGTCCATATGCAGGGTGTAAATTTATTTAGGTGAGTAACTGCAAGGTTATTACACCCTTCGTTGATATACATATCTCAGTTAAAAATTATTTCAAGTCTCACAAAATCTTCTCTTTAGTACTTTATAATGTTTCCGCCATTGTGGCTATTCGTATGTTAAGTTCCAAATTCAGTTAATCGAAGTGACCATGTTTGAGGTAACAACTTGATTCAAATTTCAGCTTTCTCTGAAATAATTAGCTATAATTAGTCAAAAAATTCAGTTAAAATTAGTATTTTGTAACAAAACTGTTTCTTTCACACTCTTCTTTATATATATTTACAGCAAAGTTCAAAAGTTAGTGTCATCAAGAAAATTAAATTTTGATCAAACAAATGGCAGTCTGAGCTTTTACTTTGTCCAAACACTGACGACTTAACAAAAATCCAACCAAACTAAACAAAGGGCAGTCTGCGCTTTTACTTTGTCCAATTACTGATGACTTGACAAAAACCCAACCAAACTAATCAAAGGGCAGTCTGCGCTTTTACTTTGTCCAATTACTGATGACTTGACAAAACCCCAACCAAACTAATTAAAGGGCAGTCTGCGCTTTTACTTTATCCAGATACTGATGACTTGACAAAAACCCAACCAAAAGCTATCTGACATGTCCAAAACTATATTGTTATATGTAATTAATGTGATTGATTTAGCCCAAGAAAGCTACCAAAGCAAGATTTTAAAGGGAAAATCAACTTTTCTTTAATAACTGCTTCCTAAAATATAAAATTGCCATTATCTTTCCAAATTATATCTTTTAAAAAATTTAATATAGAGAAAACGTATATAATTTTTCTTATTCGATTTAGGGAACATACCTTATCTATCTTTCATAAAATATTTTTGATACAAGCTGACTTTTCAACAGCTCAATGTAACTCTGTGGTCATAATTTATTTAACGAAATCCCTTCATTACGTTACGACTAAAATATTCATTAATTGAATAAAAACAACTTGTTTGCCTTATAAAAAAAAAAAAACCCCACGATCACACTACGAAATTATAAACAGAAACATAAAACTAATTTCAACACATTAAGTCTAAAAGAAACCTTCTCTGATAATCGATATTTTAAAAGTAGCAGGTTACAAGGAGTGTAGACCATAGATATAGGAAGGAGATACATATCCTTTCTAAATCTTTGGTGTAGACTTATAAGTACAAAAATGTAACATTATTCCCTGAAATGTAATAACGATTGTACTTTCGAAATTTACATAAAAAAAAAAAAAAAAAAAAAAAAAAAAAAAAAAAAAAAATTACATTTTGAGATCTTAAATTTTCAGAATATAATTTTTCATAACTTTTTTTAATTTACTCTTTAAATGTTGCACAGCGTAAAATTGTCTTCCTTAATCCCCAGTGTTACTTATCCACTGATTTAAACAAATCAGGCGAACCAGGGAAATAAGGTCTTAGGCAGCAAAACATCATAACAGGAGACCGAAGAGTCTCACTGTATGTGATGAAAGATCAATTTTAAGAAAATCACCGGCAAAACCACAACTGATTGCGCCAAAACTTGCGACTGAAATCTCGCGGATCATCTGACGGGACATAAGTAACAGTACAGTAAGAAATGATTTTTTTTTTTTTAGCCCTGAGATGAGAAAATTCCTGTCGCCGGTGGGGATCGAACCCACCATCTCCCGCTTATGAATTCAGCGCGCTAGCGACTAGACCATGGGAGACCCCAGTAAGAAATGATCTCAGGAAAAATGAATTACGCTGGCTAAACAGCCCCAAACCCTTACTCATATTTGACTGTAGACACCAAGTTCTTCATTCACTCCCCTTCACACGTTTTGTCAACTTCTTTGGCTAAAAAGTTCTATTTTGTACTCAAAAACATTTTAAATCCACTGCCAGTATTCAGCAGGATGGTTAACACTTTATTTTGCATAGCAAAGTATTTTCTATTTGTTAACTTGCATAGAGTTAATGAATTAATTAACGGCTCGACAGGTGCTGGAAGCTGCCCTTGGCCCTCTCAACTGCCTGTATCCACTCATCTCTGTCAGTAGCTAGTCTGCTGGATACACCAACCATCCTTAGGTCCTCAGCCATCGTGTCCTTCCACCTTCCCATAGGTCTTCCTCGTGCTCTGGCTCCACCTGGGGTTCCATAGTATAATATCTTGTTGCTCTGTTATCGTCCATCCTTATAACATGTTCAAGCCATTTAAGGCACTGAATTTGCACAAAATGGGAAATTTTTAGATTCTCGAATAAGTCGTATATCTCTTTATTCCTTCTCATTCGATACACCCCATTTTCCTTAATCGGTCCCATTATGCGTCTCAGCACCTTTCACTCGAATCTATCAATCTTTTCCGATAACTTTTTTTGTAGGGTCCAGGTTACACCGGCATATGTTAAAACAGGTCGGATGATAGTTTTGTACAGGACTATTTTTGTAGCGCGGCTTACCAGTTTACTCCGGAGGATACTTCTTAGGTCAAAATATGCTTTATTGGCCCCCCTTATTCGATTCTGAACTTCCTCCTCTTCGTCCGTCCGATCATTGACATTGAAACCAAGATACTTGAAACTGGACACACATTGGAAAGTATAATTTCCCACTACATAGTGCTTTGGCGGGTTTAGAGGTTTTTAGCGCGGTTCCTCCCTCCCCCATAGGGAGGAACCCCGCTTATAAGGTTGATACAATGAAACAATCCGGAAGTGCCGACAAGAAAATTTCGCGTTTCAGAACCCCTAGAGACCGAAAATAACGGTGGTTCAAATTTGTATATATATATATATATGTATATATTTATATATATATATATATATATATATATATATATATATATATATATATATATATATTTGTCTGTTCGCTCTCTCGCTCGAAGACGAATGGTCCGATTTTGATGAAATTTGGTACAAAAATCAGTCGTCCAATATGAAAGATCAAGTTCGTTAACCAGCAAAATCCGCCCACTGGAAGATGGAGTTTGGGGCGAAATTCGCGCAGAAAAAATCGTAACGCTTACGTTTTTGAGTTCATAAGCTTGTAAGTACTCTTTTTATAGGCTTCTTGGGCTAGGAAAACGAATGAAACCATTTTCAAGGCGATAGCCTTAACCGTTTTCGAGAAAATTGGAAAAATAGTTTTTGAATACCGTTTTTAATTTGGGTACTTAGAATCATGGGATTCAGTTGAAACATTTTCTGCATGTTCTACTTTCATTAAAACTAATATGTTGAAATTTTGGTTACGTTTGGAGTTAAGGAAGGGTTACAATAAAATATTTTATTAACAGACATAAAAAGTTTTGGTAACTTTGTATATTTTCCTTAATATCTCGAAAAAAGTTAAGAATTTGGTAACCGAAAGAAAACCATTAGAAAGCTTACTAAATGCTCTACAAAAAAGGTTCTGATGAAAGTTTTGATTAGGCGATGTCAATCGGAGAAATAAGTGCTTAAAACATTAAAGTAATTGATTTTGCTTATTCGAACTGTTCTTTTTGTCTGTTTTTATTCCTTGTTATTTTTTAATTGCTTATAGTTGGATAATGTATTTTACAATAAAACAGATTAGGCAGAATAAGAAAAACAATTCATTGTTAGAAATATAGCTTGCCAAGAGAAAAAGATTCGTTGACGTCTTTTGAATATTTTCAATTGCCTTTATGCTGTTGTTTTTTTTTATTTTATTTTTTAATTGATTTTATCTGTAGAATTATTACTATAGTAAAAGAACACAGGAATGTGTGAAAATATTTGATATTTTCCAATTCATTGAAACGTATGAAATGAAGTATCGGTAGAAGAGGATTCTAGGGTCTGGCGGACCTGACCCCAGGTATAGCCAGCCATAAAACCCTTTGAACAAAGGCCGAGGAAAATATTATCTGTTTCTATTCTATGCTTTTCAAATGAGAATAGGGATATGAACAGGAACCGGGGTCTCCCGTGGTCTAATGGCTAGCGCCTTGGATTCATAAGCGGGAGATGGTGGGTTCGATTCCCAACCTCCGGCAGGAATTTTATCATCCCACGGCTCGCTGGTGAAATTCCTCGCTACACCCTGGATGTCGGCGCTAATGATCTAGATGAAAAAAAAAAAAAAAAAAAAAAAAAAAAAAAAAAAAAAAAAAAAAAAAAAAAAAAAAAACTCTGGAACCGCGCTAAGATGACGCAGTTCCTGCGAGTCGGACTTTTTCTTTCTGAGGACCATAACCTTTGTTTTTTCTTCATTTATAGACAGGCCCAAGCTTCCGGCTTCTCTTTCCAACCCTTCACAGTTCTCCTTTATAATCTTGAGAGACGGGCCAATCAAAGCCACATCATCGGCGTAACCAAACACTTGGCTCATTTTGCTAAAAATTGTACCTGATTGATTAATCTTGGCTCTATTAATTATAACTTGAAGGGCAATATTAAAACTTGCATAGAATATTGCATTTTATTGTTAAAGTGTTCATAAATAACACCAAAATAATAATACCATTTTTTGATGTTGATTTTTAGGGAATATTTAAAATATAGCTTATCACTGTGTTAATGATGCCTTCTATTTACCTAAAGCACCATTATTTTAGTCACAAATGTTAAAAAAGTCAAATATTAATGGGTGTTTCAATACTTTTTACCCTGTCTGCATATAAAGTAGTAGTTTTTAATGCTATCTATACATTTCAGGTTTGTTTATATTCTACGCCTAGGATTTTGTTCTCCTTGGAATAGGTTTTCTTTCGAAATAAATGGAGAGGCTAACACGTCTATCGTGGCTGAAAATTTACCTAGCTTCTCATCTTTACAGATAACCCCTCCTAGAAATCGTTGTCAGCCCTAATACTTTTTGATTTCCTCCCATATAGCGCAGACTTATGCATTTTTATAAAAGTGAAAATATTATTAGAATAATTTTAACGTTCATTTATTATTGAGAAAGAATTTTAGGATGGGTTATCTATAGGTTACTACCCTTTTCTAGCCAGTATAGGGCTGATGCCTTTTCTTTTTTCTATTATTTTTTTTTTAATAATTTTCTTTTTGCTATTTTTTTAGCACTTTCCTTCGAAGGAAAGTAGCTATTGAGGTTGCACTCATGACGGAATTTTTAAAAAATGTCTTCAAATCTTTATCGATCCTACCTATTAGACACCGAAAATGACCCCCGTTAAAATTTATATATATGTGTGTGTGTGTGTGTGTGTGTGTGTGTGTGTGTGTGTGTGTGTGTGTGTGTGTGTGTGTGTGTTTGTGTGTTTGTGTGTTTGTGTGTTTGTGGGTGTGTGTGTGTGTGTGTGTGTGTGTGTGTGTGTGTGTTTGTGTGTTTGTGTGTTTGTGTGTTTGTGTGTTTGTGTTTGTGTGTGTGTGTGTGTGTGTGTGTGTGTGTGTGTGTGTGTGTGTTGTGTGTTTGTGTGTTTGTGTGTTTGTGTGTTTGTGTGTGTGCGTGTGCGCGTGTGCGCGTGCGCGCGTGCGCGCGTGCGTGCGTGCGTGCGTGCGTGCGTGCGTGTGTGCGTGCGTGCGAGCGTGCGTGCGTGCGTGCGTGCGTGGGTGCGTGCGTGCGTGCGTGCGTGCGTGGGTGCGTGCGTGCGTGCGTGCGTGCGGGCGTGCGTGCGTGCGTGCGTGCGTGCGTGCGTGCGCGTGCGCGTGTGCGTTTGTGTGTGTGTCTGTTAACACGATAGCGGCCAGAGTTTTTGTTTTTTCGTCACGAATCTTGGTATGTAGCATTCAATTAGCAAACGATTGAACGAGTTCGTTAACCACCAAAATCGGTCCACCGGAAGGGGGGGTTTACCCCGAACCCAAAACACTAATTTGACCATGCCAGCCGTAATATTTGTTATATTTCAACGAAACTTGGTATTCGTAGTGGTAATCTAGAAAGATAAGTGAGATGTAAAAATAAACTTAATCGGTTCATTAGAAGGGGGGGGGGGTTTACTTCGGACCCACAATACCAATTTGCCACTACCAGCCGTGATTTTTGTTATATTTCGACGAAACTTGGTATTCGTAGTGGTAATCTAGAGAGAAAATTTAGATGTAAAAATAAACTAAATCGGTTCATGAGAAGGGGGGCGGGTTACATCGGACCCACAATACCAATTTGCCACTACCTGCCGTGATTTTTGTTATATTTCGACGAAAGTCGGTATTTGTAGTGGTATTCTACAGGTACAAATGTGTTGTAAAAATAAACTATATCAGTTCATTAGGAGGGGGGGGGGGTTTACTCCGGACCCAAATTACTAATATACTCATACCGGTCGTAATTTCTGCTGTATTGTAACGAAACGCGGTATACGTCGTGGGTAACTCATGAGAAAAAAGTGTTGTAAAAATTAGCTAAATCGGGTAATTGGAAGGGGGGGTTTACTTCGTACTATATTTCAATCGATTAGCCCGCCAGACGTAGGTTCGCAAGGCCGCCGCAAAGAGCGCTATCTCCCACTAGTGGGACTGTATCCTGTTCCTGCGTCAGATCAAAAGACGAAAATATAAAGTTTTTTTATATTTATTAAGCAGTGTAGTAGGTACCATGTGTAAACATAACTCTAGAAGAAAATTAATAATTGAACAGTTACTCATTACAAAATTAAAAGAGAACTATTCATGTTTTTATTTTATTTATGTAGGATATTTTAAGCAAATTGTTCTGGAAACCAGTCTACACAACCCAAATTCTGAGGAAAGTGCTTAGTTATGCAGCTCCTGCGTGACGGACTTTTTTAATTTACATATGGGCCACAAATTATGTCTTTAATTTTTTTAAAGAAAAATGTTCCGAGAATTATAAGTTTTAATCTAGTATAACTAAAATTATTGTTTTTTTTTTTTAAATATAATATTAATATATTATATTGTACACTGTAATAATTTGTAACTGAGGTGTTTCTCTATGAATGAAAGAGGGAGTGATACAGGATTTATGTTAATTATGCCAAAAGGAAATTTTTAAATACATTTTGTTCAAAAACACTTTCACATTTTTTTCTTGTCTTTTTCCTTTCTATTAAAGCTTCTCTTTTAAGGTCCATGAGCTCTTCTTTATGGATAGTCGTTCTCTCATAGGAGCTATAGGCATCTAAGAATAAAAACAAATTTATGACATTTTTCTTGGAGCCTCAGAGAACAATAAATTTAGGCTATTTGGGAATTTCAGAAAGGACTTATATTATACTTTGATTTAGCGAGCAACAATATTTTGCACCGAAATTAAAGTGACTTGCTCTTCTTGTAAACATAATATTTTAATACATTAATATTTCTTACAAAAAAAAGCAAATAAAAGAAATAATATTACAAAGAAAATGTTTCATTCTACTTTGATTATGAAGTGAACGACGAAATTAATAAATTATGTAATGTATATATATATATATATATATATATATATATATATATATATATATATATATTTATATTTGTATAATTATGTACATTTATATAATATATAGTAATTTATTATTTACATCTATCTATATGCGAATAAACAAATAATTATTTAAAGAAACTATTTTTATATATACAATGGCCTAAGGTTGAGGATTTGGTGGCCTTTCAGGGGAAAAAGTTACTTTAAAAGGTACTATTAGGGCTTGGAGAAAGAATCTATGGTAGTAAAGTAGAAGGTACTTACGGAAAAAAGGGAATGTCCAATTCCTTCTTTGCTCTTTCAGTACACCCATAAGCACAGCACGGTATAACCATAGTTGCACTACAATTAAAATAAAGTTTAATACAAAATCTAGAAGGAAAAACGAACTTACCAAGGATTACTGTCAATGTTTTGCCCAAAAACATAGCCACCAGAATCTTAGGGGTGCTTCACTGGAGGTTCAAGAGTTAGGAATCTATCCTTTCTGTATCTACGGTTCTACATTGAGTTAGTAGGGAGCGGAGGGAGTCTTAACGAAATAAGCATAAAATCGGCTATTTTAGTGTGACCAGCGGCGCGCGAAAAGGTGAATTTTTGAATATGATTGTAAACAAACAATGAAATTAAACGAATATATACATTGAATTGGTATTGATTCATATATATATGTGTGTGTGTGTGTATAAATGTATATCAATATGAATATGATATATATACTCGTTTAAGTTCATTGTTTGTTTACAATCATATTCAGATCCAAATTTTCGCGCTTTACTAGTCACTAGCATGGCCGATTTTAGACCTATACTTCTTTAGCATTGGAAGTTAGATAACACTCCCTCCTCGCTCTACTAACTCAATGATGTTCAAGCTATTATAAGAATTAATAGTTATTAATAATTATCTATGAAGTTCTCGTCACGTAACTTGAGTAGATACAGTCGAAAGTTGGAGGCGTGAATCCTATCCACTTCTGGTGATCAAGTCGATAAGCGAAAAAGACACCGAAAAGGGCCTAACCAGAAGGTGATATCACACTGAGGAAGGAAATAAATGTGATAGAGATATGCCTCGGCTATATATTCGAACATTAACTGCTATTTGCTATACCAAATGCTCGCTAAAAAGAAAGTTAGGTCAAATGGATTCTTCATGGATAGAGTTTTAGCGCGGTTCCTCCCTCCCCCATAGGGAGGAACCCCGCTTATAGGGTTGATACAATGAAACAATCCGGAAGTGCCGACTAGAAAATTTCGCGTTTCAGAACCCCTAGAGACCGAAAATAACGGTGTTTCAAATTTGTGTATATATATATATATATATATATATATATATATATATATATATATATGTATATATATATAAGATATGAGAAGGTCGATATAGAAGATGTTTTTAAAAAAGAGATAATATACACTGGGGAATGTAATCACGACTCGAAGTCTAGATAACAACTGGCTTTATTAATCCTGCTGGGCCTTATATAGGCCCAGCTTGTTTTTTTACAATGCTCAGGTATCCTCCTCCCTAACAGCCCCTTCCCAGTTTCTGGAAATTTTTCCAGAAACTTATTTATTTGGGAGGGACCCTGAATGTATATACAAGACATACAAAAGAAGATTATTCAATATGTATAACACAACAAAAGAAACATAGTACATATGCAGGATATTATAATTAGCAAAGATATAATAATGAAACAAAAAGAAGAATTTAACTTTTAGTTGACTGAACTACAACAAACAAAAGAAAATAGTACTTTAATAAGACTTTGACAATATAAATATATACGTTATACATGAGAATGTACAAAATACCTGATATGACAGGAATCCACAACTATACACTTTGACTTGTAACTAATCACCTTTTTATCTCACTCGGCACAATTATCCGAACTCATGTCACACCAACGCTAGCTCCTTTGGCCGGATCAGACCTCCCAGTCGGTACTTTTAGCTGTTCAAGATGGGCATTCCTCTGTCGGAATGGGGCATCCATCGTCCGAAGCGTAACAATATTTCTCTCTCGCAGGGCAACAATTGTGTACGGTCCATCGTACCTGAAGTCTTGTTTGGTCCGATTAGAGGGAATACGGCGATAAACGACGTCACCTACCCGCAAGGGTTTGACAGGATCCTGAATACTGAGATTATGTTTCCTAGTTCTGTTCTGTTTCTCCCGCAGGAGTCGTGTGGCAGCCTTCCGGCTAACACGACGCTGATTTTCCTGTATCTGACGTATCGTAGCAACAACGCCCGGACAGCCTGCAGATTCAGGAACTTCTCTGCCGAGTTTTAGCGTTCCAAAAAGTATTTCGAACGGAGTGAAACCTGTGGTGCTGTGGACGGAATGATTGTAGCCTGTGACTGCCACTGCCATGGCTTCCTCTGCTGACAACCCACGATCTGCATGTAGGACTCGGAGGTGTTCACTGAGTGTACCATGAACACGCTCTATTACGCCATGACTTTGAGGTCGACCTGGGGTGGTGATATGGGACTTGGCGCCCCAGCGACTGAAAAGCTGTTGGACCTCGGCATTACGGAATTCCCGCCCTCCGTCTGTGATGACCAGCTCTGGTGTGCCGTAACACTGGCTCCACTGTAAGAAGGCCCTGCATACTTCTTTCGCGCTCTTGGATGTGACTGCGACAGCCATGACTACTTTACTAAAAATATCGACTATTGTGACCCATGACTGTCCTTGCCAGGTAAAGGTGTCTGCTTGAAGGGTGAGGAGCGGAGTTTGTGGCGTAGGGGTCTCTTCCTGTGTAACTTGGGGTGGTCTCCTGTCGTACTTGACCTTATTACAGATGTCACACGCAGCGACTACTCCTTTAACTGTCTTGGTCATGCCTTTCCAGAAATATTTACGTTTCAGTGCTTGTAGAGTTTCTGCTACTCCCCTGTGGTTTGTCTTGCCCTGGTGTTGGGCAACTGTGACATCTGTCTGGAGTTGAGGGTCGGTCACCACTTCCCCTAGTCTGGTGCACCTAACGAACCGGCGATCCATACCAATACGCTCCTGTTTCCACAACCGTGCGATTTTCTCCCACACCGTCGCGTTCCCGACATAGAGATATGTCGTCTTCCCTGGCTCTGAGGCGTCTTCGAGGAGCTTGCAGATGACGACATCCGGGACTGCAGGCATTGTCCGGACTGAACAGGTGAGACTGGATCTCGTACGCCGACCATATATAATTTGGGGGGTTCCTGTTTCGGCTGTCTTCCATATAATCCGACGTTTCTTCGAGACTACGATGTCATCCACTTCTTCCAACAGCCTCTCTTCCTCAAAGGCTGACTCGGTCGAGGCGCTGTCCACATGGCTATCCTGGTTCTCGCCGGGTGTCCATTCACTGAAGAAGTCTCGCAGCGATTGTTCCGGTTCTTCATTTATTCGTCTCGTGACGTTGACTCGTTGCAATCTTGACAGCCAGTCTGCAACGACGTTTTCACGTCCCGGTGTGTACTTCACTGTGAAGTTATATTGGGCTAGACGCTCCTTCCACCGTGAGATCCGGGCTGATGTCTCCTTCAGCGATGTTACCCATTGGAGGGGTTTGTGATCAGTCTGGACCACGAATGTTCTGCCGAAGAGATAGGGCCGAAAATGCTCAATTGCCCACACAACACCTAGGAGTTCCCTCTCTAAAGTGCTATAGCGCTCTTCTGCGTCCGTGAGGCGTCTACTAGCATATGCTATCGGCTGTTCCCCTCTTGTGTCTTGCTGTGCCAGAACTGCCCCTATTGCATGATCACTAGCATCTGTAGAAAGAAGAAAAGGTTTGTCTAAATCGGGAAACGTGAGGACTGGTGCTGCTTTCAACGAGTCGATGCAGAATTTCATATTCGCTATCATGTCTGACGTGATTTTAATTTTTCTTCCTTTCTTCAGGAGGTCATTGAGTGCTGCTAACCTCTTCGCCATGCCTGGTACAAAACGGCGGTAATAATTAAGTGCTCCGAGCAGTCGACGAATTTCTTTCGCGTTCGTTGGAAGCTTGATGTCCGTCAATGCCTCCACTTTTCCCGGGTTTCCCGGGTCTGGCCGGATGCCTTCCTGTGAAATAAGATGGCCCAAAAAGGTGACGCTGGAGAGACCAAGACGAGTTTTGTCGGCCGACAGCTTCAGGCCGAAGGATCGGAGACGCTGGAAAACTTGTCGTAGGTGCTCACGGTGTTCTTCGAACGACTTACTAAAAACAAGAAGGTCGTCCATATATCCTTGAACGAATTCTGGTTCCAGCCCGAGGAGGAATTCGTCCATCAACCTCTGGAAAGTTGCTGGGGCATTTTTGAGTCCGAACGGCATACGGGTGAAATGATAATGGCCCCGCTCGAAGGAGAACGCCGTTTTTTCTGCATCTCGAGGGTGCATCTTAATTTGGTGGTACCCCGCCTTAAGGTCTAAGGTGCTGAAGACCTTCGCCCCAGCGAGCCTGTCCAAAATATCGTCCAGCCTGGGCAGTGGGTATCTCTCATCCTGCGTCACAACGTTCAGTTTCCGGTAGTCGACAACTACCCTATACTTTCCTGGGGACCCTGCCTTGGATACCGCCCACAGTGGGCTGTTGTATGCGGACGTGCTTGGTACTATGATCTTCTGGTCCAGCAGCGTCTGTAGCTCCTCTTGTATGGCGTCTTTGATGGCTTGGGGGTATCTCCTGTCTTTTGTGTAGACCGTGCACTCCGTCGTGAGATGGATTTCGTGTAAGGTTCGTCCCGTTGCTCCTAGGGGTTGACCTTCTTGGTAGTAGACGTCCTGGAACTCCTTTCGTAGATCTTCTAAGTTTCCCTCTTCTGGTCTGATAGCGCCCACTCTCGACTGCCCGCAGTGCCCCCTTTTCGGCCTCACACTGAAACTCCCTATGCGCACTTCCCAACCTGCGCCTGCTGTCCTCACTCGACTTCCTAATTGTTCCAACGTGTTACATCCCAGGATTCCGTGGTACTCTGACGGCATGCAGGGGACCACGTGCGCGGTGATGGTTTGCTTCTCCGTCCCCCACACTCCCGTCGGAATTTGAACTTCACCCAACACCTTGCATTCTCCGCCCAGCGTCACTAGGTTGCACTTACAGGGAACAATTTTCTGGCTGTTCCATTCTTCTTTCTTTCTTTGCAGCACGTCCGCCCCCACCAGAGTACACGTGCTCCCTGTGTCGACGAGCCATCGTACGCCCTCTACCTCGATGATCGGCAACCTCCCATTTTCTCTGTCCTTGAGTTTCCTTCGGTTGCCGCTCTGCCTGCACCTCCCTCAGCTTCTCCTTGCACTGACCTGATAATTCTTCAGAACAGTCGCATAAGAAGAAATTTGTTTGCTCTGCGTCCGATCGTTATCGCCATCGGAATCGCTGCTAACATCCGACTCCTTTGTTGAATCGTCGTCGTACGTTTCTCTTCGTGGCCGCCTAACCCTGTGAAAATTAACTTCCATGGGTTCACCTCGATCTTGTGAGGGTTTCTTCATGTAAGGGCAATGTCTTGCTACACGCCCTGGGTTGTTACACTCGAAACATTTCACTCGTGGGCACTTCGCTGCTATGTGACCTCTTTTCCCACACTCATAACAGGTCTTCGCTGCCAGAGGTTCCCGTGGTTCGGGCCGTCTCGTCGCTTCTTTCCTGTCTCTTCCTCGGCGATTGTCTATGGCACTAGGTCCTGGGTTGCGCGTTCGCCTTGGATAACTTCGCTCATGTTCTCGGAAGTACTCCGGTTGCCTCTCCCTCTGCCTCCTCGCTCGAGTCCATGTCTCTTCGTACTGTGGGGTCACATGAGGTTCCTCTTCCTTTGCTCCTTCTTCCACTAACTCCCGTGCTACATCTTCGAACTTTGCCTCAGGTGCAATGGTTCGTCCCGTCTCCTTGGCCAAGTGCACCTTCAAAATTCTGTGGACCACTACCCGTATCGCAGGAACTTCCTGATCATTTTCAAGTTCGCTGAGTTTATCGACGATTTTATCATACCAGGCTAAAAGCCGCCCAGCGAAGTGTCCGTTCGATTGCCTGGGGCCCTTCGTTTCTTGCAGCATCCTGATAATATCCTCCTCTGCTGCCCATCTGCCACCTCCATAAGCTCTCTTCAATCGCGTTCTCACCGTGTCCCAATCAGTGCTTGTATCACATTGTATGTGATTGAGTACGCTCCGTTTGACTCTTCCTACGAGTGCGGCCTTCAGCGTTGCTACGTCACTGGGGTCTAGCAATCCATGTTTCTCCTTGTTTTCCATCGTTTTTGAAAGGCGATCTCCGTCTTTCAAAAAATGGGCCAATTCGCCTATATCACCCGTGAACTTTTCAACTTGGCTAATAGCTGTTCGCATGTCTTGTGCATTAGCCGCTTTAAGTTTCAACCACTCAATAGTGGCTGCACTTATTTCCACAACGGGGGGAGGGGGGGTTTCGTTCACTTCCTCATTCATTCTCGACTCCGCCATTCTCCTACAATTGAGTCTATCTTGCACTGACTCCCGACTCCGCCGCGCGGTCATGCACTACGCTTCGTCACTACTCGACACTGTCCCGGGTTTCGGCACCAGATATGAGAAGGTCGATATAGAAGATGTTTTTAAAAAAGAGATAATATACACTGGGGAATGTAATCACGACTCGAAGTCTAGATAACAACTGGCTTTATTAATCCTGCTGGGCCTTATATAGGCCCAGCTTGTTTATTTACAATGCTCAGGTATCCTCCTCCCTAACATATATATATATATATATATATATATATTTGTCTGTTCGCTCTCTAGATAGAAGACGAATGGTCCGATTTTGATGAAATTTGGTACAAAAATCCTTCGTCCAATTTGAAAGGTCAAGTTCGTTAACCAGCAAAATCCGCGGATGGTGGATGGAAGAAGGCGTTTGGGGCGAAATTCGCGCAAAAAAATCGTAACGCTTACGTTTTTGAGTTCATAAGCTTCTAAGTACTCGTTTTATATGATTCCTGGGCTAGGAAAACGAATGAAACCATTTTCAAGGCGATAGCTTTAACCGTTTTCGAGAAAATTGGAAAAATATTTTTTGAATACCGTTTTTGGTTTGGGTACTTAGAATCATGGGATTCAGTTGAAACATTTTCTGCATGTTCTACTTTCATTAAAACTAATATGTTGAAATTTGTGTTACGTTTGGAGTTAAGGAAGGGTTAGAATAAAATATTTTATTAACAGACATAAAAAGTTTTAGTAACTTTGTTTACTTTCATTAATATCTCGAAAAAGCTTGAGAATCTTGGTAAACGGAAGAATACCATTAGAAAGCTTATTAAATGCTCTAAAAAAAAGGTTCTAATGAAAGTTTTGATTAGGCGATGTCAATCGGAGAAATAAGAGCTTAAAACTTTAAAGTAATTGATTTCGCTTATTCGAACTGTTCTTTTTGTCTGTTTTTTATTCCTTGTTATTTTTTAATTGCTTATTGTTGGATAATGTATTTGAAAATAAAACAGGTTAAGAAAAATAAGAAAAACAATTTAATGTTAGAGATATGGATTTCCAAGATATATAGCTTTTCAACTGCCTAGCGTCCTTCCTAGGGAGGGTTTTTCTAATTGAGGCCGATTCCGCTAATATACTACGTCCTTCTGGTGCTTCGTCAAGAGTTCGGTTGTTGTCCCTAGATCGGGGTTTTGATGATATGGACTTACTGTTGAGTATTCATTCCAGTAGTAGAGAATTTACTGAAGTTAGCGTAACACAGGGAACAGGGAAAGCGGGTTCTTTCTGATTCTTGAAGTAGTAATAAGTCGGTCATAGTGAATGAAAATTTAATTGGTACACTCCGACCGACATGTTAACGAATAGTGGTTTAAAGATCTGCATTGGAGCCAATGTAAAAGAGACCACTTCGCAGCTCACATCCCCAAAGAATTATTGTTTTTTTTACTACACTGATCATCAATGAGTGAGAAGACTCTTCATCCTGACAGATTATCCGGGGATCGGGGGTGGATTTACAGATTCGATTGAGCTGAGAGTATGTATTGTAATCATATACTCCATTATCATAACATAGATCTATTTCAAACAGGATCTAATTATCAGCTCAAAAAATTTTAAGTTATCCTCTTATTCAATGTGTTTTTTAAGTGAATCATGTCTTAATAAAGCCATGGTTCTAAATTATCTCCAAATTTATATGTAGTTTATTCTTCATCACTAACCATTACATATTCAACTCTTGTACGTTTAATAACCTTAAGAAAGATTTTTAATTACGGTCCCTGAACATTAACTATTCTACAGAAGACTTCTAATTTGCTCATTATGTTGGTCACTTCTCTTTTTGTAACAAAATTGTCCTTAGCATCCATTTACTACTACAGGATAGTGGGATATCAGGACTTGTGTGGAACCATTTAGTGAAATTGTTAAATTAGTTGGATAATGTATTTGACAATAAAACTGGTTAAGTAAAATAACAAAAACAATTTATTTTTAGAAATATAGATTTCCAAGATTCCAAGACCTTGTCACTAGCGGGTCCGTTTCTAGTGTTAGCGACCCTTCCAGGTAAGATTGTAAATCATGACCTTTCAAGACTTTACTACACACAGGAATGGCGTTAGTGACCTTAAGGGTTGACACGCCATTATAATAATTAATTAAAAAAAAAAGACTGGTGGAACCAAAATAATAACTGCTTCTATTTTAATCTTTCCAAATTAGACTAGGGATATGAATGGAACCGCGCTAAGATGACGCAGTTCCTGCGAGTCGGACTTTTATTAAACGGATTCTATCTCCAGCACTCCTTTCCCTCTCCTATTTTCTCCAGCGATATTTTGCTGGATTCTTCTTGGTAATTTGTTTTCATCCTTGGTGGTAGCCAAGGGAATGAATTTTGTCTTGATCTGGGGTGCAGGAGGAAGTATTAGAAGAGAATCTTTTCATGAAGAAAAGTCCGACTCGCAGAAACTGCATCATCTTAGCGCGGTTCCGTTCTTATCTCTAGACTCATTTAAAATGATAAAATAGAAGCTGTTATTATTTTGGGTCCACATTTCTAGAAAGCATGAAGATTAGATAGTTAGCCGTCGAGGTGATAAGTAAAGATGGTATGGTTCGGATTCGGCTAAAGAAACCTCAATACGATTTTTGTTAAAAAATCTATATTTAGGACGTTTGAGCTACTCATTGGTAGCCTTCGTCAGCATTGAAAGTGCCGGGAGGCAGAGGAGGACCAAAGTTGACAGTTCCATCTTTACTTTCAAGAAATGTCTTATTTACGATCTTACCTGGATAGGCCAACCCGCCCTAGGAATGACCCCGCTAGGCAGTTGAAAAGCTATATCTTGGAAATCCATATCTCTAACATTAAATTGTTTTTCTTAACCTGATTTATTATCAAATACATTATCCAACTATAAGCAGTTAAAAAATAACAAGGAATAAAAACAGACAAAAAGAACAGTTCGAATAAGCGAAATCAATTACTTTAAAGTTTTAAGCACTTATTTCTCCGATTGACATCGTCTAATCAAAACTTTCATTAGAACCTTTTTTGTTGAGCATTTAGTAAACTTTCTAACGCCCAGGACACGGGGGAGAGTTTCAGGCTCGTTGCAGGCTCTGCAACGGAATCCTGAGCTTCTGCCAGGAATCGTTCGAACTGGAATTGAGTTGCAATTCAGCTTGATGGCTGTGCTCCATTCGCTGCAAGACATTCCTATTTTCGTCGACATCCAGGAATTACTTTTTTCATATTGAGAGAAGAGAATCACGCCCTTACCTTTTGACGGAAGCTGACACCATTTATGAAAAGAGTCTTCCCTTAATTTCCTTCGAATATTTTTGACCTTATCTTCTTCCTTGTCTAGTTTTTTAAGACATTCTTCCTTTTCTTATTTCAGCCTTCTTGTTTTCAAGACATATTCATTGACATCTTCTTGAAGTTTATTTGCAATGTTTATGTGGTGGAGGTAGGCTTCCCATTTCGCTCTGACAAGGCCCAGACCGCGAACATTTCTGGGTGCATATAACATTGCATCTGGGCAATCAATGGGTAGAGCAAGTATCTCCTTTACTGCACTTCTTAGAAGTTTATCGACATTTTCGAGAAAAGAAAGTGTTATGTCTTTGACAGGAGCACATTGTAATGGGTAGATCAGGCTTGGCCAAATATATTGGTTCATGATGTTAATTTTTTGGTCAGCCTTAAGGAGTGGAGATGAGACCAAACTTTCAACTTGAGTTTTGAGGCATAATATTGTGTGTTTTCTCGTCAAATTTTATTTCTTCCTTAAAATTAATCCCTAAATATTTGATGATTTCGTCTCCTGAAATGCCTTTAATTTCTGTCCAGTCGATGCATTGAATTGGTCTTTCTGCAAGTTCACCCTTTTCTATTACGATAGCTTTACATTTTCCAATGTTTAATGATAGGCCAATCCTACATAGAAAGGAAAGAACAAGGTTTAATAAAGACTTTGCCTGTTCAATTCCATTTGATATCAACAATAGGTCGTCAGCAAAGGCAAGGGATGTTAAGGGAGCCATATCTTCAACTAACCTATATCCATATTCCTCTTGGATTTCATTTTCCTGTAGCTCTTGTAGAAGACCATTGATTCCTAGATTGAATTCAAGGGGTGACAAAGGGCAGCCTTGAGGGACACATCTGCTGAAAAATATTGGCTTTGTTTTCTTGTTTCCGTCTACAAAAACTTGTGTTTTGTTATTTATCAACAAACTATGAACCATATTTTTCAGTTTTTGAGGAATAGGAAATTCATTCAACGATTTCATTATGTGAGAATGACCTATATTGTCGAAGGCCTTTGCAATGTCGAGGAACAGAACACAACAATCCTTTCTTTTATTTTTTGCATCCTGCAGGCAGCTATTTAATATCGAGGAGTTGATGAAACAGCCCGGACCTGGGACAAATCCTCTTTGGTTTGGTGAGAGGGAAATCATAGTTTTTAGCTTGTAGTTCACAGCCCTTTCCAAAATGCGACGAATCACTGAAAAAATGGTTAATCGCCGCCAGTTGCTCAAGCAGTTCCCATCACCACCTTTAAATATTAATATTGTCTTAGCTGAGGAGAAGGCTTCTGGGATTAAGCTTAAAATCCTGTAGCATTTGGTCTCTTTAATTACCTTCAAATGAATACCATCTGGTCCGGGAGCTGTGTCAATTCGAATACTCTTCACGGCGCGAATCACTTCTTCCGTTGTGATTTCAGCATTAAAGTCCGAGTCAAGAACGTCAGTATTATTAGAGTAGAAATCCAACACATTCTCATTTTCAGTATAAAAAATGCTTCTGAAGTGTTTTTCGATTCATTCTAGACTGACTTTGCATTTACCGTACTTATTACTGTCCATTATTTGCTTTACGACTTTCTTTCTTTGATAGTAATAATGGTATTGAGCTAGCTCAAAATTGTAGTTTTGCTTTCTTTTATTTGATTCTGCAACTCTCTTCGTGATTGGATTAACACCATTTTTATAGTTATGTTGTGCTTGGCTGTTTTTATTCTTTTTTCTTTTGTTATAATGTCGAGTAGCTGGATGAACAGGGCCTTTGCATAAAGAAGACATATTCTCTTTTAGCACTTGAAGAAAACAGTTAAAATTCTCGTTAAACTTACTGTCGTCTTTTTGTTTAATTTGTTCTTCAAAAACCTGTTCCCACTGGTTTAATATTACATCACGAAGGGATTCAGATTTGTCATCGACGCTTGGCGTTTCTTTGTTTGCTTGTACCGTTTCATCGATCGGACCAATATTCTGCCTGTAAAGCGAAGGATGAGCTCGGCTGATATGCATCTTCAGGCCTTTGTAGTATTTACCGCATTCTGTATCAAATCAAATACAAATTTGAACCACCATCATTTTCGGTCTCTAGGGGTTCTGAAACGCAAAATTTTCTAGTCGGCACTTCTGGATTGCGTCATGAGATCAACCTTATAAGCGGGGTTCCTCCCTATGGGGGAGGGAGGAACCGCGCTAAAAATCTAAATCTCAACAAAGAAAAAACAACACCAAACGTCTAAAACCTATACAGCAAGGAAATATACGAGGGCGCCAGTGTTCTTAACAGATACTGGCCCAACTTCATCAGAAAAACACTTTTGGACCACTGAATCTGTCATGGGCGTATATAAGGGGAGGGCTGAGGGAGCTGCAGCCCCTCCCGAAATGTTGATTTGATGGTAAAAATGTGTCGTAAAATCCTTAAAAATAAATGAAATAAGATCACTTTTTTCATCAAATGTTTTTTATTTTACATGTAATAGCTTTTTAGTTGCCTAAAACTATTCCAAGTTCTAAATTTTTAGTATTCCATGCCCCGGAAATGGTCGCAGCCCCCGCCCCCCGAAATTTTCCCAGCCCCTCCTGAAATTATTTTCTATATACGCCCATGGAATCTGTGATAGGGAGCACAGACCATGAAAACATGTATTTCCTTGGCTACCTACCACTAAGGATATAAAAAACCGAACACACAAACACACGCACACACAATTGAACCACCATTATTTTTGTGATCTATCTGTTGAGTCTTAGGGTCGACATCATAAGCGGGCTTCCTTTCTATGAAGGGTGTAAGATAACACGGTAATAACTTAATACATGTTGATCCTATGCAATGTACAGCCAAAATACTTATTTTGATTATGTAGATAAGACACTGTGAAGTACCTAGTGATTCAAACATTTTTGTTTTACTTTTTTCTAACCTTTGTGATGAAGTAATTATGCCCAATTTTTAGACAAATATAAAATAAACACAGACGTTTTATTGGACTGAAATGGCTAAAATGAGGAGTTTGCATGGGCATGTACAAGAACCCACAAGCTTCTGACCTCAGGAAATCCCATTTGTTCCAAGTGGCTCTAGTTTATTACTGATAATCCATGTTCTTTGGTATTATCTGTGCTTTGGTTTTAACATACATCATATGTTTCCCCTATACAGTTTATTGTCATGTAAACCAGTATATATGCTGGTAACTGTGATGACGTTTTCATAATTAAATAGAAAATTTAAATGTTCCTGAATTGCATAGAAGACCAGTTGAAATATTATGATGCATATAATGAGTTAAAATAATACATTATGGAAAATGATTGATCTTTATTAATTTGTCCAATGCAATTCATAATTTGGTATATATTTACATTTGCATTAAGAAAAAAATAAATAAATGAATATTACTTCATCATACAATATTCACTTGTCTATCATGATTGTCTGATTGAAGGGGTACTGCATCTTAAAAAAAAATAAAGAAAAAAATAATTATATAAACTTATTAGCAGTATAGATTTTATATTTGTTGGAAAACGAAGGTATATATGAATGAATAGAATTTTTTCATTTTTTAATGGAGGCCAGATGTAAAATAAATATTTTTTAACAATAACTTTATTTTTAAAAGTGAGCCTTTGGTATATAATGATTTCATTTAAATATAACTTAACACCACATATTTTTCTATGTTGTTTAACAAGATCTACACTGATAAAGTTAACTAAACTTTAGTCTTAAAATTACCTGTAATATATAATCAGAAGCTTTTCGCTATGCTGCAAAGATACTGATGCCATGATTATAAAGTAATTTGTGCGAAGGCTAAAACTAAGAACTTAGAACTAAAAATTACATAATCATTGCATCAAATTTTGATGTCATACTAAACTTAATAGGTACTTTTCAATTTATATAATATTGGTATCACATTTTAAAGTAACATATACAAGTATATTATATGTGCGATGGCCAACCATTAGAAATGTCTACTAAATGCATTCTGGGCAATAAGTATTATGCAGTATTTATTCAAATATACTGAAGATTTTGCCCATAACAAAAGGTTTTATATTTATGAAAGAGTGTGTTAAATGTGTGAGTGTGTGTTAACACACATACACACACGGTCATTGCACATACAAGTATTCACACATAAATGTAATTTATATACAACAACAGTAAAAATATAAATACACAAGATGATAACTTGTATTAAGTACAGTGAACTATCACATATATTATTCTTATAATAAGTAGGTATGTTAAAACAATAATAATAATAAAGAAATGTCTTACATTAAATTTTTAATCAGCAACTGTCAGTTCCTTCTTAACAAGCATTTCATCCATGGAATATCATATATTTATAGAAGTGTATAAAATGTATAATCTACTTTCATTATTATTTTATAAATAATTATTATTTATAACTAGTATTCAGTATTAAGTATTATCATATTTATCATTATAGGTATATATATTTTATATGCACGTGATAATATATGTACATATATAATATACATACATATGAACACTTAAACATAAATATTTTCCTATAAAATATTAAAGCCATTACATATCCATGAATTACATATCTCTAAAAATGAGATTATTTTGTATATAGGCCGTGGCAGTACACCCACATCTAGGCCGGTTGTGATTTTAAAGATGTTACAATAATCCTCAATTATCAAACCTCATTCTGTCAATTTTCTGTCATATTTTACACTTGTAAACATCGCAACATTATAGTATAATTAATTAAAGCTTTCAATTCTACCAGTTATTTGGTAAGATACCATCATTTTATTTTATATATAAAATGATGAACAAAATAAATTATCTATATATTTAAAGCTTTCTTAATGAATGTTTGAAAATAATTTATATATTGCCATTTATTTATTATCTTAAATATTAATACTAGTGAAACCATTCTAACAAATAAAAGAAACCAAACAAACAAATACACAATGAAAAGAATATTTTTACATATATTTATATTCTTACTTTACCAAAAGTGTAATCAAGAAGAATAATTATTGTATGGAATTCAGAGTGTATACAATAATAACTTATCTAACACCTATAAACACCACTGTCAAACAGTCTTATTTACTATACATGTCTTAGCAATATTACACAAAAGATGTTTGACAGGTTTAATAAATATGTGCGTGTGGGTATAAATATGTGAGTATATATATACACACACACACACGCGTGCGTGCACATGTAACATACTCTGACACAAGCAAAACTTACTCTCACTCATTCACATAAGTGTGCCCAAAAAACGCTCACCCATTCAAGTGCGCACACACACACATGAAACACAATGCATACAGACAGGCACACACATCACATACAAACACATATATTTATTGATATAAATATATACATTTAAATATATATATATATTTTTTTAAATAACTTTTTTACTTGTACGTGGTCTGTCGGGGATTGTAAAACACTCTTCACACACTAAGACTATATAAGGGAAATTTAAATTTTTTTCACAAAGAATGAAAAAACTAATAAAACTACAGGAATCAAATTTAACTCGCTAAAAGGTAAACATCAAATATATATAATTAATTCGAAGAATAGGGATTGTAAATTTACTATCTGAATTGAAGGACAGGAACAGAATAGGAATGAGGCTAAAAGTGACTTTTTTTTCTTTTCTTTTTTTTTTCTCCATAACATACAAATAGACAACAGTAACTCATTAAAATAATATAATGAATTTAAAAGTTATTAAACTATTTTAATTCGAAAAAGGTAAAAATATTATTCTCATTGTAATGAGATCATTAAGAAAATATTGTTATGCATTCATTATTAAATACAGACATCTTTTCACATGAATATTTAGTTTTTAAGTAGATACATGTGAACTTTGATAAAAATAGTTCTGTTTACATTCTTCATTTAAAACAAATCTTATATGAACATTAATATTATGGCAATCATGTGTTAAAATTACTACTTCACAACATGATTGTTCCAGGTTTAAACCACGAGACAGCTGGAATCTTTGCTTGAAAGAGTCTCAACTGTAGACTTTTTAAGGGGTGCAATTAGATAGAAATTTCACCCTTCTGACCTTATGTGGACCCATAAGGACTTTAACTGCATTAATAATACAATAATAATACCTTATAAAACTAGCTGGCCAGAATGGTCCTACATGTCTAAAAAATAAAAAAAAACAACCAATAAAAATATTAAATTAAAATTTCAACACAATATTCATCTTTGTCATGAATTATCTAGAAATACATATACATTATGCAAGTTACATATATTCAAAAATGGTTGTTGGAACCTTTCTGTAAAAAAAAACTGCACAAGGTAATGAAAAGTAGCTACACAATGTGTTTTAAATGTATTTGATTTTATTTCGGGAGAAAATTAATGTTTTAAATATGAACATATAAATGTTTCTGTTTTACCAAATGTATGTTGGCGGACATTCAGTTTAACATTACATGTTTGGGCAAATACATCATTAACTGTTTCTGCATAAACCATATTTTTTCACGTAAATTGAATATGATTGCAATTTGATTCAGAATTCACAGTGAATAAAATTAAGTGGTTTAAAATAGGTAAAATAAAAAAAAGGAAACAATAACCATATCCATCCTCTAATCGTAGCAACTGTGTTGCATTATATTTCAATTTGATTTCAGTGTTAATTGTATGAAAATATTAAAATATACTATGAAAATAGATTTTACAATAGTAGCATAACTTTCCATTATCTTTCCTGTGACCATTACAACAATTCTAACTACATAAATATTTTTTATTAATTTTTAAAATTTTATTTATTTTTTTATTATTTTAATTTTATATTTTTTAAATTGTTTTTAATTTTTTTTTATGCTGGACCTTAAGCAGTATATATAGGTGTAATTGACAATAACTCTTCTCTTCTGGAAATAAAAAAAAAAAAAAATGTAAGGTAACCTCTAAAATTGTGCATTTCCCTTATGAATAGGCTTTGTATTATTATTGATATTTTTGATTTAATAATAACTTTTCTTAAAGATTTTGATCACACCACCACTTTGCTATACTGAAATATAATGTTATATGTTAATGTACATGTTGGACCATTTTCCTAATTGTAAACTATTTCATGTAAGAATACATTTGAAATAAATAATTTTATATAAACAAACATAATGTACACAATTTGCAAATTTAATTCATTCGAAATGAATAGTTAAGAACTGCCAAGAACTAATAATATTGAAGGACAAATTTACAGACATTTAATATTTATGTAGAGCATTGAACTTCACCAGCATTTCCTGCATCATTTGAATCAGCGTTATTGTTGATCTGTGCAATTTTCTTGAACAAAGGAGAATTAACAAAACGTGGATAAGAATCTCTGTGCATGAGGGTGTAAATTTGCAGTTGTGCTTCATCAAAAGTATGTGGGGTTGGAGACACCATGTTTCTGTTTACAACCTCTCTCACTCTAGAATCCAAGCTCACCTAGGAAAATAATAACAAATAATTAATTAAAATGTTTTGTGTTGGACATGTTTCCAAAAGTGGGAAGTATAAATTATACATGGGGAAAATAACCATCAAAACTCCTAACATGTGTTTTATATTAAGAACTAATTTCTTCAACAAAATTATGACTAAAATCACTTGTCAGATGTTCATCAAAATTATACACCAAATAATGATTTGTACATTGTTATTTATGTATTTATTTTTTTTTTACAAAATGTTGACTTATAAAAGTTCTATGATAAATTATAAGAGAATGAGTTCAGTGTCTCAAACAAACAGTGAGCTCACTAGACCCTGGATAAGTAAACTTCCAGGGCATAGTGTTGTCTATAGTATCTCCACAATGCACCGAAAATTTAAAAATGTTATTTTGTCACTATCCATTGCTTGAGATAGGGAACAGATGTTATTGTATTTACATATTTTTTCCGATTCTTAAATCGTAATTGTTGATGTAATTCTGCATGTTTTAAGTGATTTTAAACCATTTTATCAGGTTTTCATTTGACATATTTTGTCAAAAATCCATATTTTTTTATATTCTGCCATAAATACATATTTTTGCCACATATTTTGATATTTTTATTTTGTAATTGAAAAAATAAATGTGAAACCGAGAAAGAAAATAATAATTTACCCATTGAGTATAGGACACAGTGCCTTTTCTAATTCCAAGAAGCAAAGAGGGGTCTCCCGTGGTCTAGTGGCTAGCGCGCTGGATTCATAAGCGGGAGATGGTGGGTTCGATTCCCACCTCCGGCAGGAATTTTCTCATCTCAGGGCACGCTGGGAAAATTCGTCCTGGATGTCGGCGCTAATGGCCTAGATGTAGATGCGCCGTTAAAAAAAAAAAAAAAAAATCCATGCTTCCCGGCGCTAATAGTCTAAGAGTTAACTATTGTATTTTTCCATTAATCTACTCTCTAAAACAAATAATAGGTGAAAGAAACATGTCAATATCCCCTTCCAAACTCGAATATATCTTGATATATTTTCAACTTTTGTTCTTACAATTTATAATAACAGAGTTATACTACTTATTATTTATGCTATTCATTTCAATATTTTGTAGTGCTTTAGGTATTTGTTTACTGCATAATTTATATTTTTTATTACTTATTTCATTAAAAATAGTTAAATATATATGTCCATATTTTCAATTTTATTTTACATGAACATCCGTTCCCTAGGTTGAGGTAACTGCAGTTATTCTAATGGAATCTATCAGCATATACATTCTAGATATCATTTTTATTTTGTTTATCAAAGATGGGAGTATCTGTTTTATTATGGTAAACTGTTTGGTCCATCATTTCAGCTTTGTTCCAGTAAATATTAATATAACTAATTAATATAAAGGACATCCGCTTAATTTCTTATTATTAATATCATTATTTTATGAAGACAATTAATTAGCTATTGCGAACTAAGCTAATCATGTTTAAGAAAAAACATGGGCCTGAAATTGTTTTTGATAACTCAAAAAGTATTGAATTGATTTCTCTCTATTTAAATGTAATACCTTTTTTTAGTTTATCATGAAATAGAACAAACCTCTTTCGGAGACAATATTGAGATGTAATCTTCATAAATGAACCTCGCCTTTTCCTCAATTACATCTGGATTTCCTTCCCTCTTCAGTTCTTCACATGCTAGCCAGAAAAGAATGTTTTCTTCGCTGTATTCACATCTCAAGAATTCTCTAAACACATTTCGACCAGCTGAAAGCAAAAGATTTAGATTGGAAAAGAGTATTACAGACTTTTTTTATACTGCCTTAAGAAACTAAAAAAAAAAAAAAAAAAAAAAAATAAATAAATAAAAGGAGAGAAACTGAGACAAAAACCATTGAAATGAAAGAAACCACCACCTTTGAAATTTGAAGCTCTGTTCTCTCCGACTGAGATGAGATTGTTTTATCGATTATTACATGGAAACTGATTTTGTTTATTGTACCACATTTTACCGATGCAATCACCCAGAGCAGTTGCCTCTATAAAACTAAGTAAAAACATGAATGAGTAGAACACATTCATAATTTAGAAGTAATACATGTAAACAAAACAACAACAACAACAAAAAAAAACCTAAATAACCCCTAGATTTTCAATTTAACTACAACTCCTTAGTAGATAGATTGTTTGGCTCAGTACTGCACTTGAAAGACAAATAAAAATAAGTAAATACATATAAGAGAAAAAGAAGAATTTTAACTAATATTAAATAAATAGATAAA
>OX328132.1:65494718-65877190 GCA_946811695.1 Gonocerus acuteangulatus | reverse complement strand
GAATTTAGTAAGCTTTTGAATAGTTTCAATCCACTTATGACGATTTCCCAACTGTTTTTCGAGATATTAAGGAAAATATGCGAAGTTCCCAAAACTTTTCATGTCTCTTAATAAAATATTTTATTCTAATTCTTCCTTAACTCCAAACGTAACCAAAATTTACACATCTTTGTATGTATGGAATTTAATCATGCAGAAAATATTTTAACCGAATCCCATGATTCTAAGTAACCAAACCAATAACTTGATTTAACAACTATTTTTCCGATTTTCTCGGAAACGGTTAAAGCTATCGCCTTATGGTTTCATTCGTTTTACTAGCCCAAGAAGCCTATAAAACGAGTACTTACAAGCATATGAACTCAAAAACGTATTTTTTTTGCGCGAATTTCGCCCCAAACGCCATCTTCCAGTGGGCGGATTTTGCTGGTTAACAAACTTGACCTTTCAAATTGGACGACGGATTTTTGTACCAAATTTCATCAAAATCAGACCATTAGGGGGGCCGGAAAACCGCGAACAGACAAATATGTCTGTATATATATATATATATATTATATATATATATATATATATATATATATAATATATATATAAATAAATATATATATATAAATAAATATATATATATATACACAAATTTGAACCACCGTTATTTTCGGTCTCTAGGGGTTCTGAAACGAGAAATTTTCTAGTCGGCTCTTCCGGATTGTTTCATGAGATCAATCTTATAAGCGGGGTTCCTCCCTATGAAGGGAGGGAGGAACCGCGCTAAAAGGCAAAGCAAAATCAGTCCGGACATTAATGAATGTATAATAGAGGATGACATTAATAATCAAATAGATATTGGTTTCGATATAAGTTTACATTCTCAAGAATCCAAAAACGATTCAGACTCGGCATTTAACAAAATATTTAATAATTTCATAGAAAATGGTCATATATTATTATTCTATGGCAATATTTACTATAAGTGTAATTTACTACTATACTATTACTACGTTATTATATGTTACCGTTATAATATATTTTATAATATTGTTATTAATAATATTATTATCTGCTATATTATTTCTATTAATATTACAATTAATATTATTATAGCCGTATAGTATGCATTATTATACTATTGTTACCTTGTTTTGAGTTGATTTCAATTGATAAAAATGTTTATTTGAAAATAACTAGTGGTTAATGATTTTTGTCCACAATCCTCACTACTTCGTTACACTGTGCGCCGGTGGGAATCGAACCCACCATCTCCAGCATATGAATCTAAAGCGTTAGCCACTAGACCACGGGGAGACCCCCTCAACGTTCATTATTGGAAAAACTATGACGCTGTTTATCATTTTCTTTCATTTTTTTTTTACTAAAATACCCATTTTACAGTTAAATGCAATTAAGAAGCGGTGAAAGGTATTGGTAATAAGTTTGGAGTGGCTGTGGTAATCAAGATGGTTGTGGCTAATCATGATGACGTATGCATAGTTTGTTTTGAATTCTCCTACCTATATAACCTTCCTCATAGCCTCCCACTGAAGTTATCGTTATTTCTTATTTTATAGGAAGATTTAACCCACGACAGAATGGAATTTTATTCACCATAAAGCACATATTTACAGTTCATTATAACCGTAAAACGAATTTGCTAGTAAAACAAGATACTTAAAATGACAACGAAGTTTTGGTTGTTTAGAATAGAGCCTTCTCAGCAGTAGTCGAAGAGTAAGTACGCTTTCAGTACATAATTCTATTGACATATTCAGCCTTCCTCAAGAATGAGGATTAAGAATTATCCGCTTCTGTGTAAGTTGGCTACTGTCAGTTTCCTGTGATTTGTGATGCTAATCTATTCCATTTCTTCGAGATGTACGTAACCGCGCTAAGATGACGCAGCTCCTGCGAGTCGGTCTTTTCACACAATTTAGTAAGCTTTCGGCTGGTTAAATTCCACTTACCTCGATTTCCCATCCGTTTTCGAGATATTTGAAAAAATATACCAAGATCCGAAAACGTTTCATATCTATTAATAATTTTTTTTATTTACTTCCTAATCTCCAAACGCAACTAAAATTTAAGTATCTACGATTAGATGAACATCAAACGTCTAGCACAAGTTTCAACTGAATTAGGCGTTTCTGAATAACCAAACTGAAAATTAGTTTGTAAAAGTAGTTGTGTCAATTTGTCCCGTAAACGCTTACAAATCGCTTTTAAATTGGTTTCATTCGTTTTCCTAAGTTAATAAACCTTTAAAACGAGTACCTGCAAGCATATGAACTGGAAGACGTAAGTGTTACAAATTTTTTCGCGCGAATATCGCCCCAAAAATCATTTTCTGGTGGATGGATTCTGCTGTTTAACGAACTTGAGGTTTCAAATTAGACGAATAATGTTTGCACCAAATTTGATCAAAATTGGTCCAATTTTGAGCCTGTGGGAGAGCGAACAGACATATATAAATATATATATATATACTATCTAATCGATGTCTTTTGGGTCATCTTTCAACTTTTGTACCTTTTTGGGGGGATTTATACAGAAATAAATAAAAAAATTTTTATTTATGTCAAAAATTTAGTTCATAAGAATATAAACATTTATTTTAATAATTCATAGTTAAGGTTGAAAGGGAATCTTGTAGCTTGATTGTTGCTAGAGAATGTGGGATAATTACTAGTACCTCCACTCCATTCAAAGGATACAAGGACACACTTTGTCGTATTCGCTGATTCCGACAAACCCGTCATCCCGGCGTACAAATCCGAATTAGCTTATAAATACCAGCTCGTTTAGTATGGCATTTTTAAACTGTGCTTTGCAATAACAAACCTACAGGTTGAATGCTGCTTTCGTCAATTCTGTGCCCTACTCTTCAAACGTTTCTTCCAATATTAAAGACATTCTGCTTAGCGCATCTGAGACTGCTGTCTTCTACCCTGAACGATTAAGTCATAGAATGTTTGACAAAAAAATGGTCATGTCCTTCACTCATGAATTTTATGCACTTTCAGCGCCTCCTGTCGCCGTCATCTGATCTATGTGTTCAGCTTCATGACTGTGAGTTGACAGCCATCCTTCAGCTGTGAAGCCGAACCCATTATAAAAAAAGTTTGACTCGCAGGAACTGCATCATCTTAGCGCGGTTCCTCTTCATAGTTTTTTTTCTTTTTTTTTACGGCGCATCTACATCTAGGTCATTAGCTCCGACATCCAGGGTGCAGCGAGGAATTTTACCAGCGAGCCGTGAGATGATAAAATTCCTGCCGGAGGTTGGGAATCGAACCCACCATCTCCCGCTTATGAATCCAAGGTACTAGCCATTAGACCACGGGAGACTCCGGTTCCTGTTCATATCCCTATTGTCATATGAAAAGCTTAGAGTAGAAACAGATCATATTTTCCTCGGCCTTTGTTCAAAGGGTTTTATGGCATTACCTGCTCGGGTCCGCCAGACTCTAGAATCCTCTTCTACCGATACTTCATTTCATACGTTTCAATGAATTGGAAAATATCAAAATGTTTCACATATTCCTGTGTTCTTTTACTATAGTAATAATTCTAAAAATAAAATCAATTAAAAAATAAAATAAAAAAAACCAACAGCATGAAGGCAATTGAAAATATTCAAAAGACGTCATCGAATCTCTTTCTCTTGGCAAGCTATATTTCTAACAATGAATTGTTTTTCTTATTTTGCCTAATCCGTTTTATTGTAAAATACATTATCCAACTATAAGCAATTAAAAAATAACAAGGAATAAAAACAGACAAAAAGAACAGTTCGAATAAGCGAAATCAATTACTTTAAAGTTTTAAGCACTTCTTTCTCCGATTGACATCGCCTAATCAAAACTTTCATTAGAACTTTTTTTGTAGAGCATTTAGTAAGCTTTCTAATGGTGTTCTTCCGTTTCCCAAAATTCTCAACCTATCTCGAGATATTAAGGAAAGTATACAAAGTTACCAAAACATTTTATGTCTATTGATAAAATATTTTATTCTAACCCTTCCTTAACTCCAAACGTAACCAAAATTTCAACATATTAGTTTTAATGATAGTAAAACATGCAGAAAATGTTTCAACTGAATCCCATGATTCTAAGTACCCAAACCAAAAACGGTATTCAAAAACTATTTTTCCAATTTTCTCGAAAACGGTTAAAGCTATCGCCTTGAAAATGGTTTCATTCGTTTTCCTAGCCCAAGAAGCATATAAAACGAGTACTTACAAGCTAATGAACTCAAAAACGTAAGCGTTACGATTTTTTTTGCGTGAATTTTGCCCGAAACGCCATCTTCCCGTGGGCGGATTTTGCTGATTAACGAACTTGACCTTTCAAATTAGACGAACGATTTTTGTACCAAATTTCATCAAAATCGGACCATCAGGGAAGCCAGAAATCCGCGAACAGACAAATATATATATATATATATAAATATATACATATATATATATATATATATATATATATATATATATATATATATACAAATTTGAACCACCGTTATTTTCGGTCTCTAGGGGTTCTGAAACGCGAAATTTTCTAGTCGGCACTTCCGGATTGTTTCATTGTATCAACCTTATAAGCGGGGTTCCTCCCTATGGGGAGGGAGGAACCGCGCTAAAATGATGATGGAGGAGCTGCTAAAAGCGCTTAGCGCGTCATCATAGCGCGTTTCCGTTCTTATTCCATTTGGAAGCCTTATAAGGGAAACGGTCAATGTTTCGTTTTGCTCATTCATGAAAACTGTTATTTAGAACATTTAGAAATGTAAAATGAAATCTGAGAAACAAATACTATGACCAATACGTTTCTGATTTTCATAATACTCATTTTACTGTCAACTGCAATAAAAAAAAGTCCGACTCGCAGGAACTGCATCATCTTAGCGCGGTTCCGTTCTTATCCCTAATGTCATTTGAAAATCTTAGAATAGAAATAAACTTCTTTTTTTTATATATCTCGTGAAAATTGTCAACATCCTCTCGAACATCTCGAATAAAACTGATATTAAGGCGTCAGGGAAACCGGCAGTAGTAACTTACACAGAAGCGGAAATTACACAATCCAGCTCTCATTCTAAAGTAAAACTCTATCCCCAAAAAAACATAAATGTGAAATAGAGGCCAAGTTCCTCTCCCCACAAAGAAACACTCCATTGCCCAAAAATATCCCCTCTTAAAACCCCCAAAAAACGCCTTAACATCCTACACTCCAAAAAAGTAGTACGAGTTCATTACTTGGAAGACCTCATAGTTACTAAGAACAGTAAAGACACTTCAACTGACCTTTAAAAACAACAATAAAAATACTTATATCCAGTTACTAAAATATCACTTTCCTCAACCAGGTATATTCTTAAACTTGGCAATGTTTTATTTGTGCCGAAATAATCTTGAGAGAGAAAACTAAACATTGCCAAGTTTATATTGTTATTTTTCAAATTTAAATTTGAAGTGTCAACTTAAGGAGCAGCGTCAACGATCGGGTCACTTACCCTAGTTGAGACGGATTCGATCTTTGAATTTTTTTTAAGTACAAAATTTTGATAGACCATAGCAAAAAAACTTCATCTGAACACATCCCAAGTTTTTTAGAGCTTAAAGTTTACCTCATGTATAATGTACTGAGGGCAAGTTAGTTTGCCGAAATTGGCCGATTCCAACGATTTTTATTTTTAGATCCATCATCATTTTTTCTTCCAAATTTGAAAAAAAATGTGGATAAATCCAAGAAGACGGTATTAATCCTTGGGCAAATGATTCAATTTAATCTGCAGGAAGCTCCTAAAGAAATATTAAGCAATATTAAAAAAACTGCCAGTTTAGTCCTATATTATATGTGAAAAATGTGGGAACGTGTTCACCGCAGAGAAAAGAACTCTTAGATAAATACTGGTTGAAACAATATATCAACTTAGAAGAAATTGTTATTAATTTTTATCAAGAAAAAAAATATTCGCGCCCTGATGGCCCTTCCGGCTTCCTAAGAGGCAGACATAAAAATGAGTTTACAGCGTTGTGTGAGAGATCGAAAAAGCGCCGGGTTCTTCTGATATCTGGCCTAGAGATTTTTTACGGGGAAAAATATAAAATAGTCCGACTCGCAGGAACTGCATCATCTTAGCGCGGTTCTATTCATATCCCTTGTGTCATTTTGTATACTTAGAATAGAAAAAGTTATTACAAGGAACCGGATTCTTAGATTTCACGTATTTTTTTTTCCTTTCTCCTAAACATGATAAAGATCGATTTTTTATATGATTCGCGTCTTGTAGTATCATTCATGCAAATTTGGAAGAACCTAAAAAAACCTATTCTGGATGATATCACTAAAAACCCAATGGAATGACCTAGACGGACCGGCGACAAAGCGCTAGCAGCTTGACCGGTGACAAAGGGCCAGCAGCGTACCCTTATACCTTGAACACCCTAGAGCCTGGCTTGGCCAGGCTCCACTGCTAGAGACATGAAACTTTTATTTCATTGTTCAATGTATTCAAAACTATCAAAATGTTTATAATTTCTAAATGTTTCATAAAATAAATACAATTTAAAACAAACAATTAAAAAGTGAGCTAAGCAACTACGAAAACCAGTTTAAAAGAACACATTCAAAGTTTTCATCACCGTTTTCTCTGATTGACATCGACCAATCGAATATCTTCTCAGAATATTAATTATAGAGAATTTAGTAAGCTTTTGAATAGTTTCAATCCACTTATGACGATTTCCCAACTGTTTTCGAGATATTAAGGAAAATATGCGAAGTTCCCAAAACTTTTCATGTCTCTTAATAAAATATTTTATTCTAATTCTTCCTTAACTCCAAACGTAACCAAAATTTACACATCTTTGTATGTATGGAATTTAATCATGCAGAAAATATTTTAACCGAATCCCATGATTCTAAGTAACCAAACCAATAACTTGATTTAACAACTATTTTTCCGATTTTCTCGGAAACGGTTAAAGCTATCGCCTTATGGTTTCATTCGTTTTACTAGCCCAAGAAGCCTATAAAACGAGTACTTACAAGCATATGAACTCAAAAACGTATTTTTTTTGCGCGAATTTCGCCCCAAACGCCATCTTCCAGTGGGCGGATTTTGCTGGTTAACAAACTTGACCTTTCAAATTGGACGACGGATTTTTGTACCAAATTTCATCAAAATCAGACCATTAGGGGGGCCGGAAAACCGCGAACAGACAAATATGTCTGTATATATATATATATATATATATATATATATATATATATATATATATAAATAAATATATATATATAAATAAATATATATATATACACAAATTTGAACCACCGTTATTTTCGGTCTCTAGGGGTTCTGAAACGAGAAATTTTCTAGTCGGCTCTTCCGGATTGTTTCATGAGATCAATCTTATAAGCGGGGTTCCTCCCTATGAAGGGAGGGAGGAACCGCGCTAAAAGGCAAAGCAAAATCAGTCCGGACATTAATGAATGTATAATAGAGGATGACATTAATAATCAAATAGATATTGGTTTCGATATAAGTTTACATTCTCAAGAATCCAAAAACGATTCAGACTCGGCATTTAACAAAATATTTAATAATTTCATAGAAAATGGTCATATATTATTATTCTATGGCAATATTACTATAAGTGTAATTTACTACTATACTATTACTACGTTATTATATGTTACCGTTATAATATATTTTATAATATTGTTATTAATAATATTATTATCTGCTATATTATTTCTATTAATATTACAATTAATATTATTATAGCCGTATAGTATGCATTATTATACTATTGTTACCTTGTTTTGAGTTGATTTCAATTGATAAAAATGTTTATTTGAAAATAACTAGTGGTTAATGATTTTTGTCCACAATCCTCACTACTTCGTTACACTGTGCGCCGGTGGGAATCGAACCCACCATCTCCAGCATATGAATCTAAAGCGTTAGCCACTAGACCACGGGGAGACCCCCTCAACGTTCATTATTGGAAAAACTATGACGCTGTTTATCATTTTCTTTCATTTTTTTTTTACTAAAATACCCATTTTACAGTTAAATGCAATTAAGAAGCGGTGAAAGGTATTGGTAATAAGTTTGGAGTGGCTGTGGTAATCAAGATGGTTGTGGCTAATCATGATGACGTATGCATAGTTTGTTTTGAATTCTCCTACCTATATAACCTTCCTCATAGCCTCCCACTGAAGTTATCGTTATTTCTTATTTTATAGGAAGATTTAACCCACGAGACAATGGAATTTTATTCACCATAAAGCACATATTTACAGTTCATTATAACCGTAAAACGAATTTGCTAGTAAAACAAGATACTTAAAATGACAACGAAGTTTTGGTTGTTTAGAATAGAGCCTTCTCAGCAGTAGTCGAAGAGTAAGTACGCTTTCAGTACATAATTCTATTGACATATTCAGCCTTCCTCAAGAATGAGGATTAAGAATTATCCGCTTCTGTGTAAGTTGGCTACTGTCAGTTTCCTGTGATTTGTGATGCTAATCTATTCCATTTCTTCGAGATGTACGTAACCGCGCTAAGATGACGCAGCTCCTGCGAGTCGGTCTTTTCACACAATTTAGTAAGCTTTCGGCTGGTTAAATTCCACTTACCTCGATTTCCCATCCGTTTTCGAGATATTTGAAAAAATATACCAAGATCCGAAAACGTTTCATATCTATTAATAATTTTTTTTATTTACTTCCTAATCTCCAAACGCAACTAAAATTTAAGTATCTACGATTAGATGAACATCAAACGTCTAGCACAAGTTTCAACTGAATTAGGCGTTTCTGAATAACCAAACTGAAAATTAGTTTGTAAAAGTAGTTGTGTCAATTTGTCCCGTAAACGCTTACAAATCGCTTTTAAATTGGTTTCATTCGTTTTCCTAAGTTAATAAACCTTTAAAACGAGTACCTGCAAGCATATGAACTGGAAGACGTAAGTGTTACAAATTTTTTCGCGCGAATATCGCCCCAAAAATCATTTTCTGGTGGATGGATTCTGCTGTTTAACGAACTTGAGGTTTCAAATTAGACGAATAATGTTTGCACCAAATTTGATCAAAATTGGTCCAATTTTGAGCCTGTGGGAGAGCGAACAGACATATATAAATATATATATATATACTATCTAATCGATGTCTTTTGGGTCATCTTTCAACTTTTGTACCTTTTTGGGGGGATTTATACAGAAATAAATAAAAAAATTTTTATTTATGTCAAAAATTTAGTTCATAAGAATATAAACATTTATTTTAATAATTCATAGTTAAGGTTGAAAGGGAATCTTGTAGCTTGATTGTTGCTAGAGAATGTGGGATAATTACTAGTACCTCCACTCCATTCAAAGGATACAAGGACACACTTTGTCGTATTCGCTGATTCCGACAAACCCGTCATCCCGGCGTACAAATCCGAATTAGCTTATAAATACCAGCTCGTTTAGTATGGCATTTTTAAACTGTGCTTTGCAATAACAAACCTACAGGTTGAATGCTGCTTTCGTCAATTCTGTGCCCTACTCTTCAAACGTTTCTTCCAATATTAAAGACATTCTGCTTAGCGCATCTGAGACTGCTGTCTTCTACCCTGAACGATTAAGTCATAGAATGTTTGACAAAAAAATGGTCATGTCCTTCACTCATGAATTTTATGCACTTTCAGCGCCTCCTGTCGCCGTCATCTGATCTATGTGTTCAGCTTCATGACTGTGAGTTGACAGCCATCCTTCAGCTGTGAAGCCGAACCCATTATAAAAAAAGTTTGACTCGCAGGAACTGCATCATCTTAGCGCGGTTCCTCTTCATAGTTTTTTTTCTTTTTTTTTACGGCGCATCTACATCTAGGTCATTAGCTCCGACATCCAGGGTGCAGCGAGGAATTTTACCAGCGAGCCGTGAGATGATAAAATTCCTGCCGGAGGTTGGGAATCGAACCCACCATCTCCCGCTTATGAATCCAAGGTACTAGCCATTAGACCACGGGAGACTCCGGTTCCTGTTCATATCCCTATTGTCATATGAAAAGCTTAGAGTAGAAACAGATCATATTTTCCTCGGCCTTTGTTCAAAGGGTTTTATGGCATTACCTGCTCGGGTCCGCCAGACTCTAGAATCCTCTTCTACCGATACTTCATTTCATACGTTTCAATGAATTGGAAAATATCAAAATGTTTCACATATTCCTGTGTTCTTTTACTATAGTAATAATTCTAAAAATAAAATCAATTAAAAAATAAAATAAAAAAAACCAACAGCATGAAGGCAATTGAAAATATTCAAAAGACGTCATCGAATCTCTTTCTCTTGGCAAGCTATATTTCTAACAATGAATTGTTTTTCTTATTTTGCCTAATCCGTTTTATTGTAAAATACATTATCCAACTATAAGCAATTAAAAAATAACAAGGAATAAAAACAGACAAAAAGAACAGTTCGAATAAGCGAAATCAATTACTTTAAAGTTTTAAGCACTTCTTTCTCCGATTGACATCGCCTAATCAAAACTTTCATTAGAACTTTTTTTGTAGAGCATTTAGTAAGCTTTCTAATGGTGTTCTTCCGTTTCCCAAAATTCTCAACCTATCTCGAGATATTAAGGAAAGTATACAAAGTTACCAAAACATTTTATGTCTATTGATAAAATATTTTATTCTAACCCTTCCTTAACTCCAAACGTAACCAAAATTTCAACATATTAGTTTTAATGATAGTAAAACATGCAGAAAATGTTTCAACTGAATCCCATGATTCTAAGTACCCAAACCAAAAACGGTATTCAAAAACTATTTTTCCAATTTTCTCGAAAACGGTTAAAGCTATCGCCTTGAAAATGGTTTCATTCGTTTTCCTAGCCCAAGAAGCATATAAAACGAGTACTTACAAGCTAATGAACTCAAAAACGTAAGCGTTACGATTTTTTTTGCGTGAATTTTGCCCGAAACGCCATCTTCCCGTGGGCGGATTTTGCTGATTAACGAACTTGACCTTTCAAATTAGACGAACGATTTTTGTACCAAATTTCATCAAAATCGGACCATCAGGGAAGCCAGAAATCCGCGAACAGACAAATATATATATATATATATAAATATATACATATATATATATATATATATATATATATATATATATATATATACAAATTTGAACCACCGTTATTTTCGGTCTCTAGGGGTTCTGAAACGCGAAATTTTCTAGTCGGCACTTCCGGATTGTTTCATTGTATCAACCTTATAAGCGGGGTTCCTCCCTATGGGGAGGGAGGAACCGCGCTAAAATGATGATGGAGGAGCTGCTAAAAGCGCTTAGCGCGTCATCATAGCGCGTTTCCGTTCTTATTCCATTTGGAAGCCTTATAAGGGAAACGGTCAATGTTTCGTTTTGCTCATTCATGAAAACTGTTATTTAGAACATTTAGAAATGTAAAATGAAATCTGAGAAACAAATACTATGACCAATACGTTTCTGATTTTCATAATACTCATTTTACTGTCAACTGCAATAAAAAAAAGTCCGACTCGCAGGAACTGCATCATCTTAGCGCGGTTCCGTTCTTATCCCTAATGTCATTTGAAAATCTTAGAATAGAAATAAACTTCTTTTTTTTATATATCTCGTGAAAATTGTCAACATCCTCTCGAACATCTCGAATAAAACTGATATTAAGGCGTCAGGGAAACCGGCAGTAGTAACTTACACAGAAGCGGAAATTACACAATCCAGCTCTCATTCTAAAGTAAAACTCTATCCCCAAAAAAACATAAATGTGAAATAGAGGCCAAGTTCCTCCCCCCACAAAGAAACACTCCATTGCCCAAAAATATCCCCTCTTAAAACCCCCAAAAAACGCCTTAACATCCTACACTCCAAAAAAGTAGTACGAGTTCATTACTTGGAAGACCTCATAGTTACTAAGAACAGTAAAGACACTTCAACTGACCTTTAAAAACAACAATAAAAATACTTATATCCAGTTACTAAAATATCACTTTCCTCAACCAGGTATATTCTTAAACTTGGCAATGTTTTATTTGTGCCGAAATAATCTTGAGAGAGAAAACTAAACATTGCCAAGTTTAAGAATATACCTGGTTGAGGAAAGTGATATTTTAGTAACTGGATGTAAGTATTTTTATTGTTGTTTTTACAGGTCAGTTGAAGTGTCTGTAATAAAAAAATTAATATTTCAAGATTTCAGAAATGTTTTTAAAAAATTATTTCAGAAAAGTTCGTCTTGAATTGTTGAAGAATATATATATATATATATATATATATATATATATGTTTGATGTTATTTTTCGTCGCTGGGATAGTATTTTTAGATGGAACGGCATTTTTCTCCAGCGGTGGTACTCCTCCTCACTTCTTCCCGGAATATTTCGATGGATTCATCTCCATCTTCTTCAGCCAGGTACTTGTTTCTTCCTCGGTGGTAGCCAAGGGAATTCCCTTGGCTACCACCGAGGAAGAAACAAGTACCTGGCTGAAGAAGATGGAGATGAATCCATCGAAATATTCCGGGAAGAAGTGAGGAGGAGTACCACCGCTGGAGAAAAATGCCGTTCAATCTAAAATATATATATATATATATATATATATATATATATATATATATATATATATATATATATATTAACATTTCAAAAGGTCAGAAATGTTTGTAATTTTTTTTATTTATTTTATTGTTGGAAAAAAAAGAAAAAAAAAATGATTTCAGAAAAGTTTGCCTCAAAAATGCTCCAGTATTGATGAAATTTGGTACAAAAATACATTGTCTATTGTATTATTTTTCAAAAACTCATGATCAAATTATATTATTGATAAATAAATGTAAGAATACACATAAAATGATATACAGTAAGAAAAAAAAAACTTTTATAAGAAAGGTAAGAAAGAAATTCAAGGCGCCGACCGAGACCGGCACGTCAGAATATTCTCCCCGAGACGGCCTGCATAGGTGGAATTCACACTATACGTACCGTCACCTACAGGCCACCGTCCAGCAGCCGACCGGCAAAATATTCTTCAATGTATTTCCAATGAGGTAGTTCACACAGGAACAGACCGTCAACGACAGGGCACCGGCAGCCCACCGGTAGGCAACTAGTAGGATTCTCGGAAAGAATGTTCTGACATGTCGGTACAGGTCTGTGCATGTCGGTGCCTGCACGGTGTGTGTGAACACTCTACCGGCGCATTCAGTTCGGTTCTTACCTTTCTTAGAGAAGGTTCTTTTCTTACTGCGTATTATTTTAAGTGAATATTTTTATTTATTTATGAATATGGATGACGAAAAACTCATCGAACATGAAGAACTACGGTGAAGATTATAAATACGGTGAAAATTTACAGAAAGATAAAATATGGCATCACGTTGGAAAGGATTTCATCACAGCAGGCATGAGACATAGTTTATTAATAAATCATTAATTAGAAAACAAATGTATTGATGTTGCCAGGGGAATACTCCATTAGCAGAATTAAAAAAGCTGTTATAAGTTTCGCTGTCTAGGTTCTAAAAAGAGTTATTATTATGAGAATTTCAAACCTCAAGTCTAAATAAGATATATGAACATATATTCTATAAATTGTATTTTTTTTTTATAAATTGTACCTTGTATCTTTTTTTTATACCTGTTATCTTTTTTTCTGTCTAAAATTATATTTTTACATTATAAATAAAAATAAATATGAAAATGTTAATGTTTTATTTATTTATTTATCCTTCCCTTAGACACCCTTTTCTTCAGGACTAATTGCTTCTCGAAAGGTTGTTTTTTAATATTTTTGATAAAATTATAAAATACTGTTCTTGAGACATTCTGAAATATTATTTTATCACCTTGCAGCTCTTTGAATATTTTCCTACCAACTTTCTTTTTGATAATAATTCTTCATTTACGGCCTCTTATTTACATTAGAGGTTTCCTCTTCTTCATCCAAATTTAAAGCTATCATTGCTAATTTTGTATTATTTAATTTAGACATTGTTAGAAACTAAGTCAACCCGAACAGACAACAGACTATATTCAAAATTATAACTATTACTTTTAATAATAATATTCATTATTCATGGATGCATTTTTTATAATTATTTTTATTATTTACGTATGGGTTCGGTTGGACCACAAGACGTGCAATTATCGCTGTTACAATTATAATTATAAGTTAATAATTGTTTATTATTTCAATTTATTTTTGCATAATTTCTTTAATTTGAATTGTCCTTTGATTATCATGTATGTTTCTCTTGTGAATTCAGTCATACTTAAAGTTATTTTTCAGTTAATATGTAATGGATGAGGGCCAATACGTAAAAACTTAGTTATAGTTCGACGTTGAAAGGGAGCAAGTTATTTTTTGCAGGAATATCATTGCAAGTCATTATACTACCATTATAGAGATATACGTGATTTGAAAATTTACCGGAACATTTTTTTAAATTATTATATTTAAAAAAAAACCAAGGCGTTAAATGTTTCAAAAACATTTTACAGATTGAAAATCGGTCAATTTGGTCGGGCTAATTTTTTTTTAAATATTTAAAATATGTAATGTGACATGGATTTTGGCGCAATTGGAAAAATATTAATTATTTCGTTACAACCTCAATTGTGAAATTATTTATGCAAAATCTAGCAAACTAATTGAAACAAAATTTAGTGGCTTGTTTTATTAGATTATAATAATTATTCTCCTAGAATATGAAAGACCTAAATGCACTTTAAGTTGCCGAATAAAATGATATACAAAATTTATAGTTTTTGCCCCATTTTTCATAATTATTGCTATTTTGCTCAGCCCCGAATACATTTTAACGTAACGTTATAGAAATTAATAGTTCATATATACATTTTTTTTATTTGGATTTTTATTGAAAATTGCCAATGATTCTGAAGAATAGAAGCAATAGAAAAATATAAAAATAATACATATTCAAATTATTTATTAATTAAACAATTTATTTTCTCCAACTTACAATAAATCTCTCATAGCCTGAAATAAAGCAATTATTGCTAATTTTGTATTATTTAATTTAGAGATTGTTAGAAACTAAGTCAACCCGCATAGACAATAGACTGAGAGATGATTTCTCGGCTTTGATGGACGGTGGCCAGTCGGTGGAGATCCGTATGGTATGAATTGGCTTCCATCTTGCCGGTCGGCGGTTGGACGGTGGCCTGCCGGTGAAGGTACGTATAGTGTGAATCGACCTTAATACACCAACTCATACTACTTTTTTGGAGTGTAGGATGGTAAGGCGTTTTTTGGGGGTTTTAGGAGGAGATATTTTTGGGCAATGGAGTGTTTCTTTGTGGGAGGAGGAACTTGGCCTTTATTTCACATTTATGTTTTTTTGGGGATCTCATTACTTTTTTCTAAGTATTAATTAAAATTTAGTTGCCGCATACCTACTAGCTTTTGTACTGCTTGATATTTGATACCAATAAACAACCTACATACATCTAATCACTAGACTAGAAATGTTAGAAGCTCTTCCAGATGACATTACTCTAGAGGACAAATTGATTGCTCTCTTAACTAAACTATTACACTGTAAAACACAGGAACCTTATCCCGAGGATAAAAATCACAATAGGGAAAGTGTAGAAGGCCTTCAAGAAAAAGATAAGAAGAAAGACGATACATTTTGGGTTTGTGATCCTAAACTTTGTAATTTAGATGGCTCGACTTTGAAAAACTTAGTATCTGCTTTCAAGTATCTTATGCAGTTAACCCCTACGACTTTATTTACAACATTTAAGAAAGAAGTCACAACTGTTCTTGTTAAGATGCGTCGAAATGTTTTTTAAAACGTCAAATATAGGTTCTCTTTACAATGACGATTCATTTGGTACCCCACATGATGGGTTTCAGAAGGAATGATGGCTTTCCGATGGAACAAAAAGTACAAAACGTCTTACGTAATATGACACTCCCGTGTCAAGACCTACCTATTTGCCAAGTTTTGTCAAAATCGGTTAAACGGTGTATATTTGTATAAGGAGCAAACAGACAGACAGACAGCTGATAGACAATTTAACCTAGCCTATGATTCTCCCCGTATTAAGACCCACCTGTGTCCCAAGTTTGGTAAAAATCGGTCAAACGGTTCGGATTTGCATAAGGAACAAACATACAGACAGACAGCTGGTACAAGATTTTGACTAAGCCTATATGCGTCTAAATGTTTCTTAAGACATTAAATATAGGTTCTTCATACCGAGACGATTCATTTGATACCTCACATCTTGGGTTTCGGACGGAATGATGGGTTTTCGAAGGAAGTACAAAACTGGCACGCCCCCGCCCCGGAAGCGGAGTCAAACACAACTTTTCAGGATTTTTCGATTTTTTCCTTTAATAACACCTCCATATCTATCATCCTGCAAAATTTCAAGTCTCTAGCATCATGGGAAGTGCCTAATAATTTTGATGAGTCAGTGAGTCAGTGAGTTCTCCCAGTCCCCTCCAAAATTATTTTCTCTATAAGCGTGAACATCCTTCTCATTCACTAGCTTTGTTTTATTGAAAAAAAAATGCAATCAAAATAACAGCACCCAATTAAAAAATAAGGCGTACAACATAAATAAAAATTAATAACTAAGGTAAACAGAGACACAAAAAGAGGAACTACTTCACGAGTTTAATATTATCAAATGTCAAGCAGGTCATTTTTCGATGTTTATGGCTGGGGCTGTAACGGTACTTACTGTCAGGACCTTAGAAAGAGGAGCAGGTAGCCAGCCATAGCATTGTTTCCTTGTCAAACTTCTAGCCGAGTCTGGCATATTATGTTGAATAAAACTAAAGATAATTCTGGAATCGCCTTTTCTCAGAAATGGTTAATCTAATGATAATTGCACGTTTCGCTGAAAATTCCTAAAAACCTTTTTTAGCGAACTTTGACCTCGACAAAAATTCTTTGCACTCTTGGGATCGATAAGGGCTTTTCCCAATTCCCTCATAATGTTTTTTTTTTTTTTTTTTTTTTTTTTTTTTTTTTTTTTTTTTTACGGCGCATCTACATCTTTTCTAACTCATCTATTTCTAACAACAGAAAATTGGTTCTCATTTTAACTATCCGGTTTAAAACACAAATACATTTACCTAATATAAGAATTACAAAAATAAAAAGTAATAAAAAACAAAGGGAAAGAAAGAAAAATTACAAAAAGTCCGTCTCGCAGGAACTGCATCATCTTAGCGCGGTTCCGTTCATATCCCTAGTCTAATTTGGCAAGATTAAAATAGAAGCAGTTATTATTTTGGTTCCACCAATCTTTTTTTTTAAATTAATTATTATAATGGCGTGTCGACCCTTAAGGTCACTAACGCCATTCCTGTGTGTAGTAAAGTCTTGAAAGGTCATGATTTACGATCTTACCTGGAAGGGTCGGCTACACACTAGGTCCCGCTAGTTACAAGGTCTTGGAATCTTGGAAATCTATATTTCTAACAATAAATTTTTTTGTTATTTTACTTAACCAGTTTTATTGTCAAATACATTATCCAACTATGAGAAATTAAAAAATAGCAAGGAATAAAACAGACAAAAAGAACCGTTCGAATAAACAAAATCAATTAATTTAAAGTTTTAAGCACTTATTTCTCCGATTGACATCGACTAATTAAAACTTTCTTCAGAACCTTTTTTTCAACGGTTTTCGAGATACTAACGAATGTATACAAAGTTACCAAAACTTTTCATGTCTGTTAATATATTTTATTCTAACCCTTCCTTAACTCCAAACGTAACCAAAATTTCAACATATTAGTTTTGATGATATTCGAACAGGGGGGGGGGTTCCTCCCTATGAAGGGAGGGAGGAACCGTGCTAAAAAACAAAAACAAAAAAAAAACAAGGAAGTAAAAACTAAATTGAAATTATTACCATTTGCTAGGGGAATAATATCGTGTGTATCGTGTTAACGATAGTTCATGAAACTTTCGACGCGATTCTTTACATTGGCATGACGTTTCTATTTATGAACAGATTGACATGAAACAAACACTAAAAGTTAAGTGAAGCTTACCACAATATATTAGTGAAACCCGTAACTAAATCGGATAAGCAGTTTCTGAGATTAGCATGCACAGAAAAACATACAAACATTCTAGAAATCATTGTTTTGGGTACTATTGCGTTCATAAAGGACCCCGATAGTATTTTTCCCATATATGTTCCATGTACAGACAGCGATCCGTTAGAATTTTATTATATGTATAGATTATGTTATTTATTAGTTATGAAGAAATATATATATATATATATATATTTATACATTTACTTGGTGAAATAATTTCAATCCCCAGATGTAAGTAGAACATGTAAACAAATATTGTTTTCAAAATCAGCCACCATTTGTCAATTGGAATGGAATGGCACACGTATATGCTGTCATTTTGACCATAAGAGTCATTTCTGACCTATGGTGCCGTTGAAGTTTGTCTTCCTCATGACTCGTAGATTCGAAACATGCAATAAAAAAATTGACCTTGAATAACATTTTACGGTCAATTTTTTCGGGGGTGAATATGGGTGTTATTTTGATCTCGCATTGAAGAATCATCTGGCAACGGTTGACGATTATTTTTGTGACACCCTGTACAAGCAGGGAAAATTGGTGTTTTTCTAAAAAAACAAAACAAACAAAAAACACGTTTTTAAATAACCTTTAGAACGACATAATCCTAGAACAAAAGCAGATAGAAACTTGGGCTTGGCTGCTTTTATGTACGTTTTGTGTCTAGTTTTACCCCTTGGAGTATGTTCATCTCCGATACACTCTTTACAGTATTGCATATTAATTTACATGTTTTTAATTTAAGAAAAGGTCTGTTAAAATGACGAAAGTATAATGTGTATACTTGAGGAGGGATTCACCATTATATTTTACATTATTTTGTAAATCAAGGGTGATTGATTAATTCATGAAAATATATTCTTGAGATATCGGATACCGATCCGTAGAACGTTCAATGGATAGCAATTAAAATTTCGGTAACGAGGAGTAAGAATCTATTCGAGTTACATGGTACTGGCGATCGCACTTGAGCTTACAAAATGATTCTCTTATTTCTGGGTATTTGCCACCAGCGGAATGATGAAGCTCAACATTTGATCTAAAAAAATAAAAAAAACACTCGGAGATTAATGGTCATTCCAGTTCCAATAGAACTGCATCATCTTAGCGCGGTACGGTTCTTATCCCTAATGTCATTTGGAAATGTTGAAATAGAGCTATATTCTAACTATATATATATATATATATATATATATATATATATATATATATATATATATATAGTTAGAATAGTTTATGACAGGAAGCCCATCGGAATGTACGTTTTAATATCATGGATATTATTTTTTAAATAACTTAAATAAAGAAGTTTTTATGTTACCTGGACTCCGCATCAGTTTGTCAAATGATTTGCCCCAGCAACGGATTTCTTCCAAAGTTACCCTGGAAAAAGGTCACATTTAGAAGACATACATTAAATTTACTTGGGCATAATTACTAAAACTAGTGAAAACAAATCCCTAGAACAGAGTTATGTGTCTGTAAACTAAATAAAGGGTATGAAGGAAACAGTAAGCTGTGAAGTGCAAAAAGAAAAAGTCCGACTCGCAGGAACTGCATCATCTTAGCGCAGTTCCGTTCTTATCCCTAGTCTCATTTGGAAGATTAAAATAGAAACAGTTATTATTTTGGTTCCTACTTTCTTCAAAGGTCTTGATTTATTATCTTACCTGGATGGGTCGACCAACCCCAGAATGGCCCCCTCTCAGAGGCAGTTGGAAAGCCTTTGGATCTCACCTAACAACCTGAGATTGACATCACCTAATTAAAACTTCCTGCGTAACCTTTCTTGTAGATCATTTAGTAAGCTTTCGAATGGTAATCTTCCGCTTACCAAAATTCTCAACCGTTTTCGAGATATTAAGGAAAGAATACAAACTTACCAAAACTTTTCATGTCTGTTAATATATTTTATTCTAACCTTTCCTTAACTCCAAACGTAACCAAAATTTCAACATATTAGTTTTGATGAAAGTATAACATGCAGAAAAAGTTCAACTGAATCCCATGATTCTAAGTACCCAAACCAAAAACGTTATTCAATAACTATTTTTCCAATTTTCTCAAAAACGGTTAAAGCTATCACCTTAAAAAGGGCTTTATTCGTTTTCCTAGACCAAGAAGCCTATAAAACGAGTACTTGCAAGCATATGAAGTAAGCGCAACGATTTTTGTCGCGTGACATTCGCTCCAAAAACCATGTTCCGGTGGGTGGATTCTGCTGGTTAACGAACTTGACCTTTCAAATTAGACGAAAGATTTTAGTACCAAATTTCATCAAAATCGGACCATTATTGAGGCCAGGAAAGCGCGACAAATATATATATATATATATATATATATATATATATATATATATATATATATATATATATATATATATATACATAAATATACACACACACATATATATATATATATATATATACAAATTTGAACCACTGTTATTTTCGTTCTCTAGGGGTTCTGAAACGCAAAATTTTCTAGTCGGCACTTCCGGATTGCGTCATGAGATTGACCTTATAAGCGGGGTTCCTCCCTATGGGGGGAGGGAGGAACCGCGCTATAAGGCCTACCCGAGGTAAGGTAAATAGCGTAGCCGATTCCTACTTAAGGAGATGCGGGCTCGAGTCCCGTCTGCAGCAGGGGAAGTTTTTCCATGCACGGTCTCGCTGAAGAAACTCCCTGCTTCATCAAGGATGTTTATGGAACGTGGAACTAATGGCCTAGATGCAGATTCGGCATAAAAAAAAAATAAAATAAACAAATAATAATAATAAAATAAATATAATAAAATTAATAGTTAACAAAAAGAGCAATATAGTTAGAAATATTATGGCTATAAATGAAAAATAATTTAATTTAATAATAATCAGCATTACCCTGGTAGAATGCATAATAATTTGTCATTCAAACATTTTAGAACCAAAAAATAAAATCTCAAATGTTAGACAGAAGACATATACAGGGTGTTTCAGGGTTAAATAGTCAATCTATAAATTTGAACTAAAGACATCAAAACAAGAAAAAAAGTTCCTCTGAAAATATGTCCTTCAACTCAAACGCTTTGTTTTTGAGATTTTCATTGTTATGTATTATTTACGTTATATGAAAAGATTATAAAAGGCTTTCATAGTGTACTCATCATTATGTCTTAAATTTATGCTAACGATGAATAGGACAGGCTATTTCCAAATAGACGATTACCAAACAAGTCTACCTTTAGCTCCACGTTTTAACGTCTTGGAGTAACATAGAAACTGGTACATTTGATATAATACCACGTGCTGATGGTATTTTTTCCCTTTAAGAAATTAAGAATGGAGTGTGACCACATTACAATATTTAGATTATAATCCGTCTGGCAGTTGTTTGAAAAGCTTTAGGCTTCATTAAATATTACGCCAACTACAGGATGGAGAACTCTCATTGCACATGTACTTAACTCATATTATTATCAACGAGTAAAAAATGTATTACCGCAAGATATTCGGCAATGAAGATATTTTTCAGATTGGTACCTAAATCAAGTTGAGCAAAATCCACAATTTTGAGGAAAAAATCAGAAAAATATTCACCTTTGGTCGCAGGAAATACAATGCTAAAGGTAAACCTTTTTGGTGATCGTCTATTCGGAAATGACCTGGCATATTCACGACCATTACCATTGCAAAGACCGTACACAAACACCATATCGGCATATTCACCATTAGTATCAATTGAAGACATAATGATGAGTACCCTACGAAAGCCTCTTACAAACTTTTCATATAACGTAAATAATTCATAATAATGAAAATCTATAGGTGTGAATATCTCCTAAACAAAGCTTTTGGGGACACACTTTCAGAGGATTTTTTTTTTCTTGTTTTGAGGTTATTAGTTCATATTTTCAGTTTGGCCATTTAAATTCTGAAACACCGTGTAAAAAGGTCAAGTGGACTAAAACTCAAATACCCTAGAAAAACCGTGCAGTTTATCGCCCAGAAAAATACAATCCTATCCTACCCTATCCTTGAAGAAAGTGGGGTTAGTATGTTAGACATTTTGAGGTTTTGGATATTTTGTTGAGCAAAAATTGTCCAGTTTGATGAAATTAGAAGTTTAGTTGGAATTTCAAGTTACAGTAGAGAATCCCTTCTTGCTCTGGGGTACCCCGTTAGATTTTTGAAAGATGGCTTAGGCTGATGGCTCCTCTGCTCCGCTCCCTGGGATCAGCCAAATTGGGTCTATTAACTTTATGATTTTTAACGGGAGTACAATACAAACAGTATAAGAAGAATAAGTTGGGAGGCAATGTTGCCCTCAGATTGCCACAGAGTGGTCCAGTGTATCCATGGCCCACAAAATGGAGTGTTTAGATAGCTGTGTGCGATCATTCGAGAACAGTGCATAACTACTCTATCTCTCTCACTCTTTCTCTCTAAATATATATATATATATATATTAGCTCTGGCCAGGTGCTAATGACCTTGGCAGTAGAAGCACCTATAATTAATAAATAAATAAATAAAAAATTAGCTGTGGCCGCGACTTCGTCCGCGTGGATAGTGACGTAGGGCAGCATTTTTGGATATATCTTTTGGTTTATTTTGGATTATACTCACCGTCGTATGGGTATTTTTTTTTTTTTTAATAATTAATACGTTTATCTGTACATTTTAAAGTACATTAATTAAGGTTGCTCACAATTTAAATCATAGTATGTACAGAATTGATTAATAAAACTGACAAAATAATTTAAAATATATATATATATATATATATAAAAATGTAATAATAAAAAATTAAAATATATATATATATATATATATATATATATATATATATATATATATATAGAGAGAGAGAGAGAGAGAGAGAGAGAAAAAAAAAATGAGTAAATAAAAATAACTAAATAAAAACAAGTAAATAAAAAGAAACATTAGTAAGAAATAATGATAATTACACTTTTGGAAGGAGCCAATCAATATTGGCACTTCCTACTTTGGAATGCTTTTTTGTCTTTAAACAGACAATTGATCACGAGGCCAATGTCTCTTGAGCCTTCTAGGTGGGTTTTTGGGGTGAGTTTGGGAGGAAAGAGTTTGTGCTTTGGGATTGAGATGAAAGGACAATTTGGAATGAAAGGTTAGGAAACGGGATTTTGCTAGTTCTTGAACGAAGGGGATGTTGAGGTCATTATGAAGAGTTTTATTGGAAACGTAAAAAGGAACGTTGACTATTTTGCGAAGGACTTTGGATTGGAATCCCTGTATTCTCTGTATCTTAGAAGTTTTAGTTGTTCCCCAGAGTTCAAGTCCGTAAGTCCAAATAGGTCGAATAATGGTTTTGTTTACAATGAGTTTGTTGTGTATTGTCAGTTTTGATGAAGGTCCCAGTATTCGTCGTAAGAGTCCGTAGTTCAGTTCTTGTCTTTTCAGTCGGGTGTCTGGGTTTTAAGTGAGTCTACTGTCCAGTAATAATCCCAGGTCGCTACCTGGGATTATTCACCTCGTTGGATATGGGGAGTTCGTGGCTAAATATGACGACTGGAGGGCATGCTCTCTTATTGATGGTGAATGTAATTTGGCAGCATTTTTGAGGATTCACCTTGATTTTCCACTTGTTGCACCAGTGCTCGATAGACTCCAGTCGTTCTTTTAGATGATGGGAAGCAGTTACAGGATTAGGAAAGGAGGAAAAAATGGTTGTATTATCAGCATAGGTGGTTAAGTGAGTGCTGGGATGGGTGGGAATGTCTGCGGTGTACAAAAGGTAAAGGAGGGGACCAAGAATACTCCCCTGTGGTACTCCGGAGGAAATGGGATGGGAACTGGACAGTGAGGAACCAGATCTTACTTGGAAAGAGCGGTTTGATACGTAGGACTGTAGGATTAGGAAGTATGTGTGAGGAGGTATGCGCTTTACTTTGTATAACAACCCCGGATGCCAAACACGATCGAACGCTTGGGCGACGTCGAGAAAGGCACTCTTGCAATAGTTTCTACTTTCAAGCGCATGGGATATGGTGTCGACAACGCTGAAGCATTGTTGGATGGTTGAATGCTGAGGACGAAAACCAAACTGGTGTTCTGGTAAGAACTTTGGGGGGAATGTGGACAGAATTCTTTTTAGGAGAAGTTTTTCAAACATCTTAGACATGATTGGGAGCAAACTGATAGGAAGATGGATTCTTGGGAGATTTCTGGGGTTTCGGTATAAGGATTATTGTAGAGTGCTTCCATGGATTTGGGAAGTGGGTAGTTCTTAGGATTGAATTGAATATGTAAGTGAGGAATATAATTGCTTTTTGAGGAAATTGTTTAGGATAAGGGCTGTTATAAGGTCATAACCGGGAGAGTTTCTTGGAAGGTGTCTGATAATATATTTAACTTCTGCCGGATGGAATGATTTAGGAGGAAGGGAGAGTGGAAGAGGGCTATTGAGGTAATCGTTTATTTCTAGTCTTGGGAGGAGCTTGTTTCTGGATGAGGGGAAAAAGTGGATTCCAGATGGGAAGCGAATAATTCGGCTTTGTCTTCATCACTTCTAGCCCAAGTTCCGTCACTGCGTTGAAGAGGTTGAGGAACGGAATGAAATTTGAGGATTTTACGGGTGGCTTGCCAGAGAGAGTTGTCTTGGCGGTGAGTGATTGGAGGTAATCATTAAAGGATTCAGATCGGAATTGGTATAAGGCTTTTTTTAGGAGGCGAGTAAGTCAGTTGAAGGAAGTGTGGTCAGATGGGTAACGAGTCCTCTGCCAACGAGCTCTTGCTTGGCGCTTAGCTGACAAGAGATTAAGGATGTGATCTGGGAGTTGAGGCTGTGGATAGAAAGGAAGGCGTGTTTTTGGAGCGTGGTAGAGGAGAGGTATTCAGGACGAGTAAGATGGCTGAGTGATCGGATGAGAGTTCTAGCATTGACTGAGTTGAGTATGATATGCCCCTTAGGCCAGAAGTGATGAAGAAATCGACAAGGTCGGGAGTGCGAGAGAGATCGGTTGGCCAGTATGAAGGGGAATCAGAGGAAATGGAGTCATAATTTTGGGATTGAAGAATGTCATACAGAATTCTGCCACGGGAATTGGTTAGACGGCTTCCCCATCTGGGATGTTTCGCATTGAAATCATCCCCTATGAGAAAGCGAGGACCAAAGGATTTGAATAGAGTGAGAAATTCAGGAGGGTAGATGGTGAAATTTGGGGAAAAATACGCCGCAGAAACAATTATATTGTAGTAAGAAAGGGAAAGGGAGATGGAACTTACCTGCATGCTATCTGTCAAGAGAGTGGAACTTTTCACCATAACAGCAGCTCCATGCCGGGAATCGGAGGGATGATCTGCCCTGTAGCACACATAGCCTGGGATTGAAAAGTAGTTTGTGGTAAGTAGGTGTGTTTCTGTAATCAGTGCGATGTCGATGTTTCTTTCTGTAAGTAGGAGTTCAAGCTCGAGTCGTCGTGAGATAAGTCCGTTAGCATTCCATAGGATTATGGTGAGGGAATTGGGATTAAAGGAAATCATTTAAGAAGTTTCGGAAGAATGTCGGATATTAGGGCGGTCATGAGGGAGATTAGAGGAGTTAATAATGTTTCCAACTTATTTAGGAACGAGGAAAACAGGGTGAAGGTATCTTGGGGAGTAGGAGTGGGAGGAACAGGAGGAGCATTAATAGGTTTAGGAGAGGAAACTGATGGGATATTCTTCTGGGAAATTTGGGAAGGAGGTGTGAGGTTTTGTGCTGGGGTTGGGGTGGTTGGTGGTTTTTGTACTGGCATGTGATTGGGTTGAGGATTTACCAGCACATTCTTTTGCCTAGAGGAAAGAAGAGATGCATACGAGACATTTGGCCTCCGAGGTGAAGTAGCTGACGTGGATGGCTGCTGTGGCTGAGTGCGTGTGACATTGCTGGTTGAAGCTTGTGGGTGGCTGAGCCGGGAAGCGCTGCTCGTTCTCTGCCTTTGAGTCCGGAGAGTCCTGAGAGCCTTGTAGACATCGCATCCTTTATAATTGGCTGGATGATTTTCTCCACAGTTGGCGCAGGTTGCTGGTACGTCTTTAGGTTTCGCGCAATCTTCAGACTTGTGCTGTTCGCCACATTTCACGCACTTAGGTGCGTGGTTGCAATAGCCTATGGAGTGATTATATTCCTGGCACTTGTGGCATTGCATCAGTTCTCGTCGACGACGGGGCTCTTCTACAGATATCTTTGTGTAGAGAAGATATCGCTCCTTAAAAATTTCCCTGCTTTTTTCAGATTTTTCCTAGTCCACGAAAAATAGTGGCAGTTGTGTTTTAGTTGTCGGGTGGCGAACATTTGTTATTCTTCTAACATTGTAGCCTAGATCCTTTAGGGCATTTGCTATGTCATCAGGCGGGGGGGGGGGGGGGTGGAGTAATGAAGATTACGTATTACCACTCTGTAAGCTTTCTCCTCCGGTAATTGATAACAATGGAAGTCGGCTTCCATTTCATTAAATTTTTTAATAATTGTCCTATAGGCATCGCTATTAATAGCACTGATCGCTATATCATTAAATCTAGCTCTGCAGGAGAATGATTTTTCTCCAGCAGCTTGGCTGAGGCGAGTATAGAGGTTTTTGTAATTCTTGATATTTCTAACATAGATATTGGGCGGCTTCTGATTTTCATTTGTTTTTAAAGGGATAGTTTTATTAATTTGGGAAGCGTTTTGATCATCTGTCACTTTTGGTCCTCTTTTTTTTTCTTCCGAAGACGTTTACGTCTCCCCAGGGTAAGATTTTCTCCATCATGGGTTGATGTAGACTCCAGAAAAGTGAATTGTTGCTCACTGTCCATGGTGGTAGACATTTTAGAAAAAAAAGAGGAAAACAATTTTTTTTTTGTAAAAAATGTAGATTCGAATCACGGATTCCCAGCCGAGAGTCGGCTACGTAGTAATTGAGCCAACGGACAGGCTGCCAGCTGACTGTCTAGAGAGAGTGTTGGCGGGACAAAGTATCTCCCACTCTGCGCAGGGGCCCAGGAGCGGGAAGCTACAGGCAAGCCCCCCACCAATAGGCCTACTAGCAGCGGGGGCTGGATAATCTATAAATGATTGCTTACAGATTGTAGGTAAACTGCGATGTTTCGCTGATGTGTGCACTAACACTTTGTCCAACGGTGTGCAAATTTTCGTGAGAAAATATGACCACTGTCCGCCACTTTTCGCTGATAAAACTGAGAGTTTTTATGAACGCTGTGTCTCTAATAGATAAGTAGTTGAATTGTATGGGTATTTAAAAAAAATCTACTTTACCGTAATGCTCCTCTATACACGATATTAGGCGTATAGCCATGGGGGATCAAGCATACATACAGGTTGCTAGGATTGTTAAACGTGACAGAGCTACTAAGCTGACCCCTTATGGATTTTTAAACCCTATTGTGTATAGAGTGTCTAACAGACAGCAGACATCCAGACAAAAATTCAAAAATCATCGTTTTGGGTACTATTGCATTGATAAAGGCCCCCAATAGTATTTTCCCCCATGTATCTTCCATGTCTAGACAGCGATCCGGAGTAACCCCCACCCCCCAGATGAACCAATTCTTTTGGTTAACGAACTCGTTCAATCATTTTCTAGGAAAATACTATTTACCAAGTTTCGTGACGAAAAAACAAAAAACTCTGGTGTGTATCGTGTTAACGATAGTTCATGAAACGTTCGACGTGATTCTTTATATTGGCATAACTTTTTTATTTATGACCCGATTGACATGAAACAAACACTAAATGTTAAGTGAAGTTTACCACAATATATTAGTGAAAACCGCAACTAAATCAGATAAGCAGTTTCTGAGATTAGCACACACAGAAAAACATACAAACATTCTAAAAATCATTGTTTTGGGTACTATTGCGTTGATAAAGGCCTCCACAGTTTTTTTTCTATATATCTTCCATGCACAGACAACTATCTGTTAGAATTTTATTATATATATATATATATATATATATATATATATATATATATATATATATAGCCAGTATACATGACGAGAGGACTTTCTGATAAGGTAGGATAAGAATTTTTAATAAAATAATATTTGTTTAAAAGTAAATTAATTTAGAGAAACGATAAATGTTTATTATTGTACAAAATTTGAATTTGGGATTTACAAAAAAAATATTTTTACATAGGATAGCCCTTGAAGAGGTGCGAACAAAAGCACGAAACATGTCGGGAAAATAGAGAAAATAAAGTAGTTGAACCAAAACGAATGGTGTTCTGCTTTATCGACCCTCTGCCACAAAAAGAAAAAAGAACAAGCATAAATATATATATATATATATATATATATATATATATATATATATATACACATTCTGGCTTTTGAAACCTAATCAGCTCCAGAAAGGAAATTACCTATTGGAGACTTAGATCTGCCATGCTTCCCCAAGAGGTGTTCATATATTGGAAAGTTACAATAGGTAAAATACCCGATATTCAGCTCGGATAATTAACAATTAATAATGTAAAATTTCAATATTGCTCGAGAATACGTGTTGGTTTTGAAACCCAACAGTTGCCACCTTCCCTTCCTCCCTGCAAACCTGTCGCAGTTTCTGTTGATTATTTATTTAAATTTTAACGTCCATTTATTATTAACTACGAATTTTAGGACGGGTTATCTATAGGTTACCACCCTAAACTGCTGATTAGTAATATCGATAGGTTACGGGTTATCTATAGGTTACCACCCTAATTCTGCTGATTAGTAATATCGACATTTTTTATACAGGAAAAATGGATTAGATATAAAATATTTAAATGGACGTTTTTATAAAAATAATCCTCATCTTTAAAATGCATTAATAAATAATAATCAAATTGAATTCATTTTAAAATCACTACTTAAAACAAAAATTAACGTACCGGCTTGGGATTTTAATAGAGAATGGGACATTAATTCATTAGCAAACATTTTTCTCAAAAATAATTATGTTAAATATTAATTCGCTGATGGTTTCCTGTGAATTATTCAGTACTTTAATAAATTTAAATCCGACTAGGGGTAAGCTGTGGATTTTATCCGAATTTATTAGTTTTTGTTTTACTCTATTGTATAAATTAACTACGGTTTGGGATGGTACTGTAATTGGCAACGTAATTTTGCGTTAACCGTGAAATTCTGTGTTCAAATCCTGGCAGGCTAATTTTTCTAGAAACTAAAGATAAATTGATAATTATTCCCATATTAAGTCAATATTTGATTTAAATAAAAAAAAAAATCACTCGGAGCAGTATGGTCCTTATGGGTTTTTTGGGGTAGCTGATTACGATGAGCAGGTTGGTTAATCATCATCACATTAGATTCAAGGTCATTTGAAGGGAAAATAGAGAGAAAAAACGAAGGAAAATCTGAATAAGTTCATGCGTATGTTTTTGAGGTCCCTAAGTCCAAACCCGTAGTTCGTTTCACTCTCACTGCCTCTATTTGCCCTTCAAATGACCTCTAGGAAAAGCCGTAAAGGGCAAAGAAACTACGGATTCGAACCCAGGGACCTCAAAACATACGCATGAATTTTCTCAGATTTTTCCTACGGGGTTTTCTCTATTTTACCTTAAAATGACCTTGAATCTGATGAGATGAAGGTTAAAGCTCATCGTAATCATCTACACCAAAAACCCCATAAAGACCATACAGCTCCGAGTGTTTTTTTTTTATAGAGCAAATGCTGACTTGTGTAATTTTGATTGTTATTCTAATAAGCATGTAGGCGGCCGAAATCAAGCTGCTATCCAAAAGCAATATGGAAATTATTCATAATTTATGCTTTATTTTAGATCAGTAAAATAAAGAAAGATTTTATGGGATATTTACCAACCAAGTAAGAAAGGTTCTCTGCGGTTCTTAAACGATGTGGTCATAAGACATGAACGACAGAAAGGTTTATTTAATAAATATGTCATTTATATTCCAAATCCTAAAGACGTTTTCTATGAATAACCAGCGGGTATTTTAACGCAGGCTGCACCTTGGAGCTGTTTAGAGAGAGGCTTAGAAAGCAATTGAAGGTTATAGTTTTCATAAATTGCCATTTTACGAGGGGCAAAGACAGAAATGCGAGCAGTTTCATATTTATTTCCGAGTGTGTTTGATTGTTGAATCTATTAAACACAGATGCCCACATATATCTAGTCTCATTCGAATGCCACGTTTTATAGAGTATATAAAGCTGAGAATAATTCACTCCACCTAGGGTGAAGTACACTGGAACATTAAAGCGAGACTTCATACATTCCAGTCTTAGAATTACTTATAATAGAGAAGAGATATTTTTAATCTATATCTATATATAATATATTTTGAGTAAATCAATGATTAGCAGAGTTAGCTCTGCAAACTGGCAGTGCCTCGCGGTAGAGCAATGGGTTGGGTTTTAGAGATACCTGCTCGAATCGAACTGTAGGATAACGTTTTAGCGCGGTTCCTCCCTACCTCCATAGGGAGATCCCACTTATGAGGTTGACCTCACGACGCAATCCGGAAGTGCCGACTAAAAAATTTCTCGTTTCAGACCCCATAGATCACGAAAATATAGGTGGTTCAAATTTGTATATATATATATATATATGTTTGTCTGTTCGCTCTCTGGCAAGCTCAAAAATGGTTCGATTTTGATGAAATTTGGTACAAAAATCTATCGTCTTATTTAAAAAGTCAAGTTCGTTAACCAGCAGAATCCGCCCACTAGAAGATGGTGTTTGGGGCGAAATACACGCAAAAAAATCGTAACGCTTACGTTTTTGAGTTCATATATACTTGCAAGTACTTGTTTTATATTTTAGTAATGGACTCGTGAAAAAGATGCGAAATTCATTACAGGTTAAGGCTAAGCAAAGACGTTGTTTCTCCTCTAGGCGAAGGAGGCAGGTAATATGGCTTACTAAACCTAGGTTATATGATTGACATGGAGGAGATAGGAGGTTAAGGCTAAGCAAAGACGTTGTATCTCCTCTAGGCGGAGGAGACAGGTAGTATGACTTACTAAACCTAGGTTATATGATTGACATGAAGGAAATAGGAGGTTAAGGCTAAGCAAAGACGTTGTTTCTCCTCTAGGTGAAGGAGGCAGGTAGTATGGCTTACTAAACCTGCGTTATATGATTGACATAGAGGAGATAGGAGGTTAAGGCTAAGTAAAGACGTTGTTTCACCTCTTGGCGAAGGGGGCAGGTAGTATGGCTTACTAAACCTGCGTTATATGATTGACATAGAAGAGATAGGAGGTTAAGGCTAAGCAAAGACGTTGTTTCTCCTCTAGGCGAAGGATAAAGGTAGTAAAGCCGCCAAAACCTACATTATATGATTGAAATTTTGATTTTTTTTTGCTTAGTGTTTAGCGATAAAATGGCGGCCAAAGTTGTGCCTATGTTTAATGGTAGAAGTGGAGGTGTGATGCCTACCACTCTCAAAGATGACTTAGTTCGGTTGAAAATTGTCTACATTCAATAAGCTATAGCGCGCTTGCTACTGTTTCCACAAAATAGCTACCTAGATGAAAGTTGTAGTAAATGTAATTGTCTTTAAACTTTATACAAAAGAATATCCGCGACAATCAACGATTTTTGAGATATTTTGAAAATAACAAAAAAAGTAATACATTTTTGTATTTTTGCGACTGTCAAAAGATTTCCCGGGTCGGCCATGTGTGATAAGCCATTTTTTTCCATACCCATTGACTGGAATACTACCCCGACTGAAGAAAAAATAATTCGAACGCCTTCGTATTTAGGTATTCTTATATAGTTACTTGTACGTAGTATTATTTGAATTACAAAAGTTGAAGTTATTGTATAAAATACTCTAAATAAGATTAAAAATAATGTTTCCAGGGTCTCCGCGTGGTCTAGTGGCTAACACCCTGGATTCTCATGCGGGAGATGGGCGTCGAATCCAGCCTGCAGCAGTGATTTTTATCATTTCAGGGCCCGTTGAGGAAGTTCTCTGCTGTACCATAGATGTCGGCGCTAATGGCCCAGATGTTGGCGGACGGTAAAAAAAAAAAAAAAATGTTTCTAAATAATCAAGATCAGCAGGAAGCATTTTCGCGACTAGGTACCTCTTTCTCAATCCTACAGTAGGATTCGAACTGATGTATCCGAAATCTCTATTATTTTACAGAAATACACTACTAAACTAAGCTAAAAAGAAGAATTGAGTTTGAGACTGGAATCCGGTAGTGTCTCACTTTTATGTCCTACTGTTCATCACTCTTGCTGCAATAAATGCTCTCATGCTTTATGCACCCGAATGAGACTAGATATATGTGAGCTTCAGTGTTTAATTCTACAATGAAACACACTCGGAAATAAATTTGGAATTGCTTGTCCCCCGCAAAATTGAACTTGACGAAACAACTTACAATGTACAATCCCATGCCCGTCTCTAAGCAACTTCAAATAATGGATAAAATATACACTTGGCAATATATGTTATGATCGATATTCATAGGGACACCTTTCTGATTTAAAATTTGAAAGATTTATTGATTAATTAAACCGTTATAAAAGGAAAGTAATAATACACTTTTCATTGTTCTCCTTAGAATCGAACTTAAGTCCTAGATCCATATCGTTTACGAACCATCCAATAATAACACAGGCGTGTGACCAAAAAAGTGCATGACATTTTTTGACAGTTTTTAGATGGATTATTGCATGTTGGAACTGAAAAAATACCCCAAACATTTCATCAATCCTAGCTTTTTAGCAAAACGTGTTTCCTTAATACCTATCGCTTTTGTTTTTATTCAGCGTTAAACCTTAAATTCGGTAATTCCTACCAGGTCAATATGCTAGCTTACTACTGTTGTATGCTTAAGAGGGATGGAGACGATGATAGAGAACGAAAACGTGCAAAAAAAAAGTTTAATAAATTATGAAATGGTTCCAAGCAAACTGAATGGCATTTTAAGCATTTTTTATTGAATGGAAAAGAAAGATTTTTTATTTAGTTTGTACGTAATAAAAAATAAAAATGATGGTGTTTTTTTTGTACATTTTTGTGTTTTTTTATGTGGCGAAACTAGATAGCACCTGTGTATTATATAGGCATTTTTTCACGTCTAAGCGAAGGAGGCAGTTAGTATTGCTTACAAAACCTACATTTTATAAACTACATGGAGGCCGGAGGAGATAAGAGGTTATAGCTTAGCGAAGACGTTGTTTCTCCTCTAGGCGAAGGAGGCAGGTGATGGGCAAAAATGGTGGTAATTTTTGAATTCAGGCGAAAACATAAAATCTCAGGTAAAAGATTCCATACAGCTGATCAAACAACATTTGCTGTCCTTGTATTAAACAGGAATATATAAATGGGACAGGAGGTTAATGTTGAGCAAACACGTTGTTTCTTTTGTAGGACAGTCTCTTCCTTCCTGCTTGGTTGGCTGGTAAGGCCGAGCCTCCCAACCTGGACTCTGTGTGGTCATTAGGCTCTGCCCATTTACGTTTTGTTGGTCCATTTGGGCAAAAGGTCTCTTATCTCTGTATAAGAGGTCAAATGACGCAACAGGAGGTGAGTACACTGTCCAGGGCTCTTCGATGTTTGCGGTGTCTGGATCCCAACGAGGCAGCCAGGAGTCAACGTCTGCCAATGGTTGGGACTTCCCCATTCTAGGCATTTGGCTTTTTGGTGAGCATGCCCTTAGGGATGGGTATGGCGAAATGCTTGTGCGTCTCTGAGGACTATCGCAGCACTATTAAACACACAATTTAGCCAACAAAACCTACATGATATGTGTGACATGAAGGAGATAAGATGTTAACGATAGGCAAAATCGTTTTTATCATCTATGCAAAGGCCGACAGCAGCGTGATTAGCTGTGTTGTTTTTCTGCTACTTTTAGCGCGGTTCCTCCCTCTCCCATAGGGAGGAACCCCGCTTATAAGGTTGATACAATGAAACAATCCGGAAGTGCCGACTAGAAAATTTCGCGTTTCAGAACCCCTAGAGACCGAAAATAACGGTGGTTAAAATTTGTATATATATATATATATATATATATATGTATATATTTATATATATATATATATATATATATATATATATATATATTTGTCTGTTCGCGGATTTCTGGCTTCCCTGATGGTCCGATTTTGATGAAATTTGGTACAAAAATCTGTCGTCCAATTTGAAAGGTCAAGGTCGTTAACCAGCAAAATCCCCCCACTGGAAGATGGCGTTTGGGGCGAAATTCGCGCAAAAAAAATCGTAACGCTTACGTTTTTGAGTTCATAAGCTTGTAAGTACGCGTTTTATAGGCTTCTTTGGCTAGTAAAACGAATGAAACCATTTTCAAGGCGATAGCTTTAACCGTTTTTGAGAAAATTGGAAAAATACTTTTTGAATACCGTTTTTGGTTTGGGTACTTAGAATCATGGGATTCAGTTGAAACATTTTTTGCATGTTTTACTATCATTCAAACTAATATGTTGAAATTTTGGTTACGTTTGGAGTTAAGGAAGGGTTAGAATAAAATATTTTATTAACAGACATAAAAAGTTTTGGTAACTCTGTATATTTTCCTTAATATCTCGAAAAAGGTTGAGAATCTTGGCAAACAAAACAATACCATTAGAAAGCTTACTAAATGCTCTACAAAAAAGGTTCTAAAGAAAGTTTTGATTAGGCGATGTCAATCGGAGAAATAAGTGCTTAAAACATTAAAGTAATGGATTTTGCTTATTCGAACTGTTCTTTTTGTCTGTTTTTATTCCTTGTTATTTTTTAATTGCTTATATTTGGATAATGTATTTTACAATAAAACAGATTAGGCAAAATAAGAAAAACAATTCATTGTTAGAAACATAGCTTGCCAAGAGAAAAAGATTCGATGACGTCTTTTGAATATTTTCAATTGCCTTTATGCTGTTGGTTTTTTTATTTTATTTTTTAATTGATTTTATCTGTAGAATTATTACTATAGTAAAAGAACACAGGAATATGTGAAATTTTTTGATATTTTACAATTCATTGAAACGTATGAAATGAAGTATCGCTAGAAGAGGTTTCTAGGGTCTTGCGGACCCGACCCTAACCCCAGGTATAGCCATAAAACCCTTTGAACAAAGGCCGAGGAAAATATTATCTGTTTCTATTCTATGCTTTTCAAATGAGAATAGGGATATGAACAAGAACCGGGGTCTCCCGTGGTCTAATGGCTAGCGCCTTGGATTCATAAGCGGGAGATGGTGGGTTCGATTCCCAACCTCCGGCAGGAATTTTATCATCCCACGGCTCGCTGGTAAAATTCCTCGCTAAACCCTAGATGTCGGCGCTAATGACCTAGATGTAGATGAGCCGTAAAAAAGAAAAAAAAAAAAAAGAAAAAAAAGAACTGGAACCGCGCTAAGATGACGCAGTTCCTGCGAGTCGGACTTTATAAGACAGATGGTTAAAACTTGAAAGCATGATTCACAAAGGGGTGGTGGTCATTTTAGCGCGGTTCCTCCCTCCCCCATAGGGAGGAACCCCGCTTATAGGGTTGATACAATGAAACAATCCGGAAGTGCCGACTAGAAAATTTCGCGTTTCAGAACCCCTAGAGACCGAAAATAACGGTGGTTCAAATTTGTATATATATATATATATATATATATATTTATATATATATATATATATATTTTCCACTTGTTCTTTTTTCTTTATTTGGCAGAGGGTCGATGAAGCAGAACACCATTGGTTTTTGTTCAACTATTTTATTTCATCAATTTTGCCCGACATGTTTCGTGCCTTAATTCGCACCTCTTCAGGGGCTTTCCTATGAAAAAATTTTCAGAAGAATTAATATATATATATATATATATATATTTGTCTGTTCGCTCTCTAGATAGAAGACGAATGGTCCGATTGTGATGAAATTTGGTACAAAAATCCTTCGTCCAATTTGAAAGGTCAAGTTCGTTAACCAGCAAAATCCGCCTACTGGAAGATGGCGTTTGGGGCGAAATTCGCGCAAAAAAAAATCGTAACGCTTACGTTTTTGAGTTCATAAGCTTATAAGTACTCGTTTTATATGATTCGTGGGCTAGGAAAACGAATGAAACCATTTTCAAGGCGATAGCTTTAACCGTTTTCGAGAAAATTGGAAAAATATTTTTTGAATACCGTTTTTGGTTTGGGTATTTAGAATCATGGGATTCAGTTGAAACATTTTCTGCGTGTTCTACTTTCATCAAAACTAATATGTTGAAATTTTGGTTACGTTTGGAGTTAAGGAAGGGTTAGAATAAAATATTTTATTAACGGACATAAAAAGTTTTAGTAACTTTGTTTACTTTCATTAATATCTCGAAAAAGGTTGAGAATCTTGGTAAACGGAAGAATACCATTAGAAAGCTTATTAAATGCTCTAAAAAAAAGGTTCTAATAAAAGTTTTGATTAGGCGATGTCAATCGGAGAAATAAGAGCTTAAATCTTTAAAGTAATTGATTTCGCTTATTCGAACTGTTCTTTTTGTCTGTTTTTTATTCCTCGTTATTTTTTAATTGCTTATTGTTGGATAATGTATTTGAAAATAAAACAGGTTAAGAAAAATAAGAAAAACAATTTAATGTTAGAGATATGGATTTCCAAGATATATAGCTTTTCAACTGCCTAGCGTCCTTCCTAAGGAGGGTTCTTTGTCTTTGATTTTGGTACTTAGAATTATGGGATACAGTTGAAACATTTTCTGCATGTTGGAGTTTCATCAACACTAATATGTTGAAATTTTTGTTACGTTTAGAGTAAAGGAAGGGTTAGAATAAAATATTTTATTAACAGACAAAAAAAGTTTTGGTAACTTTGTATAATTTCGTTAGTATCTCGAAAACCCTTGACAATCTTGTAAAGCGGAAGATTACCATTCGGAAGCTTACTAAATGCTCTACAAAAAAGGTTCTGAAGAAAGTTTTAATTAGGCGATGTCAATCGGAGAAAAAAGTGCTTAAAGCTTTAAATTAATTGATTTCGTTTATTCCAATGGTTCTTTTTGTCTGTTTTATTTCTTGTTATTTTTTAATTGCTTATAGTTGGATAATGTATTTGACAATAAAACTGGTTAAGTAAAATAACAAAAACAATTTATTGTTAGAAATATAGATTTCCAAGATTCCAAGACCTTGTCACTAGCGGGTCTGTTTCTAGTGTAGCGGACCCTTCCTGGTAAGATTGTAAATCATGACCTTTCAAGACTTTACTACTCACAGGAATGGCGTTAGTGACCTTAAGGGTTGACACGCCATCATAATAATTAATTTAAAAAAAAAGACTGGTGGAACCAAAATAATAACTGCTTCTATTTTAATCTTTCCAAATTAGACTAGGGATATGAACGGAACCACGCTAAGATGATGCAGTCCTGCGAGACGGACTTTTTATATTAGGAGGAATATTATTGATTTGATAATCTTTTTTTCATCTTCAGGAAGGGTTTGATCGGAATGTACTCTTTTATTCCCCTTCTCTCCTTCATTCGTTAGAATTGGTATTTACCTGATTGGTTTATTTAATGGATGCGTTTGCCAAGACATATCACTTGTTTCAACTTCTCCCTAACCAACCTACCCAGGCCTTTTGGATATATTATATTAGCCTTTGATCGAAAACGTCTTCATCTCAGCCTGTTTTCTTTCTGCCTTTGGGTTGTCAGTTTGTCAATTTCTGTTTTGAACTTTACGAACAGAAGAGCTCGAATGTAATTCTGTTAGGAGACCTGAATGATACGTCGTCGACGATCCTCCATCGATGTCATTGTTGTAAAATAGTCTAGGCCTCAGTTAAAATACAGCAGAGGTTAATAGTAGGGAATAATAACACAGACACAAAAAAAAAAAAAAAAGTGGTATTTTCCAAAAACACCATACAAATATTCTTATGTATTTCGAATCCGAATCCGGAGTCCGTTTCACTCCATCACGTCAAGTTTAGGAGCATTTGAAGGTCAAATTTCGTATGAAGTTGTTTAGGAAGAAATAACTAGAGCTTCCTTGGTTTTGGGGGTCGCTGAATTCGAGTCCGAGGTCTGTTTCACCCCATCGGCGCAAAATAAAGGTCATTTTAAGGACAAATTTGTTTATTTTGCATAAAATGAATCTGCAGTCAAAAATTCAGTTTTGCAAAATAGACATATTTGTCCTTGAAATTACCTTGATTTTGCGCCGATGGGGTGAAACAGACCTCGGATTCGAATTCAGCGACCCTCAAAACAATGGAAGCTCTAGTTATTTCTTCATTAACGACTTCATACGAAATTTGCCCTTCAAATGCTCGTAAACTTGACATGGTGGGGTGAAACAGACTCCGGTTCACAGATTCAACGCGTCGAAATGGATAAGAATATATGTATGGTATCTTTGGAAAAGACCATTTTTTTTATTTTGTGTGCCTGTATAATCCACCTAAATCCGTTTGAATGTAATAATGGCTGGCAAGAATCATAGAATAATATTGAGAATAGCTGAATATATTTCCATTGAAAAATTAGATCGTTTTAAAATGAAATGAGATAGATCTTAGTTATGAGAACAAACCTAAAATACACCAGGATTAATAATTAACAGGGAATAAAAAATCGTCAATATTTTATTTGATATATTAGATTTTATGAAATGTAATAATATCTGTAATTTTTTCATTTAAACCAAGTCTGTTAGTCGTTAGTGATGGATAAACATTTGATAAGGTGATCATATTTTTTTTAAACATAAAACACGTTAGTCAGTGCTAATAGAATAATTGGATTTACACCTGTCTGTACATTTTGAAACCATTTTCATTTAAATTACCCCTGCCATTTGTTTAAGATAAAAACTAAAATACCTGACACAACGGTTGTTTTTTTTTTTAACTGGTAAAAGAATCCTCTTAAAATTAGATGTAATTAGTAATATGATGGTAGGTTTTTCATTGATTGACCAAATATTTTTAAAATAAATTGAGTCAGGTATTAAAAGAGAATAGTGACATAAATAATTTACTAGATAATGAAATACCGCTGTAAATGACAGATACATTAATAAATGTTTCAAATTATTTATTATTATGACTTACAATAGGCATGAGATATAGTTTAACCTAACTTGTTCTGCTATGGATTATATATTTCTTAAATAAGTTTGCTACTTAACACGTTGAGTGCGAGGGGCATTTTCGTCCCGTACGGAACCTTCAATGAGTGTGGTATGAACTTTATTTGTTTTATTGATTCTTAATATTACAGTTAATTTTCTTCTTATTTATTTGCATATATACGTTTTACGTAAAAATGAATTTTAGTATTGTTAATTATATTACTCGACAGGCTTAAAAATAAACAGACCTCAAAAATTGTTTTTTTTTTTTTTTTTTAAACAGAAAAATTATTGTAAATAAAATAGCTATTCTTAAACATCTGAATGATTCAGATCATTACCTACCAATTTTACTTATTTGATGTAATTTCTTTAGCATGTGTTAAAATTTAAAGTTTAAAGTTACTGTTTAAAGATTTTAAATAATAAATAAGTATTGTTATCTCAATTTAGTCAATCACCTACAGTGTTTTTTCTGGCTAACATCATCTAGTATTTAAAAATGATGTGATTGATAATCTTTTCATCATATATATATATATATATATATATATATATATATATATATATATATATATATATATATACATATACAGTGTGTCCCGCATTGAGATGTCATAACTTTAGTGGTTTATTTTGCACCTCATTTGTAGTTGAGGGGCGCAGAAATGAGCATATTGCACTCAACGTGTTAATATATTCACATTTATGCGTGACAATAACCATTTTGTATATTGACCTAATCCTTGAACTAACAAGTACCAGTATCCAACTGCCGCTCGCCGAACATTGTTTACAGGTGGAACACTGCCAATATGAAATCCGTATTATTTTATGTCTCTTCTGTGCAATTTTAAGAAGGGAATCCACCCCTTGGGGTAGCAAACGGCCTACGTTTTGCTAAACTAGCATTTTATCATCAAAGTTTAGAGCTTACCTTCATGGAGGACAATACAATTTTTTTTAAATAAAAAACCTCCTTATTATATCAACAAAAATGTGAATAAACATTGTTTTTTATTTCCAGATACGTTTAAATTTCAATCATCAATTTTTTTTTCAATCTAACTATTTTGTAATAAATGAAGTCAAAATGCCATGTTTCAGTTCAAACGTGAACTTAGAGTATATTCCTAAATCCTTCAAAAACTCAAGGTAACGTAGTAAAATTCTTTAAATTCGTCCAAGATCTGGTAAAATTTGCAAATAAAATCTATTACAAATTGTTTTATTAATATATATATATATATATATATATATATATATATATATATATATATATATATATATATTATTTATTTTACAATAAACACTTTTAGCGTTATCCTCGAACAGTGACGTTTTTACAGGGTGCCCGAAATTGAGATGTCAGAACTATAAAGGTTTATTCTGTCATTTTTGCCACACATAGCTCATTTTTAAGTCAAATAAATTTTTCCTAAAACAACAAGGTATCATTTTTAAGCATATTAAATAATTCAAGGCATTTTGAAGTAGAGGCCTTTTAGTAGATATATGTGAATTAAGAGCTATACTAAAAGGCATAGGTATGTGAACTATTGATATTATTGTTTTCTTAAATTATTCAATATTTTCTTAATCAGCTATTTGTAAACTTAGAGGATTGCCTCTGCCTCAAAATGCCTTGCATTATTTAATATGCTTTAAAATGATGCCTCGTTGTTTTAGGAAATATTTTATTTGAATCTATTTTCTTTCTGATTTATAAGTCAAAACCAATAAATTTGCTTTTGCGTGAAGGAGCCATTCTGAACACATTTTTTAATTTCATAGTATTTAAAATAGACTTATGTTTAAGTAACTCTGATTCTTGTTAAGATTGAACGCTCATTTCAGCATCACTTAACTGCAAATGACATGCAGAATAAACCCCTAAAGTTATGACGTCACAATGCGGGACACCCTGTATATTAGAAAATCTTACACGATAGCTTAAAGTTCATTTTTTTTCAGTTAAATAAAATGGTTTGCATTGCAAAATACTGTAATCTTAGAAAAATATTGCTATTAATTTTTTTTTTTTTTTAAAGAGTGAGTGTGTAGTGGAAATCCCTGTTTTGAGAAGGTGTAGACGATCAGGGTTCGGTCATGTGTTAATTAAAGCTAGATTCTATAACTAAAATGGGTTATATTTTTGCCAACGTTTCAGCATGAATTACAAGCCATCTTCTGGGCTTACCGAAGAGCTACATTGCTGAGTGATCTCTTTGAATTGTAGCCTCCAGAATACTGTTCTCCCTCGCTTCCGTAGCCCAGAAGATGGATGCAGGGGCGTATGTAGGAAATAATTTTAGGGGGAGGGGCTGGGAGTGCCGGGAAATTTGGGGGGTGTGGACTACTAGCAACCTAGAACATGGAATATTTAGCCAACTAAAACGCTATTACGCCATAAAAATATTTCTGAACTAAGTGACCCTATTTAATTTATTTTTGAGGTTTTAATGAAACTTTTTTTGGGGGGGGGGCCTGATGCCCCCGTTTAAACGCCCATGATGTCTTGTAATTCAAGCCGAAACGTTACCAAAAATATAGCTCGTGTTAGTTTTAAAATGTAATTTTAGTTAACACATGACCGAATCCTGTTCATCTATACTGTATTAATCTCAACGGTCGACTATCCCTTCACAATAAATCGTTAGTTTCCATACGATAAACAACAGTTTGTATAAGACTCCTGCTTATCCATTGGTTTCGTGTATAACACTGTCAAGGAGTAGCTTTCGCCCATAAAATTGGACTATTCGAATATCAAACATACAAATCTCATATTTTTCGATGTTCTACTTGTATAAAAAGTTACATTTGATTCGGTGAGTGACAGTTGGGTAGTGTTTCTTGTAAGTAATCCAAGTATTAGTAATATAGTTATAATTATGTAGGTTTTTTTTAATAAGTGAAGGAGAAAGTGTTTGTAAAAAAAAAAATAATAAAGAAACTATCCACGTATACCCACTTAGTTTCTTCATCACCGGATTTCTTCTCCTTTTTGCCGGGTTTCTTATCCGTCTTCGCTCCTCCTCCTCCACCTCCTCCGAAAAATTCGGCAAGATCCACCACTGTGCGCAGATCCACTCTGGCATGTGGGAAACAACACACCAGAATATTAGGCCCATAAAAATATTGAAAAGAGCTACATTAAATCAACAGAATATAGTATAATAAACTACCAAAACTTTATTGGGAGCATAACTTATGACATTACAGTGTTGTATTTCACGAAATTATATATTAAATAGTAGCCTTCGAAATGCTATAAATCAGGAGAGATAAAATGCTACTCAAATTACGAAGAGATTGAAATTATCTTGGATAAAAACGATATACGGGAAAATTTTGTTTTAGTAAACGGTTAGACTTGAATTATAAGTCAGCACCATGGTTAGAAATACAGAATCTATTTCAGTAATGTAGAAACTTCATATTCCTCAATCCCATCAAGACCTGTAATTCAAAAAATAAACGAAACTTATAGGAAAACTTATAGGGATATAAAATAAAGAAGGTGGTTTAATTAATAACAAAGAGGGATTTTTTGATTATTTATGACTATAATTAATCAAAAAATGGGGGGGGGGCTGTCTTATCCCCGCCATATTGGCTTTATTCAGTGGAAGGCGCAAAGTTGAGACTGTAACTTTTTTTATTTATAACTTATTCCCCTGAAGAGACATAACAAACTTGTTAAACATGAAGGGGAAAGATTAAATAAACCTATGCAATGTTTTATTTGAAGTTTCATTATTTTACTAATTCCATTATTTCATATTTAAATAAATATGAATGTCCGAAACTGTTAATAATTTGTATTCCAATAATGCCAAACAAAGTCATTAATCTTAGTTTGGCCGAATATTTTCCAAGAATCTGGTTTTCTCTTATTTTTACGAAGGCGGTTAAAGATATCCCCTTAATACTTGTTGTATTTTATTTCACGTGACGGAAAGTCAATAAGTGTTCGAGGAGTTATCGAATTTCGCCAAAAAAACGGCGCTTCCGTGGGCGGATTCTTCTCGTTCATTATCTTGATAGTCTCTTAAATACGGAGGGAATCACAGAACTCTCTACAATAACTTATTCGAAAAGGCAAACAAGTCAACTAGGTTTAGCTGTGTGTTTAGTGAAAAATCCGTTTTCGAAATTTCAAAGTCATTTCAAATTCTGAAATTATACGATATGCATTCAAAAATATGTAAACAAATGCTTGAACTCTCTTTTTTTTAGCAAAAAAAAAAAAGAAAATAGATAGAGGATTTCATTTTACTTTTTTACATGTGTTTACATTTTTCACGAAGAAATCGGACAAAACTAGCGGTAAGAATGGAAACGCGCTAAGATGACGCTAAGTGTACGCGACGACTCGCCAATATGCCTTATTACAATCAGCGCACTTAATTTGATATGTATTACATTTGGTACTATCCGGTCGTGTATTCTATTATTACTGTTTGTCAGTTTTATCTATAACTTCAACATCTAAAGGATAATTTTTCCAATGCACCTGCCGGTTTCTTAACTTTTATTCTACAAAACCGGATTTTAGACAATTTAAGTGTTGCGTAAAGTGTTAATTCTATTTTTGTTGACCTTATGCCTAAGTAATATATATGTTTTTGTGTGATCAAATTGTAAAGAGAAAGCCAGTTGGGCCTGAAAAATTATAGACTTTTTACATTAAAAGAGGGGTATCATATTTTAATTTATGGTTTTATTATACTTCTTACAGAGGACGTCAACTGACTGATTCCTTTTTGTGCCTATATGCCACGAAGTACTAATCTTGTTGGCCAAACTGTTCTTATATATGTACGTATGTATAAGAAAGTATGTAACAATACTCAAGTGTGTGAAACTTGTAGTTAAATGCTACCAACCACACGTTTCTATCTGTATTTGTTCCAGAAATATGCCATTGTAAAGATATTTTCGAAAAATGTGTTTTCCATAGAAAACCCCCAATTTTCTCTGTATGTATACATTATTTTTCAAAGTTTCATTACCTTTTGGGAATCAGCATTAAATTTTCTTTATAGGTAATGCACTATGCATTTTCAAATTTATTTTTCAAACCTCAATAACAGTTCAAAAAGTTTATATTAATAAAGAAGTCTAGTTAGCATCACAAGCCTTCCAAATAAATTTGCTGCCGAATCTACAAAAATTATGAAATTTAATTACCTTTCCAACGTTATACTCAGACCTGATATTATATCTCAATTATATAATGTAATTGGAAATTTAGGGGGAAATAACTGATAAAAGAAACTAATATCATGTTAATTTCTGTGATATTATTGGAAATAAATGAAACTTATTCTTGATGAAATTGATATTTCATGATTACAGTGAGCGTCACATTAAAGATGAATAAAAAAGAAAAAAAAAAGTATACATTTATAAAAATATTTAGTTTGCTCTTAGGGATATACACATTCCCAAATTGTTTTTTTTTTGGAATATATTTTTCTTTTAAAAACCTATTCTTTTTCTGTGCAAATATAATGTTGAATTTCATAATGTCAAATGTAAATCACAATTTTTTTTAAAAATTCGCAAGTTATAAATCATACATAGATTCTGCGTATACAAGAACAAAAGTAATAACAATTAGAATTGTTAACTAACATTTTTAGGCAGAATGATTCATTTTTGTTTAGCTTCAGCTAAGTATTGATAAATACCATCTTCTTGCCTGGCCCCTCAAAGACTTTCCTAAGGCTCGTTGAGACATTATGAATGATCTGTTTGTCAAAGGCACACAGTGTCAAGGAGTACGGTGAAATATTTCATTAATTGCGGGTAGCTCCGCACAAAAGGACTTCTCTGCCAAGTTGCAACCCCACTAACTATAATGATTTCAAAATTTAACAATTTATTTCTGCCGGTATTTTGGAATGGCTTGCCTACTCAAAATGTCTTATATTTACAGAAAATCCAAAACATATTGGACATGTAACGACAATGATATATGATTTTTCAGAAATATTATTGGCTGCTGCCATGACTGATAAAACGTTTGAGAGTGTCGAATTAAACGATCTATTTATTTACTTCTTGACTTACCGTGGCTCCATATCACAGTTTTCTTGATCTGAGTTGGCGCCATCGTTTTTGTTTTTGCACCCACTCTCACCTGCCTTAACTGCAAGGCTGAAAAAAACGATATTCCAAATTACTCATAGTACCATTTTAAATTAAGAACATGTTTATTAATTTTACGGTAGAGATATTTCATCTTTGGGTAAATAGAGATAACACAGCCACTCACTCATAAAAAAAGTTCAAACCCAGAGAGCAGACCAGAATAGAGGACACTTTAATTGACATGTAGGCAAATTTATAAAGAAATAGTTCGAAAATGAAAGCTTAATTAATTTATTTTAGGACGTTCATTTAATTTACTTCAATTGCTACATTTATCGAATCAAACTTGGGGAGATTTTTTCGGGGAGGAATTGTAAATTCGGATTCAGCGACCCCAAAAACATATAGTAAACATGGTCTGCTCTATTGGTCTGAACTTTTTTTTTGTGTGGCTGTGGAAGTAAACAAAGAAACGTTAATGAAGAACAGCATATGTAGTAATGATGTGTGTGGGTAATAATTAAAGATATACGACATTGGAATGTAATAATAACAATTAGGCATTTCTGTAAGAGACTGCGTTGTTCTGTTACAGAACTGTGGATAATATTAGACAGTATGCTAATGGCCTCGGCAGCAGATGCACAAAAAAAAAAAAAAAAAAAATATTAGGCAGGTTGATACTGTGCAGGTATCTGATTATAGCCTAACTTGACTAAATCGTTGAGTGTTTTAATTTAACTGTTTCTTTATACTTTCTTCTCATTTATTTAATTGGATCATTTAGCATGGAATGTACTTTAGATATGACTTAACTGCCCAAAAATGTTTGTCGAAAGTGAAACGAAAATGCCACACCAAAGTAGCACGCTCAGTTGTACCCCACTTCCGGTCTGCCTGTCAACTCAGGCTCATTTCGAGTCTGTGAGCCTTTGCACATCTGGGCCTCTTCCGTTCTGTCTGGCTACCTGTCCACTTCCGGTTAGCTTCTGTCTGTTCAAGTTCTGCTCATTTCTCTTTCCGGAATATCTTCTCCTTACTTCTTGCTCAGAAAACGTGCAGGAACTGAACCGGTAGTTTGGTTTTCGTGTTACGCGTCGGGGGGAAAAAAAAAAACCTACGTACCTCAGTCATAAAGCATATCCATGTCAAAAAATTAACAGACAGTAACATGCTAAAGCTGAGAGGCTTAAGGAAGTCCATGTTTTTTTCGTCGTTAATTAAGTCATCCATCACTTATAAATATGTTGGTACTTTAATCGTCGTCTTTGGAAGGCTATGGTCAAGATAATAGGTCAAATGGAACAAATGTTTCGCTTTTATTACCAAATTATGATATTTCTACAGTGAGGATATCAATGCCGAATGTTTTCTCCTTTGGTCAGCAATATCAATATTATTTTTTTTTTTTTTTTTTTTTTTTTTTTTTTTTTTTTTTTTTTTTTTTTTTTTACGGCGCGTCTACATTCAGGGTGCAGCGAGGAATTTTACCAGCGAGCCATGGGATGATAAAATTCCTGCCGGAGGTTGGGAATCGAACCCACCATCTCACGCTTATGAATCCAAGGCGCTAGCCATTAGACCACGGGAGACCCCAATATCAATAATATCAGCTGTATAATTGTGATTGCCCACAAATAAAAGAAACCTTGCGCGATCGTGATATTTTTAGCTTAGAAGCCAGTCTTACCTCTCAGCCCATTCTTATCAGCTCCCGTCCCTTCAGATTGAAGAGAGGTATAACACAATATCCGCACATCCGATATAAACTTCATAAGGTTAGCCCACAAAAACTCTACCGCAACATAAACAACTGAACATAATTACCCTACGTGTAAAAAAAATGTTTATTTTTATCCTATACAGATTAGCTCGGTTACTTGGGCATTAAGGCAGTTAACTGAGCACTACTGTAGACTTACTAGCAAAAACTGCAACTCAAAGACCTCCACCTGACCTGAACAAAATGAGATCAACTGACTTATGCAAATTAGCCGAAATGAGGAATTAAATGACTGGCAGACAGGATGGACTAATTCTGATAGCAAACTGCGGCAAATTAAAAAAACAACAAGATCCTGGTCAAGAGAAAACCTAACAAGACGAGAAGTTTTTCGCGACGAGTCTTCGCTTAGGTCACAGTTTACTAACGCACTCCTATCTAATGGGACGACAAGACAGACCTGTTGTAACGAAACATTAACATTTAAACACATACTAACTGACAGCAGATTACGAGACCAGTACCGAAAACTTACTAGCCGAAAATGGTCACTTTCCCTCCCCCCCTTTTGTCTAAATGGTCTTTTTTTTATGATTATTAAAATTCATTGGTATATTATTTCACGATTTATAAAATTTTATTATTATTATTAAATGGCTCACATAGTTATGAAATGTATTGACGTATAATATAACTATAATGTATTAATATAATTCATTATTTGTATAATGTATTTATATACACACTGTGTAAAAGGAATTTTTGTAATATATTGTTATAGAGTAAATCACCAAAAGTTGCGAAACTCTTAATAAATAAAATAAATGACAACAATAGAACAGGAAGCAATTTCAAAAAATATATTATTTTTCAGTATATGGTTTAAATATAAGGCAATTTGAATAAAATAAATACTCTTATAGATAATTATTATCTAAGAAAAATATATGACATATGAAAATAATTTATTTTTTGTAATAAGGGGATATATGAATTAAGGCCTTAATTTGAATAGTCCATAGATTTTTGGTATATGTAAAATACAATTGTCCTGACAACTTGTACTATTTTGTTTGGGATTTGTCCCAAGAACTAATAAATATAATGATTATTATTAATTTTGCTAGTCAATGATATGTAGGTACATATGATTTATAGATTGAAAGTTCCGGTTATCACTGCTCCGTCCGAGAGACTTTTTTTTGGGACGAAGCAATAATAGAGGATCTTCTTATCTAGGAAGCCGAACATAAAGAGCTTTTTGGTATATTTTGGCCAGATTGTTGTGCCTTTGAAGATAATCCGATCCTGGAAGGATTCCGCAGCCATATTCAGCATGCTGGGAACCGCCTTTAACCAACCTACCGACAATGTTGTTTGTATGTTTGTGTCAGGTTAGGTGCTCCGTCCCAGTCATAATATCCTGCGATTTTACGATACTAAAAAACTTAGTAGTATACCCTCTCGTCATTTACTGGCATAATATTATTACGCCTTAATCCAATATGGTAAATGTCAAGAAGCTCCCCTAAGAACAAGTGGTGAAATGATAGAACGAATTATATCGGACATTAAATATAAAATAGAGGTTCTGAAAACGAAAAGTCTACAGGTTTATTGGCCTCCTTTCTTTAATAGAAACCAAAAGAAAGTGAAATTTATATTGGGTCATCATTCAAAAAAAGTAATATATACATAGGCCAAACTCTGCTTCTTTCGCCTCGAAAATAAATAACAAATGTTTGTGCAAATAACAAATTATTATAAGAGCATGCTAACCAGCAAAATCGGTTCATTAGAAGTGGGGGTTCATCCCATAAGTAAATTATTAAATTGCCCGTATAATTGAATAAAAACTAGGTATACATTGTGCCCAACAAATGAGTAAGAAGGTTTGCAAAAATAAGCAGAAGCATTCTATTACAAGTAGGAGATTTGCCAAAAATATTATTATTATATTTGTCTGCTATTGGCCACTATTTTGGTTTTCTTGCTAGGGAATTTCATTTGTAACACGCTTGTGAAAATAATGGAAATCGATGGATAAAGAGTGGCCGTGTACTTGAACCACACTCTAGCTAGTGTGTAAAGCAGGCTACACGCGGTCAGGTAGGCCTGTCAGTTAGACCTGAACAGTCCGCCTGAAGCCCGGTCGCCCAAACGAGTATATATTCCGGCCGGTCTGTCAGCTAAGACTGTTCAGGCGGCCGCAATATATACACGTTCAGGCGACCGGCTTTCCAGCGGGCTGTTCAGGCCAAACTGACAGGCCTGCCTGAACCGTGTGTAGCCTGCTTTAGTGTACAACTGTGTGAAGTAATTCGCCATTTCGTTCAACGAAACGACCTATATTTCATTTGTAACCAATAGATAAAAGTTTATATTTGACACATTTTTTTTTTTAAAGATTATTCAGTTGTACAAACAAAATATAAAAAGAGCTAAATGGTTTAGCCCGTGACGTTGACCTTATCACATGCCGGAGTTACCAACGAGAAAAGTCCACATTTCAGACCCAGATTGGTCACGAACTATAGGTGTTTTGTCAGTAGGTGCCCCAAAAAAAGTCCCATTTTGATGAACTTGGTGCAAAAATGTTTCATCGAATTTGATAGGTCATGTTCGTTAACCAGGAGAATCCGTCAACCGGAACGTGGTTTTGTGGTGAAATTCGTGAGAACAGAATCATAGTGCTTACATTTTGCTCTAATATGCTTGTAGGTACAGTTTTAACAGGTTTTCTAACGTAGAAAATGTTTTCTTAGTTTTCGTAATTAATTTTCGGTTTGAGAGGTCAGAAACGATTCATTTAGTTGAAAATTGTTTCAGACGTTTTAAATTCGTAGAAACTATGATTATGGTTGCGTTAGGAGTTAAGGAAGTATTAGAAAAATAAATTCCTAAACAGTTATGAAATGTTTTGGTTTATTTTCTTAAATATCTCGAAAACGTTTGGGAAATCGTGATACTTTTATTGCTTCTTGTTTTCTTAATTGATTTTAGCCTTAATATTAATTTGCCAGTAAAACACGATATGTATAATGAAATAAAATACTTGGTTGTTTTTCATCTAGGCGCATGGTAGTGCGCCAGGCCAAGTTCCGGCCTAAGCATACTGTGTGTCTGTGGCGGTCTTATAGCCGATTTTTACCCTCTCATAACTTTCAACCAGGTAAAGATAAAGTTATGAAATTTTACACAGGTATTATACTACTAAATGTGAGTAACACTGGAAATTTTCATAATTCTACATCGAATAGTTTCTGAGATATAAGTGATCGAAAATCGGGATTTATAGGACTCACTCACTCACTCACTCATTCACTGACTCATCAAAATTATTAGGCATTTCCCATGATGCTAGAGACTTGAAATTTTGCATGAAGATAGATATGAAGACGTTATTAAAGGAAAAAATCGAAAAATCGCGAAAAGTTGTGCTTGACTCCGCTTCCGGGGCGGGGGCGTGCCAGTTTTGTACTTCCTTCGGAAAACCATCGTTCCGTCCGAAACCCATGATGTGGGGTATCAAATGAATTGTCTCGGTATGAAGAACCTATATTTGATGTTTTAAGAAACAATTAGACGCATATAGGCTCGGTAAAAATCTTATACCAGCTGTCTGACTGTATGTATGTTCCTCTTACAAATCCGTACCGTTTGACCGATTTTGACCAAACTTGGGACACAGATGGGTCTTGATACGGGGAGATTCATAGGCTAGGTTAAATTGTCTATCAGCTGTCTGTCTGTCTGTTTGTTCCTTATACAAATACACACCGTTTGACCGATTTTGACAAAATTGGACACACACGTCGGTCTTTATCCGGGTAGTGTCATAGGCTAGTCAAAATCGTCTATCAGCTGTCTGTCTGCATGTTTGTTCCTTACACAAATTCACACTATTTGACCGATTTTGACCAAACTTGGCACACAGGTAGGCATTGGTCCGGGGAATGCACTAGGCTAGGTAAAAAAGGTCTTTCGGCTGTCTGTCTGTATGTTTGTTCCTTATACAAATTCACACCGTTTGGCCTATTTTGACCAAACTTGGCACGCAGGTAGGTCTTGATACGGGAGTGTCATATTACCTATGAAGTTTTCTACTTTTTGTTCCATCGAAATGCCATTATTCCTTCTGAAACCCATCATGTGGGGTATCAAATGAATTGTCTTGGTAAGGAGAACCTATATTTGATGTTTTAAAAACATTTCGACGCATCTTAACAAAAAAGTTGTGACTTCTTTCTTAAATGTAGTAAATAAAGTCGTAGGGGTTCACTGCATAATATACTTCAAAGCAGATACTAAGTTTTTCAAAGTCGAGCCATCTAAATTACAAAGTTTAGGATCACAAACCCAAAATGTATCGTCTTTGTTCTTATATTTTTCTTGAAGGCCTTCTGCACTTTCCCTATTGTGATCTTTATCCTCGGGATGAGGTTCCTGTGTTTTACAGTGTAATAGTTTAGTTAAGAGAGCAATCAATTTGTCCTCTAGAGTAATGTCATCTGGAAGAGCTTCTAACTTTTCTAGTCTAGTGATTAGATGTATGTAGGTTGATTATTGGTATCAAATATCAAGCATTAAGGAGAACCTTATGCAGAATCCAAAGACCCTGGTTTTATATGAAGTACAAAAGCCAGTAGGTATGCGGCAACTAAATTCTATTTAATACTTAGAAAAAAGTAATGAGATCCCCAAAAAAAAAAACATAAATGTGAAATAGAGGCCAAGTTCCTGCCCCCACAAAGAAACACTCCCTTCCTCAAAAATATCCCCTCCTAAAACCCCCCAAAAACGCCTTACCATTCTACAATCCAAAAAAGTAGTATGAGTTGGTGTATTAATTCAACCAAAAATATTTGCCAATACAAGAGATGATACAAGAAAGAAATGTCCAAGTTCATTACTTGGAAGACCTCATAGTTACTTACTAAGAACAGTAAAGACACTTCAACTGACCTTTAAAAACAACAATAAAAATACTTATATCCAGTTACTAAAATATCACTTTCCTCAACCAGGTATATTCTTTAACTTGGCAATGTTTAGATTTTCTCTAAAGATTATTTCGGCACAAAAAAAAAACATTGCCAAGTTTAAGATAGAAGTTTAATTTATGTTTTTTTTTGGGATAGATCTTTTCGAGCGGAAGTCGACGTGGCCGAGAGAACAATTTCCGCTACTGTTAATGGCGCTTAAGTTAATGGCGTCTAAAATCTAATTTTTTTTCCAAGATCTCTTTGGGTGTTTTAAATTATTTGTAAATTATATATTTTTCTCAATAATATATATATATATTACAAAATATTAACTATATGTAATCCAGGCTTTCCAAATGACACTATGGATAAGAACTTTTTGAAAACGCGCTAAGATGATGCAGCTCATGCGAATCGGACTTTTTGGGCGATTTTTAGATTCTGTTGCAGATTCCGTTTTCTAAAGATAATAGAAGCCATTGGATAATCTTTGGGTTCTCACAATAAGTGAATTATAACTTATATATATATATATATATATATATATATATATATATATATATATATATAACACAATAAGTGAATCTTAACTACAATAAGGGCAACTTTCCAGGAAGCCCTGCTGACAGCACCATCCGGAATGGTTGTAATATAATATTACATTATACTGAGCTAGTACGAGAGATAATTAACGCCGTTCCTTTGAGTGGTAATTATTCATTAGTAATTCCAGGTGCAACGAAATTTTATTATTAGCTTCAATGAAATTTTTGTATAAGCTTGTATTAAATTTTGACAATTAACTTTGCTGCCTTTAAAAATTCGAAAAGCCGCCCCACTTGGTTGGTACGACTGCTTTGAATTTGATCTAAGGAGCCTGACTGTTGGTGTCATGGGCGTATATGGGGGGGTGGGGGGGGGGCTAAAGGGGCTGCAGCCCCCTCCGAAATGTTGATTTCATCGGTAAGTTGGCTAACTATACCAAGTCCTAGATTGTTAGTATTCCATGCCCGTCGTTGGTGTGTCTCATTTAGTAGCTCATAAGCCCTGCAATTTGCCAAAATGTGCTTCACAGAGATGGAATAATAGTAATAGTAAAAGGATGTGTGAAAACGTGGAAAACATCAACGAATAATACAATAAGAACAGAAGTGGTGTTGCTAAGAATTTTGTGAAGAAAATGAAGGTTATTGCTATTTTCACCTTGATGATAATTGACTTGATAAAAAAAAAATAAATAAATAAATAAAAAAAAATCAAAACAGTCTAAAGAAGAACCCTTTACCATGGAGGTTAAAGCGGTACCGTAACAGGAGAGGTGGAAAACCGTGACTATCTCTATTTTATTGAAGTCACAATAAAATAAATAATGAGAAACGCCACATAGCACAAGTAACAGGTTAGACAGGGACACCTCCTCAAACGTCCTACATATGTATGTACATATATATATATATATATATATATATATATATATATATATATATATATATATATATATATATACATACATACATACATATACATATATATTCGTAAATTGCCCTCTTCTACATATATTTTTCTCTTCTTTTAGTACAGGCCTTATAGGTAAAAAAATGATTTTAAACTTCTTTTTTACTATTTTATTTCATATTTGTCGACTAGCTCCCGGCCCTTTGCCTCTCTTCACAAGACAGCTTTTCTTATAAATAGTAATAGTAATTTAAAAGGAATGAGTCCAAAACTACAAAAAAAAATAAAATAAAAGTTTTTTAAAATCATAAACCAACAATCACCAGCCGTGGCTCTTACATCTATATATATAAAAATCACGTGTCTGTATGTTTGTCTGTTTGTCTGTATGTTTGTTTGTTCCTTATACAAATCCACACCGTTTGACTGATATTGACCAAACTTCGCACATAGGTACGTCTTGATCCGGGAAATCTCGTAGGCTAGCTCAAAATCTTCTAGGATTCACAGTTTGGAAGTTACGAGGTTGAAACTGTCAAATAAAGAAGAGTTTATAGTCAGAAATCGGCATTTTTGTTCCAGTGTTGCCCCTTCTTCTAAGACTCAGGGCAATACAAAACTTTTTTTTTGCGAAAAATTTTTCTTTTTCAAAATAACTTTTTAGTTTTAACCTTTGTTTGTTTATCTAAATAATAGGTTTATATTCTCAGAGTTTGGACAAGACCAATTTTTAAGATCAATTTTCTTAACATCAGATCAATTTTCTTCATATCAAATCAATTTTAATTTGATTGCCTGGAGCAACACTGGGCTCTAACCAGAATATGGAGTAATATCATAAAAATGTTCTGTGTTTATCTAATCATAATTTGGACTAATGTCGTATAATTAAGTATTCATGTTTCTATTCTGAAGTTTAATAATTTCAATACTTTTGTTGAGAGGTAGTTTTTTATCTCTTTAGTAAAGAAGGTTGCAATGTCGGTTATAATAAAGTGATGTGGTTTGTACTGGTATTTGATGGAGAGGGTTGTAGTATGTGGAAAAAGGCTTAACTTTGATTTTGAAACTGATGAGATGTGATATAATTCAGAAATTTGATAGTTTACACCTAAAGGAATCAACAGCAGAACTTGAAGTGCATTTAAGGCAGTAAAGAATCAGTTTATCTGGGCATGTTATAAATTTATAAAACTTGTATTGTAAACTGAATCGTGTCCCTTTTGAAAACAATAGGAGTCTCAAAGGTGAAAATATTTTGTTTCATTTTTAGATGATTATAGTAAGATTGCTAGGATTTAAACTATTAAACCTAAAACAGAAGTTTTTAATTCCTTTGTTCAATAAGTAAATGAGGTTGAAAACTTAGGAAATACGAGAATTGGTATTATGAGATGTGACATTGGTAAGGAATATTTAAATAGTAAGATTTATGACTTTACAAAAAAAAAAGGGTATCAAAATTAATCCCTGCCCCATATATGTTCATGAACTAAACGGTGTGATTTAATAGAACAATTATGAATATATCTCATTGTTTACTAGCAGAAGCTATTGTAGAAAAAAATGTTGGCCAGATATTGTCTGTGGTGCAACTTATTTGAAAAATTGCTCTTTAGGTAACACCATTGAGAATAAAATAACCTATGAAATATTTTTTGGAAAGAAACCAGATGTTTCTAACTTTAATTTATATGGTAGTAAAGATTTTGTTCCGAAACCAGAACAAATAATAACTTCTAAATGGGATAAAATGGTGAATATGAGCATTTTAATCGGTTATAGTGAAGTGGGATATAAAGTACTTTTGAATAATAAAATCATTGTCGCTAGGCATGTTGATGTTATCCAAGGAAACATAAGCTGTATTGGATTGGCTGAGGGTGAATCTGATAAAGATCAAGCGATTGTGATTTTTGGTTAAAAGCTACGGATAGAGAAATAGATAGTTTGAAACAAAATAATGATATCAAATGGGTCTAAATGTTGAACAGATGGATGTAGCGACTTTTTTTGTTAAAAACTCCTTTGTAAACAATGTCATTTTGTAAGGGACTTAAATTTATGAACTTAAAATTAATCCTCTTACATACATATGCAAATTGTTATATTAACTTATTTTTTTATTCGCATATAGATAGATGTACATAATAAATTACATAAATGATTATATTCATACAAATGAATGTATATAAATTAATTAATTTTCACCACATTTTGAAACATTATTTTATTATTATTATTAATATTTCTTTTGTATGCTATTTTTTTTTTTGCAGATAAATTAATGTATTAAAATATTATTTTTATAAGAAGAGGAAGTCACGTGAATTGTGGTGTTTTAATAAATAAATAAGTCATTAAATTTTCCATGCAATTTTTTATTAATGTAATATCTATTATATTCTGACATATGCTTTCTTTTGTCTGAGATAATTATATCCTCTGACTGTCACCATTTAGTCGGAGAGCTGGTAACGCATGTTTCATGAAGTGTTTTATGCACCTTGGAATTTTGCTGTATTGCATCTCGTGGGTAGGTAAGGCATATATGTGTTTCCTGGACCATAGGGGGAAAATATGTCACAAAAATAGTATTTTATTCACAATCTTTTATGTATAGTTAAGGCAAGTTGTTTATTTCTAGAACTACCACAACTGTCCTGTCCTTATGATTGGTGCTCTCACTCACACTTACGGTTACACGCAGTGTATTGCAGTCTATCATCCGCTAAATTTATTTTCATGTTTGCTGATTACTAAAACTCAGAAATAGTGTTTGCCCTTTTGTAATTATTTTGAATTATGCTGTTTAAATAGCGGTGTGAAGAGAAAACTTCATTTAATATTACAAAAAACCCACTTCGGTTTTTTTTATATGTTATCCCCCTTAAAAGTGTCTGCCTTATATATTATTCATTATAGAATTGCCTTAATTTTACATTTAAGAATTATGGCTTCTGAATAAAACACTATTTTTGGTCCATAGTTTGTTACTGATTACCTTATGCAAAATTTCAAGGTGCATAAAACACTTGAAAAGTGTGTTACCTTGCTGTGCTCTTGAACTAAATGTTTAAATACGGTTGCAATTATAGTAAAAATATTGTTGCTCGCCAAATCAATGTCGTTATTGAAATTCCCAAACATCTTTAATTCATTGTTGTCCATAACTGCAAGAAGAATATCTTAAATTTGTTTTTCTTCTTAGATGCCCCTATTTCCTATGATAGAAGGACTATCCTTATAGAAGAGCTTATGAACCATAAAATTTGAAACAGAAGCTTTAATAGAAAGGGGGAAAAAATGTGAAAGTGTATTTGAAACAATATGTTAAAACTTTCCTTTTGGCATAAATAACATAAACCCTGCACCACTTACTTACCTTTTTCATTCATAAAAAAAACTCAGTCACAGATTATTACATGAACAGGTAAACAATATAACATATTAATATTATATTAGCTTTAGGTGGGAAGCTCTTAAAATAAAAAAATATTATATTTAAAAAACAAAATCAATGAAAATAAAGAATATAGTTTCAGTTATAATTATTACAACTTATGACTAATCATAACCTTAATTAAATGCCTCAATTTTATTGCTATTTATTTATGGACCACACATTTTTTTTTCTTTAAAAAAATTAAACACAGGGAGTTTGGTTTGGATTTTCTTTAAAACGGTATTTCAATTAAATGATTTGGAATCATTTAATTGTAATAACATTTTAAAATAAGGGTACTTTTTAAAAATAGTATACTTTTTAAAATAAGGGTTAATTTATTTTTCACCCCACTTTCACTAAAAAAATTGGAAAATAATTTTTTCATCTGAGCTCTCAATTTATAATCTTATATTCTCATAATTTGGACAAATATCATATAATCAATCATTTTTTAAAATATATAATATAAAGTAGGCATACCATGGAAGCTGGGTTACAACTATTTAATATGAAGCATGTGTAGCATGGCACGCCCCGGCTACAGATATTTAAAATAAATTAGGTGTAGCATTGCACACCGGGTAACAGCTAGTTTATAATAAACGTTATCTTGTGAAGAGAGGCAAATGCCCAAAACTAGTCGACAAATATAAAACAAAATTATAAAAGAAGTTTAAAACAATTGTTTGACCTATAAGGCCGTTCCTAAAAGACGATATATATATATATATATAAGTAGTTAGTAACAGCTTATTAAGTCTTCAATAGTTTTGTATTTTATATTACATTTTTATTGTGGAAACGTTTCGGCTATAAGCCATTTTCAATCCAATTCTCTGTATGATTTTGCATTATTTTTTTATATATACATTATAATCTTCAATTTATGTGCTTGTAAATTTGATATTATTTAATTTGAGGAGGAAATTTCATTTCTTCTCAAATTAAATATGAAATTATTTTCATATTTATTCTAGAAGTATAAATATGAAAATACATTGAAATCTATTTTGCGTCAGCCGTCTAATTTTGGGTCCTTAAACTGTGAGGTGATTCCTAATTCTTTATTGGCATTTTGATAAAAATATCGAAAAACGTTTGCCAACAATTTATACTCCAAAATATTTCAGATGATTAGCAAAAATATGGTTTATAGAATTTTTTACTAAAGATTTAACAGGATTTTTAGGGTATGAAGAGACATTTTTGGATCATTACTCACAGGTAAAAGCTATGCAATAAATTTGAAATGTATATTTATTCGAGAGAACAATTAATCATAAAAATTGATAAAATGAAACGTTGGTGTCAGTGTAGAGTGGGACCTCTAGAGTTAGGAAACTTCTGCCATTTATTTATCAATAAACAGCACAAGAGTTCATTTATTAATTAAAATGTATTATTAAATTTTATCATCTGAATATATAGCATCGGATTTTGGTGGAAATAACGTAAAGCATGTACCTTCAAGTCAACTTTTCGTTCAGTCTTTGTGCCTGAAAGGAAAACTAAATTAAGTAATAGCGTCTTTTAGCGCGTTTCCTCCCTCCTAGGAAGAGAAACTCACCACCATCCGGACATGATGGCGAAAAATGTGAATCACGTTATATATATATATATATATATATATATATATATATGTTGTGTGTGTGTGTGTGTGTTGTAGATCCTAAGTTGAAAACTAAGATGTTCTAGGTAGTTGGTAACATCTTATTAAGTCTTCAATAGTTTGGTATTTTATATTGCATTTTTGTTGTGGAAACGTTTCGGCTGAAAGCCATTTTCAATCCAATTGTCTGTATGATTTTGCATTATTTTTTTATATATACATTATAATCTTCAGATTATGTGCTTGTAAATTTGATATTATTTAATTTGAGGAGGAAATTTCATTTTTTTTATAAAATTGTATGGTTTATGTCTTTATTATTTCATGGATGATATTATTATTACCTCAATTATTACATATTATTTTATATATTTGAGTCTGCTTCTGTAACGGAGGACTAGATGTGCAAGTCCTCCGTTACAGAAGCAGACTCAAATATATAAAATAATATGTAATAATTGAGGTAATAATAATGTATTTTCATATTTATACTTCTACTTCACTATCGTAAGCACAGAGAATGAGGAATGCCGAAATTCTTTTTGAGGTTTCTCCGCGGGGGGAAATTATGGAATTTTTGCGCGGTTTTGTCCTGCGATCAGTTTCTTTAGGATATACTTCGCTGAGTATTTGTATTATATAATATAATAGCTTTAGTAACATCATCTCAGACAAAAGCCTGTCCTTACGGAGGAAATAGATAACAGCTGAATATATTCAAATAAGTAGTAATATTTTTTTACATAAATAATAATAATCTTCTTAAAATCAGTTCTATTTACAATTTATTTACAACTCTTGTCCACCACACTCTGTCTCTTGCAACTATCCACCAGTTATTTCCAACTTTTCTGACTATTTCATCGCTCCATCTTGTTCTCTGGCATAATCCCAGGAGGTCCACTCCGTTACTGCCTTGGTCCATCTCTCGTCACTCATCCTAGCGACCTGTCCTGCCCATCTCCATATTAACCGACGGGCTTCTTGACTCAGGCTCCTCGCAACTTTACTTCTCTTCAAGACTTCCGAGTTTCTTCTTCTATCTCTTCTTCTGAGCCCTATCATACTCCTCAGCATTGCCATCTGAGTTTCGTTGAGCTTATTTTCCAGCTTTATAGTCAGTGCCCATGTTTGAGCATTTGTATTGTAGTCCGTCAAATATGGGTGGGTTTCGTTTTAGTGGGTCCCATATATGTCTCTGATATGTGTCTGTTGGGTCGGTGTTTATTTTTATGCAGCGTGTGTTCGTGATGCATGTTTTTGTTTTAGTTAGTCGTCTTCTTTCGTCAAGTTTCGCTTGTCTGCTTTGGCAAGTATTATTCCTTGGTCTTTTAGTTTGGTCGTTGTGCTATTTCTAGTTTGTGCGTGTTTGTCGTTTGTCCGTTGTTTTATGGCATGTTCTAATATGTCAGTTACCTTGTGTCGTAGGTGTCTGTTCTTATTACTCCGTGCCAACTTAATCTTTTTTGTAATAGTAGATTTGCCTATCATCTCAATTAGTTGTCATCTCGTTTTCTGTTAAGCTTGAAATTGTCTTTATAAAAGTCCGAAAAAATTAAAATGTCAACGTCAAAATGTAAATGGGGGTTTCCATTGGTATGAGTCATATTTATATTATTTCCATAACATATACATTTTTCAAGCTTCAAGATTTCTCTTTCTATTATTTCATTTGGATAATTATTATTTTTAAATATAGTCCTCAGTTTGTTCTTAACTATGATAAATTATTTTGGGAGGTTTGAAGTAATGCTGTCAGAGTACATCTGTCATTTTAAAAGACGTAAATGTGAACAAGGGTCACAATCGTATAATAATTTTAAAGTTAAATTTTTGACCTTCTACCTCGTATTATTGATTTAACCTCTTGGGTGGCTATTTTACATGTATGATTTGTCTTGTCTTTTGCCTATTTTACGAATGATTGCTAAGGCTCTTCTTGTCTTAGTTTTGTCGTTGTTGAGTTAAAGATAACAGCTGAGAGTCGTCATGAGCATTTTTTGTTCCCGTTACGGATGACAAATACATTTTTGTTCTTCGAAGCGCATCGACAATATTAATTGTTAAGAAAAAAAAACTTTTTGTGTATTGATATATACCAATTGTTTCCAGCTCCTGTGGGAAATCGAACCATGGATAGAATCCATCAACCGATCCTGATTCATCGTGTTTGTGTCTATACATATACAGGGTGGCACCAAAGTAGTGTTTAAGCTTCAAGGTACTTACAGAAAATTCGATTCTGAGCAAAAATGTTCCTATCAAGAGGTCATGGAGGCGCTGGAGCTAAAAAACGTGCTAAAGCCACGTTTTTCAGACTCCAAATCCCTGTCAACACGCGGTATTAGAGAAAAAAAGCTAAAAATAGGACAATATAGCATATTTGAACCAAGGAATCTATTTTTTCATTAAGGAATATGAATATTCGTTGGGTTAATTATTGATAATTAGTGTTTTTCCAGCATTTATCGGAACACGAGGCGATTATACTTCAGCCCCCTCCAGAAAGCATTTCCAGAATCTTGTTGATTACGAACATCTTTCCCCATTCTTGATTTTACTATGAATAAATAAGATGCAAGTGCCAATTAAAACATTAGTATAACTGAATCACAACAGGGAGCCTAGAACAACGCTGGAAAAACACTAATTATTCAACACAGACCAAACGAATCCCCAGATCCCGAGATGTAAAATTAGATTCCTCGTCATCAAAAAGTGCAAAATTAATAACCTATACGATTATTATTTAAGCTTTTTCCTCTAACGCCAACAAGTTGAGAAGTTATCTGGATTTTGAGTCCTAAAACGTGGTTTCAGCAGGTTATGTTTAGCTCTAGCGCCTCCAAGAAGCATTTCGGACCCATGTTGATTGGAATTTTTTTGCTCAGAATCGAATTTCCTATAAGTACCTTGAAGCTTAAACGCTACTTTGGGGCCACCCCCAAATAAGGAGAAAGATTTATTAATTCCCGAAATTATCCTCAGAGAAAAAAACTCAAGTAGTATATATATATATATATATATATATATATATATGTTACACATTCTTATATACATAAATATATATTGCCCCACTCGTATTTTCCAGTTGTATTTGGGGTAAGCACAAAGTCTTCAAAGGCACTCAAAACAATTCATAACGGACCCCTACGATGAGACCACTGTGATGTTATAGTGGGTAATTAATATAAATGTTAATGGTTCTTGTAATTACCCAAGTATAAGAATAAAAGGGAGGCCACTATATAGCTCATTTTATAGCGATAGTTGATGTTTTATTTGTGGTGATGTCGTTGAAAACTTTTAGTTTGACTTTTTTTTTTAAATTTCTTTCGGTTCTAAAATTTGCGTAAACTCTTGAAAAGTATTATTTCACAATTTAAGAGACGCCAAGATAATATGTCTTTGGAAATTTTGGAAATATATCTTTAGAGTGAGGGTCTTCATTCTAACATTCCTACAAATATCTTCCCATTGCCCTATAAATTATGTCGCAATATTAAAACAAATAATGATAAAAATATTTTCATATATTACTCATTTCATTAATTTTAAAGACGAATGAATTTAAAGTTGACCCACAATCAATACAGGTTAAATCTATAAATGTTTAAGGATGGTGCTGAGCATTCTTACATATGCGCAAAAAAAAAAAAAAAACCTTTATTCATAAGGGAGGATCCAAGGAATATTTTGAAACAGTGGATATCAGCTAATAAACAATTGTTTTGGGTTTTTTGCCAAGACCACATCCAGTTACTTTGAAGTATCTGTCGTGATTTTGAACAGTGATTTTGGTACTAACGGATTAGCTTCTAAGGATAGAAACCATATTTTATAAATATAGTAATCAAAAGTTAATTTAGTAATGAAAAGTATTTAAAATCGTTGCTAAAATTAACTTTTCCTTTATATATTATGGTATAATATGGTTTCTAACTAACCCGTAGATAACTTGTGTTTGTAAGTAACTTGTTTTTAGGCTTGTAAAACATAAATGAAAATAAGCAGAATATATTTCAGCAAGCAATATTTATTAATAAAAAGGTTAATATTATAAAAATCAATGGTAATTGTGAAGTTTAGGGGCCTCCTTGCCGATTTTTTGTCTGGTGGTTCTATAACATTTTTATATTTATTTCGCATGAGGGGCGTACTTGCTAAAATTAATAGAATTCTATTAATTTTTGCGAGTTGGATTGACTTGAGTGTTAAAGGTTACTTTACTACCAGCAACAGCAAATTTTTTTTATAATAAATGTTTATTTTAAAATCTGTACAATTCATATAGTACAATAATTAATTGTGCTCGTCTGCAGGAACAACCAATAGAATTGCCCATAGGAATAGCCAGGAGAAAAGCTAATGAGTTATGCACGTGCGCTGAATCACTACAGATACTTTACAAGTAACTGGATGTGGTCTTTGCAAAAAGGCCCTTTTTTTTGGTTAATTTACGAGATGTGATAAGGCACATTTAATATGGAAAATACAGTGTTCCGGTAGGCGGATTCTGCTGGTTAACAGAATGTCAGAAACAAGAGGTTTTCTAAGGAAAATACTCCAATCCAAAATCCGTTACAATATGGATTTTTGGAGGCCACAGAAAACCCTCCACGCTGAATTAGTTCTTTTATGATTCTAAAAATACCAGTTAATTAATATCTGCTATATAGATTACAAAGCCTTTTTTTATAATACCTTTTATTGGAAGTTTTGTATTGCTGGATGCAATAATACAATTGGTATATTTGTTTATCAAAACCATGTTAAATACATCCTCATTAGCGTCAGCATTGTTTACATTGGATAAGCAAATAGGACGTGGTAGTGGTGGATTTGTAAAATAATTAATCGTCAGAATCCTCTACTTATCAACTTAATGAATTTAGGGGAAAATGAAACAGGGCGCTCACTAATTCAATATAAAATCCATATAATTATAGAGCAGTTTGCATTTGTATATATATAAGAATTGCTTCAAAACTTCATTTAAACCATTTTTTACAAAAGAGAATCAGTCAGTACAGTCCAGGCAACGAATGCTTAAAAACAGCTATAGGTGGAAATGCTTGGAACACAATTTTTGACTTCGTAACTTTGTTTGGGCTGGATAGGAGTTGAACATATCAAAAGTCCTCGCCCGTTGCCTTTGTGCGGGGGGGGGGAGGGGGGGGGGGTTAGAAGGTCCCATTTTTCGGGCTTTCACTTATATCTCGGAAACCCTGCGCCCTAGCGACATGACTATTCTATAACAAATGAAAGCTTATTAAATTTCCTACAAGTTCTATCCAATAAAGTTTTTCGAGATATCTTTAGTTTTCGAAATATCGCTCTTGAAAGTCTGTCATTTTGGGGACCCCCCGGCACAAAGGCTACGGGCGAGGACTTTTGATTTGTTCACCTCCTATCCAGCCCAAACAAAGTTACGAAGTCAAAAATTATGTTCCAAAAGTTTCCATCTATAACTGTTCGTTGCCTGGACTAGTATTAGCCTAGGGCAATACCGATAAGAAAGTACTATTCTTCTCCCCTATCTCTAATATCTCCAAGCGGCAGAGCAATTATTATAACGTTTTGGGCAATAAATTACTACTATGCTTGCACTGACTGATTCTCTTTTTGACGAAACCAGCCATGATTGGTGATTGTTCCCTTAAGATTTTATAAAAAAAAACTTTTAATTTAGTGTTTGTTTGTTTTGGCTAAGTGATTATTATTAGTCAATTTTAACGTCCATTTATTATTAACTATGAATTTTAGGACGGGTTATCTATAGGTTACCACCCTTTTCAAGCCAGGATAGGGCTGATGCCTTTTATTTTTTCAAAAGAAAAGCCACCACTTCTAGTGGGAATCGAACCCACGACCCTTTGGCCCAAGCCTTAGCTCTCACGGCTACCGGGCTTCCAGGACTAACAAGGGGAGTATACAGCGATGGGGTCACCGATTTGGACCAATTTTTCTCTGGTGATTTTACGTACATCGAAAAATAGTCCACGCGTGTCCGAGCGTTCTGTCCAATGCGCCTTAGGAGCCGAGGAATAAAATAAAATAGCTTGAAAGTGCTTTATTTTTTATATCGAGTTTGGAAAATGATATCGACATGATTTTTTTTACCAATTCATTTGTTTTATAGAGTAGATTAAAAGAAAAATATAATCGTGAAACAATAATTAATATTTCATCAAATATATTCAAAAACATGCTTACGTTTTCAAGTAAACTAGTATTATAAATTTTTTTACACCACAAATAATAGCAGATTTAAAATCAGCACCCTAAGAAACCATAATATAGTGAATATCATTGAAAACAAAAAATAATGATTTTTCCCAGTCTGGAAGAGGCTAAATATTTGTAAGCGAAAAAGTAATGTGACGTTTTGGAATTCAAAATCTCCCCTTGAGATAATCCGATTTTTACGTCATTGAAATCTTTCGAAAGAAGAAAGACTCCTTTTTTCTAACCATATAAATGACTACTGTATTATCTGAAAAGATACTTCCGAAAAATTGTTCTCAAAATCAAAATAAAATGTAAACTTTTTTGCATATAACGTCAATTCCAGAACACGTCGAAACACCCCGATTGGAAGGAAATGTGTCACATTATGGCCTTTATCGACCCTCCAAGTTTGGTTGGAATCGGGTAAATATTCTTTGAAATATGGCCGGATTCTTGAATCTTTAACAAAATTTTAAGGGTCCCCCCTTAGCGAAATTTAAAATTCTTTTTTTTGTAATATTCGCCAAATTTGAATTTAGGGGGTTTTCAATGTGCCAAAAACGAATCTGACATCCGTTTTTACATCAAAAATTGTTTTACATACTCGTCTCTATAGAAGTCATTATTCTGCCAAAATATTCCATATACCTACATTTAAAAAGTTATCGATTATAAAAAAAAAAATTATTTAAAAACGGATGTCAGATTCGTTTCTAGCACATTGAAAAACCCCTAAATTCAAATTTTGGGAATATTAAAAAAAAAAAAAATGTATTTTAAATTTCGCTAAGGGGGGACCCTTAAAATTTTGTTAAAGATTCAAGAATCCGGCCATATTTCAAAGAATATTTACCCGATTCAAATCAAACTTGGAGGGTCGATAAAGGCCGTAATGTGATACATTTCCGTCTAATCGCGGTGTTTCTACGTGTTCTGGAATTGACGTTATATGCAAAAACGTTTACATTTTATTTTTATTTTGAGAACCATTTTTCGCAAGTACCTTATGAGATAATATAATAGTCATTTATATGGTTAAAAAAAGGAGTCTTTCTTCTTTCGAAAGATTTCAATGACGTAAAAATCGGATTATGTCAAGGGGAGATATTGAATTCCAAAACGTCACATTACTTTTTCGCTTACCAATATTTAGCCTCTTCCAGACTGGGAAAAATCATTATTTTTTGTTTGTTTGCTGATTTTCAATCTGCTATTATTTTTGGTGTAAAAAAATTTATAATACTAGTTTACTTGAAAACGTAAGCATATTTTTGAATATATTTGATGAAATATAAATTATTGTTTAACGATTATATTTTTCTTTTAATCTACTGTATAAAACAAATGAATTGGTAAAAAAATCATGTCGATATCATTTTCTAAACTCGATATATAAATAAAGCACTTTCAACCTATTTTATTTTATTTCTCGGCTCCCAAGGCGCATTGGACGGAACGCTCGGACACGTGTCGACTATTTTTCGATGTAGAATCACCAGAAAAAAATTGGTCCAAGTAGGTGACCCCATCGCTGTATACTCCCCTTGTAAGTGATTAGATGACGACTACTATGTGTAAGGTATTTTAAATATAATTTATATTATTAAATATTTTAAGAATTCAAAATTGTAATTTAAAAAAAAAAAATTTAGATAAGTTTGTCTGTGAAGAGAGGCCAAGTTTGCCAGAAACTACTCGACATAAATAAAATGGTATAAATGAAGTTTAAAGCAATTTTGTGACCTATAAGGCCTTTATTAAAAGAAGAGGAATATATATATATATATATATATATATATATATATATAAATATATATATATATATATATATATACATACAGGGTGTAACGTAAGCGGTGTCGAACACTAAAGGAGGTGATAGTCGACATCTAATGGAGCATAAAATGGTTTAAATGTAGTTTTCAAGCAATTTTGTGACCTATAAGGCCTTTATTAAAAGAAGAGGAATATATATATATATATATATATATATATATATATATATATATATATATATATATATATACAGGGTGTAACGTAAGTGGTGTCGAACACTAAAGGAGGTGATAGTCGACATCTAATGGAGCATAAAATGGTTTAAATGTAGTTTTCAAGCAATTTTGTGACCTATAAGGCCTTTATTAAAAGAAGAGGAATATATATATATATATATATATATATATATATATATATATATATATATATACATACAGGGTGTAACGTAAGTGGTGTCGAACACTAAAGGAGGTGATAGTCGACATCTAATGGAGCATAAAATGGTTTAAATGTAGTTTTCAAGCAATTTTGTGACCTTATTAAGAGAAGAGGAAATATATGTACATACAGGGTGTAGCAAATAAAAGAATGAAAATTTCAGGTGATAATAGAACACCACTTCAGATTGGACATTGGCTGATTCAAACAGCTCAGCCAGTGTTATCTTTTTGTTGAGAATAATACTTATTAATTCATGGGGTCTCCCGTGGTGTAGTGGCTAGCACCTTAGATTCATACGCGGGAGATGGTGGGTTCGATCCCCACTGGCGGCAGGAATTTTCTCATCCCACGGCTCGTTGGGAAAATTCCTCGCTGTACCCTGGATTTCGGCGCTAATGGCCCAGATTTGTCGAAGCGCCATAAAAAACAAAAAAAAAACAACTAATTCATCGTAAGAATTAGAATACGAAGATCTAATTATCGGTACTGGCTACCTACCCGTATAAGTCCAATAAAAGGTAAATGATTTTTATTTCAGAGGAATCAAAAGAAAAAAAACTAACTTGTTTTCGAAGAAAAATAATTCTTCTTTACTTTTTTTTTATCAAAAGGCATTTCATCCTTAATAGCCAAGCAACCTTTTCAATTTTGACAGTTTTCATTATATGAATCCCTCGACGAAATGACAGGTGTCACAAAATATTCTAAATCGGTGTTTAGGATATTTTGGGGCGAATAGCCAGGTTATCATGAGACCGTTGCAGAAACTCATGGATTCAATGGAATGGTATGGAATATTTGTAAAGGACGGACTCCTGCTGATAAGTGATAAGTAAGAGGATTATAGCTTTCAATGAAGAGCTTCTCCTGTTTTAGATATTACAACCCCCCCCCTCCCCCGGCAACGCAGAATATATAGCTCGTTATTTAATCGATTTTTCCTTCATCAAATCATATCTATTATTATTTTATTAACTGTATATCTTTTGAAGAACATCTTCATTTAATGTTTTGTATATTTTTACCAATGTATTGGTTTATTTGCGACACAAAAACTTCTTGAGATTTTTTTAATGTTTCTTTTGTGACGTTATTCGGCGTTCAATCTCATATTCGGTAGTTGCTCTCAGGTTTTCCCCCCCATTTTCATATTTAATGATATCGTTTCTAGAAATGATACGAAAGAGGCGATAGGGGAGCAGTGGGTGGAATAAGATTGAAAAATGAGAAGTCTAAGGGTAAATCGCCGGCCGGCAGCTAACCGTTGCTGGAAGTACATTGGAGTGGATGGGAAAGCACACACGGGCCGGAAAAATCACCGGCCGGAGGTGAAAACCATCAGCTGTATCGGCCGGCCAGTAGAGAACCATTCCTGCCAAAGGAGAAGGCCGAATTTGGGCTTTGACCAGCTCATTTGACGCATAATTTAATGTTGTTTAATAATAATATGATAGAAGATACACCATTTGACGATGAGCCTCAACCTGGGCCCTCAAAAGGAATAAAAACGTAATTTAATTCCATTAGCCTAACATCATTTTACTCAATAAAAGTCGTGTCAGTGAATAAATGTATATTCATGTTTTTAATTTACTATTTACTTCAAATGCTGCAATTTTCAATACAATATTCTTCTAATTTTTTTGCTTCACTGATGAAATATAGAAGTACAGTGATAAAAATTTCTCGGACACAGGTCCGAATAATTTCCTGGGGTTCCTCCCTTTCCCCTCAACATACCGCACACACTGCGTCCCCCCCCCCAATATCAACGGGTTTTAAATTAATGAAGAAAAACTGAAAAAAGTGCTAACATTTTACGGCTTTATGCCTGCCAAAAGTTCTCCCGCCGGCTTTCGAGTTGGAAAACTTGGTTTCAGGTTACTGACACCATAGCTAAGGATATTAAAAAAAAATCTTGTGGGGGAATTAATTTTAGCACAAACCCCTCTGACTATTGGGCTACAGTACTGGTCCAGATAAGACAACAAATCTATTTCAAAAGTATTTAATACGAATTTAGATTTTTATTTTATATTCTTCTACTGTGAGTTATTAATTTTTATCAGAATATTACACTGATTTTTGATTTGCAACTGGCCTTTTTATTTCATGTTTTTGATATATTTAAAGTGCACATTATTGAATGTCTAAATGACCTTTAAATTTAAATCAAAATTTGTCATTGTTTTCCCATTATTCAATTATTCAAACCGTTTTAAAATAATAATTCATCTTGGAATTTTTTACTTTTATTCAAAAATAAAAAGGGTTTTTGCTAGTCGATGAATAACTTAAGCATACCTTAGATATTTATTGTCATATCATGACGACCACTGGTAGTAGAAGCTAACCAAGAGGAAGCAATGCTTGGAGTGGGGAACAACCGGCCGGCCGTTTGCCGGACCGTGTGTAAATACTACTGGCAGATCGTTCTGCGGGCCGGTGATTTTCCAGGCCCGTGTGTGCCTAGCCTAAGGATGCCCAAAATCGACGGGCAATTTTGGAATTAGCTTAAAAAAAAACAAGACATAAAATTCAATTGAAAGATTCCGTGCAGATAATAAAAAATAAAAAAATCCAGGCCTATGTTATCTTTCTTTTATGTGATTTTACTGAAACCCTTTAAAACCCTCCGCCTTCGACAGTAACCGAAAGTTCTACTTCTCCCATCGGGTATTTTTTTAATAAGTCGCTTTAATTAACATATGATTAGATAAACGAGAATACAGGTAAATTTATATTAATGACCAGTGCTCTTAACAAATAAATAAATAGATATTTCATATTTTGTCCATTATCACATTTTTTAAATTTAGCTAAGACACCTTTATCTTACAAAAATGTAAGATATTTTATTTTTTATTAAAAAAAAAATTAAATCAATAAAATTCATCTGTTTATCCATAATACACACAGGGAATGATGAGGGGGTGAATAAAGTTTGTAGGTGTCATATGGTTTAATATATTTAAAAAAAAGAAGAAGAATGATGATTACTCTTAAAAGCAAGAGAGCTTTTTTAGAGCTACGGATCTGTTTAACTAAATACAATAACCGAAATTAAAAAGAAAATAAAGATATTAAAATACGAAACATTTTAATTAACTTTATTTTATTTGCATGGTTTCCCAAACTGTTGTTTTAATATTCATCTTAGATTTATTTTATTTACGAAAATTTCAATAGGCAACAATCATCCTACAAAAAAATTAAGGTTGAATTATCCTAAAAAAAATGTGTATTTTCTACAAGCCAGGGATGAATTTTGTGGGGATTCAATTCTCCTGTTGTTAAAAATGTGAAATTTTCTTTTCTGAGTATTTATTGAAAAAATTACCTATTATCGCTCACTGCTACTAGTATTCTAAGACAAACCCTGAGGACCTCATCATGCTCTCTGACCTGAAGGCCTTCATTTTTTTTTTCACTTAAAAACCAGCTGCAGATAAATTCCAACTCCTGTGAATCTGTATAGCACAGTAGTTCAACCGCAGATGAAACAAATATTAAATTAGATTTGATTAATATCTGAACAGGATGGTTTCAGAATTCTCTCTTGTGGTCTTCCTTTAACTAGAAGACCAGTAGATCGCCCTCACTATTCCGGCATACGAAATGCTGTGTGGTTTCAAGAAACCTCACCGCGTGGAGGTGGGCTCTGTATAAATTATCCACATAGGTCTCGTATTCCAATTTTCCAATTGGAAAAGAACAGTATTAACACACACAACACAGTATGACAATATTATAATTGCATAAAATCCCATTATTAATAACCCAGATATTTTGGGTTAGATGGTCAACAGGCTACCAGTCTTTTGTACCAGGGTTAGAAGTGATGCCAGTCTGTTCGCTCAAAAATTTTCCGACTTTGATGAAATTTGTCAGAAAAATCGTTTGTCTTATTCGAAAGCTCGAGTTCGTTAACGAGCCGATTCCGTCCACCGGCACACGGTATTTAGAGCTTGAAGATACTCATTTTATAGGTTCATCAGCGTAAGAAAACGAATGCCACCATTTCTAAAGCGATACCTGTAACTGTTTACGTGAACAATTAATACAACCACTTTTACGAACTAATTTTCAGGTTGAGTACTAAATTCTCTACAAAAAAGGTTCCAATGTAATTTTCGACGGGGCTATGTCAATCGGAGAAATAAGTGCCTAAAACTTCAAAATTGTTAGTTTTAAACGGCTTTTTGTATCTGTTTACCTAACGTTTTAATTGGCTGTTGTTGTTTTTTAATTGTATAATCAGTAAAATGAGTACTTTAGTAAAATAGTAAGAAAAAGAGAAAAAATGTTATAGTGTTTCGTTAACGTTGAGAAAGACGATGGAGTAATTTCCTCTTAGGATACTATCAGTTTCCTGTTGTGGCGCTCAAAATCGTATTTACTTCTCTTTGAGATTCCATTGTATATTTTTCACAAATGATCAAACAGTATCAATAAATGCTTTTATTCCCTTATTAATGGCACTAGGGATATGAACGAAAAGCTCTGTATGACGCAGTTCCTGCATTTTGGAATTTTTTAAAGTTATGTTTGGCGGCATTGTTCATTTATTCTGTAGACAATACTTAAAAAAAAAAATAATATTTTAGTAAAAAACTCAAACAGAATAAGAAATTGAAAGGCGTGCCTGTCCGAGGTTATCACAGCTTCAATAATGACTCCGGGAATTTTACAAATAAAAGTCACACAATATACAGAATTTTTAACAGCTCTGTCAGAACATTGAGTCGAAAACAGTCATAAAATTTTAATTAGTGCTGTTATTGTTTGGAGTAAAGAAATAAAACGTACAATAATATGAAGAAATAGATAAAATACAAATTCTTGATATTACACACACTTGACACGTCATATTCGATTAGAAACAATAAGTTATACTGGTTGTAAAATCCCCGTACTGAGCAGAATCCACATAAGGCAAACACCCACATAAAAATGTTATGTTCATATATTCTTTATACCCAGAAAATGAAAAAAATTGTTTATAGACACATCTGTCACATCTGTTACAACAGCTATAGGAAGAGAAACCTAAGTACGAGTTTGAGCTAGTTTCCTTGCATGGAAAAACTCAATCATGGCGCTGTAAATTTCACCTGAAACACTTTTACGTTTCGGTCTAAATTAAATGTATTCTTATTTGAGTTAATTTTCAAACTCCTAAAGTATCGAACTAGCCCTTGGTTCTGTTATAGAAATATTGCTTACCAAGTTTTGTAGAGACGGACTTTTTAGCTAGTAACTTACCTTGTAATTTTTGATTTACCATTTTCTTGTTTATGGGCTCATATGATTCCTTGCCTTATCAACAATTATATCCAAGAGTGTTTATATACTGGAACAGTTTTTAAATTTGTCAAAAATTGAATTTTTCAACTGAAGTCCCGATAAATTTCAAAATTAAAAGCCATTTTTTTATTTATTTATCATAAGTACAAGGAATTATAACAAAAAAAAAAAAAACTTTTCTGTACATTAAACTTTAAAGTCTATTATCTCAAAACTCTCAAAGTATGTAGAGATTTTTCCATTCATTGAATTATTACGATTTTATGACTGATTTTCGACAGATAATAGGTAATAGAAAATGAACAATTGTTCAACATTTTCGAAAATTTAGTATTTAGTAAAAATACTACGCAGTTTACTAGATTTAACCTTCTTCTTTCAAACAGTTTTAGATGTTTGTTCTAATTTAAAAGTTTTCCCTTGCAGACTATCGCCCGTGAAAAAGGAGAACTTTCGTTCGTCAGGCACACTGCCGCTTTTTTGTCTTCGAAGAATTAAAACTTATTTATTATTTATTTTTGGGATACGTTAACATCCCATATAAAACTTATGACAAAAATAATTGAAAAATATTGATTTATTTATTATCAATAAATTGGAGAAAATTACTCCTTAATCGGGAAAACCCTTCATAGCATGAGGCCAACCTATTAATGAAGGGAAGACCAAGATTAAGCAATTAAGAAATGTACAGCAAGCTCACAGACAAAGTCACTATAAAATATCTCCATACCATGGGTGTATTAAGGGGGGCAGCAGCCCCCACCCCCGAAATTGGTAAAAATGTGTCATAAAAACCTTAAAAATAAATTAAGATCACTTAGTTCAGAAAAAATAATTTTTTGGGGGTGTTATAGTGTTTTAATAGGCTAACTATTCCAATTTCTAGATTGTTAGTATTACATATCCCCCGAGTGCTCTCAGCCCCCCCCCCGAAATTATTTTCTGTATACGCCCATGGTCCTTACAGTTTTGTAATGATCCAAAGCTTTCAATAACTTGGCTCTATAATTAATAATAATCTGAATGAGGAAGAAGAGTTGACAAGGAAAGAGAAACATTCTATCCACATAAAGTCTAAATTCAGGGGTAATACCACCTTGTCTGGTCAAAATCACTGTAATTTTCTCCAAATTATAAATAACAAATAAATCAATATTTTTCAATTCTTTATTTCATAAGTTTTAGAATATGTGATGTTTAAGTAATCCAAAAAAAAAGAAAAGATGAAATAGGTTTTAATTCTTCGAAAAGACAATGGCGGCACTGTTTCTGACGAACTGAAACCATTTTTTTTCTGGGACGATTGTCTGCAGTTGGCAATTTTTAATAAAGCATTAGAAATTGCGCGAAATATAGAATGTAAAACTTCGCGAATTTAACTCCTTTACACGTAATTTAATAAACAAGACAAACAAAAAAAAAATCTTGTTATTCATTAGAGTACATTTCATTTAAAAAGAAATTAATTTAAATGGGTTTTGATTTAGAGGCTGTGGCCTTTTCTGAAACACGATATGTCGTTTGCCCCACTTTCTTGACCTATGTCGCAAAGTAGGCCCAAAACACTTTGCGACTTAGGTAGAGATCGAGAGAGACGGTTGGGAGCTATTGAGAAGGCCATGTGTAGCTCCATATATATATATATATATATATATATATATATATATATATATATATATATATATATAGAGAGAGAGAGAGAGAGAGAGAGAGAGAGAGAGAGATGCAAGTACTCTCTTGATTACTGCCAAATTATTCAGGTTGGATGTCATAATTAGTTCTAGCCACTGGATTGGCTGTTGCAATTAGATTAACATCAGCTCATTGCGTAATTTAATGCCTATATTATTTGAAATTCCATGAAAACATAATCCCTCTTGAAAGGAGACACCGGGATTAGGGAAACTGTAGGAGCTTCCACTGCGATTGGATACTGATAGATTATCGGTGTAACATGAAATAACGAGAGAGAACCACATTTTACAACGGGGCCGACAACACTGGCTCATATTCAATTGCTCAATAAGTTAATTAAACGGAGAATGGAGCTTCAACGAACCTCCCTTCTTTAAATTTTCACTTTCATATATACAGGGTGTAACATTACATACGTGCCAAATACGTTGTAAAAAAAAAAAAAAATAATTTCCGAAGAGCGAGTTGCACACCTGGTGTGCAATGTTCTTATTTCACTTAAGAATTGGGCGATTTCCGTATTAAACATGTTTTTTATTGAATATGAACAATATAAAGAAGAAAAAAAATTGGCTCCTGGGGACCGTGTTCGAAAAAAATCGTCGCCTCGAATGGGTTAATGTATTTGTATTATTCAGGAGAAAAGCATGTTTCATATTAGGTTTTTCTTGTTGGACATTTAAAAACATTTTCAATTGACACGTTATTTTTTTTTAAAGATTAACAGTTTGAGGTTCTCTTCGTGGTCTGGTGGCTAATGCCTTGGATTTTTCTGCGGGTGATGGGGGTTCGCGTCCCGCCTGCAGCAGGGTTTTACTAATTTTAGGACCCGTTGAGAAGATTCCCTGTTGCACGACGGACGTTTAGGAAGATTGGTAACTAATGGATAGCCCGGCGCTAATGTCGCCGCAAAAAAAAAAAAAAAAGAAAAAAAAAAAGAAAATAAGTTTGGCTAAATTATATAAATTGTCTCCTTAATTGGTTTTCTTTCAGAAATTGGATTCTCTATCAATGTTTCTTTAGCACTAAAACTTTCTTTGCATTAATTGATTAAGAAAATAAATATCAATTTGGAGTAATTCGTTAATTAGTTAGTACTTGTATATCAAATATATTAAGAAATACAAGGTGACATTAATCGTTATGTGAAATAGTTTTCAACTAATTCGAAGCTTCAAACTTACCAGCTCTCTAATTTATTGGCATGTGGTCGCTAGCGAAGCCATCATCACCATCTAGGAGATGGGCCCACTGATAATTCCTAATACCCAGAAATGGCTAAAACGGAAATATGGAGGAATAGACCATTACTCCCCTCAATTTCTCGTTGAGGATGGCTGCTTGAAAGCATATCTAACTTCATTTTAGGCAGATGATGAGGTGCATACCCAATCTACGCTCCGATGGATTAGCCATTCCGAATTTACAGACTACCCAGGATGTGTTCTGTTATTCGCGCTTTACCTTAGGCAAGGAACAATTGGTCAGGAAACTCGAACAGAAATTTAGTTAGCGAAACCATAGTTCCCTGTGTGAACTGGGATGCAGAAGGGCATTACGGTTTGTCTATCTGCAAGAAGGGCCTCAGGAACCTGAATCCCCTGCGAACATTTGCCTGAAGTCAGTTTCCTGGGGTGAATGTGCATAATAGGGATGTAGGTGATTTTATTGAGTAGGAATCTCACATTGTCATCATAGTTGCATATATTTACCACCTACCCTTACGATAAAAAAACGAATAAAACCATACTTGTACGTATACACAAATGCAAACAGAGCGTGTCTGCTAACATAAAATCGACGTGGTTCAAGGTTTTAGAAATCTATGGGGAAGTCCCTCTTTAGATGGAAGGAAGCTAGCTCATGATGTCGAACTTCTGACGCAATCCGGAGGTACCGATTAGAAATGTCCACGTTTCAAACGTCCACGTTCAAATAAATGTATATATATATATATCATCATCATCATCAATAGGCTTAAAAATTATCCAGATTTTGTAAAAAAATACCTTGTCTTAAATAAAAAGTTGAGTTTGTTGCATGGGCGTATTTCGGGGTGGGGGGAGGGTAGTATTTCGGGGGCATGGAATATTAAGAATGTATAACATGGAACAGTTAGCCAACTAAAACGCTATTACACCCAAAAGATATTTTTATGACACATTTTTACCGATTAAATTTCGGGGGGGGCGGCCCCAGCCCTCTCAGCCCCCCCCCATTATGTACTCCCGTGGTTTGTTGACCAGCCTGATCCGCCTACCGGTTACTCCTAACAGGAACAAGGTCCATAGCACAACGGAGTCGTATGCACGTGGTCACTGCCTGGGAACGGAGCGTGTCAGGTACCCAGGCAGAGGCTAGACACAGACTGGCTTAAATGGCGTCAGATCCGGCTGCAGTGTTGTACACTAGCCTAGCTGTAGCAACTCCAGTGTTGCCACCAAATAAAACTGAGAAGTTAGGAGGCGCCGCTACATCACTTCCCCCCAATGACATCGACACAGAAGCAGGAGGGAGATTCTTCTTCGATGAGGCCTGATGTCCGTTGATGGCTGGTCGGCTTCTGTGGCGGGGGCATTTTCAGTTGCCGTAGTCTGTTCTGATGGATGATGGCTTGGCGGTGTCCTGCTGATCATGGATACTGGCCGATCATGTACACGTGATTATGATCACGTACGGGTGATTGATGATCACGTACGGGTGATTGATGATCACGTACAGTTGACTGATGATCACGTACAGGTGATTGATGATCACGTACGGGTGATTGATGATCACGTACAATTGACTGATGATCACGTACAGGAGATTCATGTAGGTTTCGTTGTGCCATGTGAAGCTTGGTGAACGTTGCGTGGTACTTAGCGAAGGTTTCGATGCACTTGGGAAAGGTTGCGTGGCGCTTGGTGAAAATTCGTGGTGCAGATTACGGAGCGGGTAGAGCTGACCTTGTTTGACAGTGAAAAACGTCTGCCGGTCCATTCAGGGTCACCCGCGTGTCCTGTGATCCGGGCGAGTAGGGACAGGAAGAACGTATGTCCCCCTCGGAGTCAGGTAGTAATCTGGAAATTCACCGGTTTGATCACGTCGGGGTCACCACTTTAGCCGTTGTTGCGTGAGGCTAACATAACAGGAACAAGGTCCATAGCACAACGGAGTCGTATGCACGTGGTCACTGCCTGGGAACGGAGCGTGTCAGGTACCCAGGCAGAGGCTAGACACAGACTGGCTTAAATGGCGTCAGATCCGGCTGCAGTGTTGTACACAAACCTAGCTGTAGCAACTCCAGTGTTGCCACCAAATAAAACTGAGAAGTTAGGGGGCGCCGCTACACTCCCTTCGGTCCTATAAAGCCGACATCGGGAACTGTTTGTAACAAAAGGAGTAGAAGAGCCTGGATAGTTATGATTCACTGTTAGCTCTATCCTAGGAATATAGAAATTTGGAGAATTAAGGTTCCACTGTTGGTATTACCCTTTGAATTTAGGAGCCTGGGGAGCTAATGTTCCACTTTTGGGATTGCCCCAGGAATTTAGGGGTTTGGAGAATTTAAGTTTTACCATTAGTCCTGGCCTCGGAATATAGGAGCCTAGAGGGTTACAATTACCTGTTGAGTTACGGTGGAGTTCTTATCATTATCCTAGGAATACGCTAGGAATAAAAGAGGTTGGAGAGGTATGGTTTCACTGTTTACATTGCGCACGGAACACAATATATTGGAGAGTTATGGTTGCACAATACCCTTTACGCTAGGAATACAAGGCCTTGGGGAGGTATGGTTTCACTGTTTACATTACGCATGGAACAGAATATCTTGGAGAGTTATAGTTGCACAATGCCCTTTACGCTAGGAATACAAGAGCTTGGAGAGTTAAGGTTCTGCTAAAAGTTTTAATTCGCCAAGCTGTTGGTGGCTATTCTTAGCCTAGTATCGTGGGAGGGGGGAGACCATTCCCATATTAGTTAAAATTTATAAATATTACAAGCTGTAATTGATCTTGGATTCTCTCAAATAAAATTAATCTGTTTTTATAAGATTATAATATTAATACCAATAATGGCAGTATGTTTTTAGCGCGGTTCCTCCCTCCCCCATAGGGAGGAACCCCGCTTATAAGGTTGATACAATGAAACAATCCGGAAGTGCCGACTAGAAAATTTCGCGTTTCAGAACCACTAGAGACCGAAAATAACGGTGGTTCAAATTTGTATTTATATATATATATAAATATTATATATATATATATATATATATATATGTATATATATATATATAAATATATATATATATATAAATATATATATATAAATATATATATATATATATATATATATATATAAATATATATATATATATATATATATATATATATAAATATATATATATATATATATATATATATATATATATATATTTCTCTGTTCGCTCTGTAGCTCCCAGACGAATGGTCCGATTTTAATGAAATTTGGTACAAAAATCTTTCGTCTAATTTGAAAGGTCAAGTTCGTTAACCAGCAAAATCCGCCTACTGGAAGATGGCGTTTGGGGCGAAATTCGCGCAAAAAAAATCGTAACGCTTACGTTTTTGAGTTCATAAGCTTGTAAGTACTCGTTTTATATGATTCCTGGGCTAGGAAAACGAATGAAACCATTTTCAAGGCGATAGCTTTAACCGTTTTCGAGAAAATTGGAAAAAATATTTTTTGAATTCCGTTTTTGGTTTGGGTACTTAGAATCATGGGATTCAGTTGAAACATTATCTGCATGTTCTACATTCATCAAAACTAATATGTTGAAATTTTGGTTACGTTTGGAGTTAAGGAAGGGTTAGAATAAAATATTTTATTAACAGACATAAAAAGTTTTAGTAACTTTGTTTATTTTCCTTAATATCTCGAAAAAGGTTGAGAATCTTGGTAAACGGAAGAATACCATTAGAAAGCTTATTAAATGCTCTAAAAAAAAGGTTCTAATGAAAGTTTTGATTAGGCGATGTCAGTCGGAGAAATAAAGCTTAAAACTTTAAAGTAATTGATTTCGTTTATTCGAACTGTTCTTTTTGTCTGTTTTTTATTCCTTGTTATTTTTTAATTGCTTATAGTTGGATAATGTATTTGAAAATAAAACAGGTTAAGAAAAATAAGAAAAACAATTTAATGTTAGAGATATGGATTTCCAAGATTCCAAGACCTTGTAACTAGCGGGACCTAGTGTTAGCCGACCCTTCTAGGTAAGATCGTAAATCATGACCTTTCAAGTCTTTACTACACACAGGAATGGCGTAAGTGACCTTAAGGGTTGACACGCCATTATAATAATTAATTAATAAAAAAAAGACTGGTGGAACCAAAATAATAACTGCTTCTATTTTAATCTTTCCAAATTAGACTAGGGATATGAACGGAACCGCGCTAAGGTGATGCAGTTCCTGCGAGACGGACTTTTTTTAGAAATGTTCTTGGATGTTTTTAATTTATTAAGAAATTTTAATCTGGTGGCAACGTTTCCAGCCAATTTTTCATCTTTATAATAATGGCAATTTCTAATAAAAGTACATAATTTAGAGTTACGCTACAATATCATATTATACAATTACAAGCGTACTTTTTATTATGTGCATACATGTTGCTAAGCACTCAAATATTATTAAAAAAATTTTAAATGAAAATACATTTATTATATTCATTTGAAATTAATTATGTTACACATGTTTTGTAAACATTTTTAATACATGAGTAAGATATTGTATTTTTCTGAAAACATTGACATTGGTCTCTTGTTGGTTAGTTCTTTAAAACGTATTATATTTGAGAAGGATACTTCCAACAAGGCACACCGAAGTAATTATTCTTTTGTGAAAACTTGAAGGACTAGTCATAAGTAGGGAACGGATGTTCATATGTTCAAAATATGTACATATAAATTTAACTATTTATAATGAAATATGTAATAAAAAATTGAAAATATGTAGTAAAAAATACCAAAAACACTATAAAATATTGAAAGCATAGATAAATAGTAAGAACTCATTTATTATAAATGGAAAGAACAAAATTTGAAAATATATAAAACAAAATGACTAAAACTCTATAACATATTGTTATGTAATTTTTATTTATAAAGCATAAATAAAAATTAGGCACTCATGTTAAAGGGGGGAAAAAGAAGTTGAAAATTTCTATAGATGAACATTATTTTTGAAAATTGTTTGCAACAAAATGCATTTTTAAATTGCCTAACGTAAAATGAAGCCGGTCTGATCTCATAAGAAGAGTATACAGTGGTGGGGTCACCGATCAGGCTAATTTTTGTCTGGTGATTTTGCATCGAAAAATAGTCGACACGTGTCCAAGCGCTTAGCCAATGCGCTAAGAAATAAAATAAAATATGTTGAAAATTCATTATTTTATATCTCGAGTTTCGAAAATGATATCGGCACGATTCTTTCGCGTATTCACTTGTTTTAGAGAGCAGATTAAAGGAATAATACAATTGTTAAACGATAATTTGTTATATATTTTTTTAAAACGCATCTGATCTAAGACCATTAGCGCCAGGGAAACATGGCTGCCAGCCACCTTTGCTTCTGAAAGACACAGTGATCTAGATTCAATGGGTAATGCATTCTTTCTCGGTTTCCCCTTTAGTTTTTCAATTACGAAATAAAAAGAATATCAAAATATGTAGCAAAAATATGTATTTATGGCAAAATATGTAAAAATATGGATTTTTGACAAAATATGTAAAATGAAAACCTATTTAAATGCTTTGAAATAACTTAAAACGTGCAGAATTACATGAAAAATTTCAATTAAAGAATCAGAAAAAAATATGTAAATACAATAACATCCGTCCCTAGTCATAAGAGTTCTCTTACCTTTAAATAGAATCGCGTCGAATATAAACAGTGTACTTACCACTTGTTCCTTCGTTGGTGTAGCATGTAATAAAAAAAGAATTGCGATTAGACAAAATTGTCATTGAAATGTATAAAGTGTGTGAACACATATTAAAATGTTCATATAAGTTCATATCAGTAGCATACCATTGAAAAATTTCCAACATGAAGAATTGTGCGAGTATTGTGTATATATATAAATATAAAAATGCCTCTTATAATTAGCTAAAAGTGCTTAGTTCATTAGCGCGATCCTTCTCTACCGCCATAGTATAGGGATGAAACCCGCTTATGATGGTCACCGGGAATCCGGGTTTCATATGTGCGTGTATGTGTGTGTGTGTGTGTGTGTGTGTGTGTGTGTGTGTGTGTGTGTATGTATATATATATATATATATATATATATATATATATATATATATATATATATATATATGTAAAAATCTAATTTATAATTTCCTTATAAAATAAGGTAAATTATAATTATTATTAGTTAGGTTAGTAAAAGATAATTTATTTTAAATAATGATAATTTCATAATTTAAATTACACTTTTATAGCTTATATATATATATATATATATATATATATATATATATATATATATATATAAATGCTGAATGTTGAGTTATGCATATAAAAAAGTAAATGACAAATATTAATCTGATTCTTATATGTATTATTTTAATGAACTAAGTTCTGGAGATATGTTGTGCCAACTGTGAAAAATTATCGTTTATTTTAATAATTTAGATTTTTCGAATCCAAGAGTACTAAACCACATGGGCGTATATAAGGGAAGAGGCTGCAGTCCCCCATCCCCTCCACGACATTTTGATTTAATCAGTAAACTATGTCATAAAAATCTTAAAATAAATTACGTAAGATCAATTAGTTCAGAATTTTTTTTGGGGTTTCATTGCGTTTTAGTTGGCTAACTATTCGAAGTTCTAGATTTTTAGTATTCTATATCCCCGAAATGCTGCCCCCCCCAGAAATTATTTCCTACATACACCCATGTCCAAACGGACCAGTTCTTGCTCTTCTCAAAGCCCCGTTGAAAGTTTCTAAGTCTAGTCAAAACTTTGGCACGGATACTACTAATTGTTATTATAAATTGTATTTTATTCCTCTAATAAGAGTGAACCCGATACAATTTTGGTAATCGGTAAACGATTTATTTTGATGGAATATTTTTTAGTAGATTTCCAATAAATTCTTCAACGAGTAAGTATTTTTTAGTTCAACATTTTGAATTATCCTTGTGCAAATAAGACCAAAGTAAGTTGATTTTCTCAGCATAAAAATATTGGATTAAATATCTAATACCTGTTACAGGTTGAAACAGTTTTGTTGACAAGGAAGTAAGAAAAAAAATCTAGTTTAAATAAAATGAGTTTTTTAAGCATAGACATGCTAAGGACTTCAAACACTTTCCTTTGGAAGGCAGCAAATGAACTGGAGTTTTTCCTCGTACTCGTTTGAAGTAAGATTAAAAAGGTCTAGGGGAAAGGAAGTCTAGGTCGTCTCGAATATTCTTCTTCAGTTGAAGGAGCCCTGAAGGAAATAAAAAAAAAAAAATATACAGTATCCTCAGTGTATGGCCGAGACATTTTCAAATGTTTTCCAGGGACAACAACCCTCTTAAGTCCTTTCAAAAATAACCTATTGTGATCCTGGTTTATACATGCCGATCAATATAAAACTATTAACATACACAATAAAAATTACAACGCAATTCGTAGTTCTGCACAATCACTGTCAAATAAATATTTACTCTGAATTAAGGAGGAAAAACTCCAACGATTATTTCAAACCTGCAAATTATGATATTATTGTCAAAATTACATCAGTTGGAAGTCAATCATGGGCGTATATAAAAAAACGATTGGGGGGCTGAAAGCATTTGGGGGGATACTAACAATCTAGAACTTAGGACGAGGGATCGAAACAGTTATTTTTTTATCGAAAAAGTTAAAATTTAACTGTTAAAAAAACTTTTATTTTATAAGTCATAAAATAACAGATAAAAAAAAGTTATTTGGGAACGTTTAAAACTAGGTACATGATAATAAAAGTTAAAGTAATATTTTTATTTTTTTTCAATGTGAAACAAACGTTTTAAGTATTTTAATCAATACTTTTAGGGTTGAATAAGATAAAAAAAAGTGAAATGTTCTTTGTTTGAAAATTTATTTTTGTTTATTTACTGCAATATATTTGTTGATAGAAAACCAAAAATAAACAATAGTAGCTTTAATTTATTCCTTTAATTTTTTTCCTATTAAATATTTTAATAACAATTACTTTAAAAAATGTATTTTTTAAGTTGAAAAATAAAAGTTAAAAAAAAACGTTTTTAAAAAACGTTTCAACCCAAAAATTTATTGTATAACTTTTACTTTTTCAAAATTAAAATTAAAGTAAAAGTTTAATAAATACTTTTTTAAAATAAATGTTAACAATTATTTTCGACCCGTGTTTAGAATAGTTAGTCAATTTTGATGCTATTACAAACAACAAAAATTATTTTATAAGATTGTGACCCCATTTTTCTAATATATTTATAAGTGGCAGAAAGTAAAATTCGAACAAGAACCCTCACTCTCTTAAATTCTCATTTATTTCGCTCTACATGTTTCGCGTTCCTATTACACCGCTTCAAGAGCTGCTAAAATAATGTACAATTACAGCCTACTCCACCGAGAACATTCCGCAGGTAGGGCCACGTCTAGACTAATAAGATCAATCATGTCTACTGCGCATCAGCTGTTTAAAATCCATGGAATAATTCATTAAATGACAAAGAATTCTTTTGGAAAATCGGCATTTACTCTAAAACTATGTATTTTAAGCAGCTGATGCGCAGTAGACATAATTGATCTTATCAGTCTGGACGGTGGCCCTACCTGCGGAAGGTTCTCGGTGGTGTAATTGTACATTATTTTAAGAGCTCCTGAAGAGGTGTCATAGGAGCGAAATAAATGAGTAATTAAGAGAGTGAGGGTTTTTGTTCGAATTTGACCTTCTACCACATAGAAATATATATATATATATATAAAAAAACAATATTTTTTCTGAACTAAGTGATCTTATTTCATTTATTTTTAAGGTTTTTATGAAACATTTTTACCGATTGCGAGGGGGGGGGGCTGCAGCCCTCTCAGCCCCCCTTATATACGCCTATGAAGTCAATAAAAGAATCATTATTTTTTTATGCAAAATATTTAATAATACTGTTTTACTATCATATTTCCTATGAAAGGATGTCGCAATAAGTTCTCAGGAAGAGATTGATTTCTCTCTCTTGATCAGGGAAAAGTGGATGAGTGTTAACCGGATTGGTATTGGTACAGAAAGCAAATAGCCAACTCCAATACGTAGTTCGGTATTTGCTTCTTGTTTGTAGGGAACGTTTCAATCAAAATAAAGGAAACGTACGGATGAACTGTTATTAGGTATTTAATTAAGTCTTGGTTTGTGCATGTGCAGGAGTTTCATGATCGATGCTCGCTGCAAAGGTAATCTCATTGTTTTCAGATCCCTTTGCTTCCTCAATTTGCGGTTCTGTCTGATAGAGGGCACTTTTGATTATTACTCCTCAATGGACTTCCTGTTCCCAATTAGGCTTGCAATAGCGACCGTGCAACTGGGCGTAAAGGTAATCAGTTTCCCTTGCATCTATGACAAATTGAACTGCATTTACTCTATTCAGATGAGCATAGGCGAGCTTCGGCCATTATCTCTAGCAATATAATTAAAGTTTGGTCAGTACTAGGAATCAACCCGGTTCGTTCAACAAACCAAATTCACACTTAATACAATTTATATCTGGCTGCAAGTCCAACGAATGTTTGCCTAATATAGGCTCAGCTTTGGTTAATGATAGACCATTAAATTATTGCCATTATTTCTAACTAGGGGACCCACTATGGCTAGAGAGGGGGCAGAACACAGTCTAGCCTTGAGCCTCCAGCGCACAGAGGGCCGTTTCGCAGATCTACCTGGCAAGCTAACAAGATGATTTTAAATTTTTAGCGTAAAGTGTTTCCGACTTATGTAGATCATTTTATTTATTATTTTTTTAATTTAAAGGTGAGAAAAATACGTTAACTGCCACTAAAATTTTTAAATAATTAATAAGGCATGTTTCATTAAGCAATAATGAAAAGTTTGAAAAAGTTATTAAGAGTTTGTTCTATTTAAAAAACAAGCAACGTTTTTCTGCAATACCACTACGTAATTTAATACGTTTATATATATATATATATATGTATATATATATATATATATATATATATATATATATATATATATATATATATATAAGTTAACGGCCCCTCTAATGCTTCTAAATAATTTTTAATATATTTTTCATTAAGAATAATGAAAAATTTGAAAAAAGCTATTAGCAGTTTGTTTTATTTAAAAAAGTTCTTTTTCTTTTGCGATACCACTACGTAATTTTATAAGTATATATATATATATATATATATATATATATATATATTTATATATACTTATAATATATATATATATATATACTTATAATACATATATATATACTTATAATATATATATATATATATATATATATATATATATATATACATACATACAACTAATTAAAATTTAAAAAATAGAAAGCAGTAATTTTAAAAGAAAACTTATCTTTACTTTTTTTCAATTTACAAAATATATATATTTTGATATTTTATAACTAATAACTGTCAAATTATAATTTGACAGTTATTAGTTATAAAATTTCAAAATATATATATTTTGTAAATTGAAAAAAAAGTAAAGATAAGTTTTCTTTTAAAATTACTGCTTTCTATTTTTTAAATTTTAATTAGTTGTATGTATGTATATATATATATATATATATATATATATATATATATATATTATAAGTATATATATATATATATATATATATATATTATAAGTATATATATATATATATATATATATATATATATATATATTATAAGTATATATAAATATAAATATATATATATATATATATATATATATATATATATACTTATAAAATTACGTAGTTAATAGTTAATAATTATTAACTATTAACTTTCTTAAAATCAACCATTAAATTTGTCAATCACAAACTGAAACAGTAGGTCGGTACGGCATCGTTTGCTGTAAACGTGCTATTTATCGAAGAATTATTTTCTTGACAAAGTACGTTCCACTACTGGAAAACAATTATAAAAGTGTTAGCGCAAATAATTGCAAAAAACGGTTGATGATATTTGAAACTACACATTTTGAACTATCATATGGAAAAAAAAATCAGTCTGGCCTTCTTTGGCTATCATAAAGTTATTGTCCAAATAAAATTAACTTATTTTATTTCTCTTTAAAAAAAAAAACTTGGTTTCGAAGACCATATTTTTTTGTATTCCATTAATCTACACATCAAATAAGTGTATAAATAGTATCTACATACCCCTAATTGTTGTATCCGTACTGTTAGAATAAACTAAATTAAAAACTGATTGATTGCACTGCACAAATACACTCGGGAGCTTTGTCAATATTAGACTGAGCAGTTTCTCGCATATTTTCCCCAACTTCAAGGGCCCTTAACTTTCCAGTAACCGAAGATAATTAGATAATACTACAAATTCGCCTTATCTGAAGTATCTATAGTAATATAATCGCCTTAGTTTTTTAATCTGTATACTTAAGTTTTGTCCATCTAATTATGGGAATCGGTCCACTGTGCGACGGCTCAGTCTACTGCAGCCATCGACATCAATTTACCTGTGGATCTTCATGAACTACAGAATAAGTGGCTAAGCTCCAGAGGCCGGCCAGTGGCTAAGCTGCTCACTTCCTCATAAAACTCGTATTAAGTAATCTTCCTAACTAAGTCCGTAAAATAGGCTTGCACCTAGTGGGACCGATTTATTCCCAGAAGTTCTGATTTTTTACGGACGTCCGGTAGGTGGGGGATATTTTCAGGCTCGTTGCAGGCTCTGCAACGGAATTCTGAGCTCCTGCAAGGAATCGTTCGAACCGGAATTGAGTTGCAATTCAGCTTGATAGCCGAGCTCCATTCGCTACAAGACCTTCCAATTTTCAGTTTCTGGCCGTTATGTAAACGAAATATCAACAAATCAGAGCGTACATATTTTTTTCCTCAAACTTTTATTTCTTCGCTGATCGAACCAACAAACAAACAGTTATGGCCTACAGATTAGGCCTGCATCTGCATCTAGGATATCAGCACCTAGCGGTTTATGTTGTCTTATTAAATGTAAAATTACTTAATTTGTCCAATTAATAATATTGAATTATTATTTTTTTTAAATACCTTTTTCCAAATTTTTGTCATGTTCATTATTTTTTAAAAATCCAACCCCCAGCCTTTGACAGTTTTGAGAAAGAAAATAATGGTTTAAGTTTTGCGCGTTATTTTCAGAAACGAAAAAGTCTGTAGGGTTAAGATGTTAGTTCTCAAATTGGTAAAAAAAGTTTGAATATTCGAATGAAGAGACCCCATCGAGAAGATGCAAGAAATCAATGATACGAAAAGCTATTCTATTACTCTACAAAAATAGAAAACGATTTTCTTTGCAATTAAACTTTTAAATAAAGTGGATGATTATTGATATCTATTATGCTGATACCCGTCACTTATAATATAGAAGAACATTCTGCGCTTAACAGAGAGTTGAAGTTTTTAATTTATAATACAGCCCAGCAGTAGGCCGGGACAATATTATAAGTCAAGGAGTAGGCGGAAATTATAATTCTGCTTGAACTAAAGCAAACAAAGGCTTTGCAATTGAAAATGATCTTGGAGAGCGAAGGACGTTCCTTTGGCAAATCACAAGTCCACGTGTTGTCTACAAGCGTAAGGTAATTTTTCAATTTACCTTGCTCTCTTTCTATTTCGTTCTATTTTCCCTTCTAATTCCGTGTCATTAGCCACCTAGGATGCAGCCCTTTAATCTCAAAGCACAAATATTTCTGTCAATTAATTGAACAAAAGCGGAGAATGAAGTTTTGTATGATCCTTACGGAATTGCAATTTCTTTACGCCGTGTATGAACTGATTCCGCAGGATAATTATATATCTCCTTATTTTTTCACAAGTTCACAAATTAAAACTATAAACAATAATATATCGAGTCGTAAAAATGAAAAGGATTCGATTTATTTAGTATAATAATAAGATTTTTAAGCTGGAAGATATATAATATTTCTAAAATTTCAAATGTTTTTTTTATTTTTATTATTTATAACGAGCATTTTCAGATTTGAACGTGTTTTCATTTAAACGAAATCCGTTTTTGTCTTTCTAACAAAATGCTTGAATGATTTTGATCTAGCAGGAATACCTGGAGTGGATGAAGATGAAAGTTCTTGAGAATATAATCCTGGAAAAATTAAGTCCCTGCTAGACAATCGTGATTTTTCCTCCAAAGACCGAACAAATACTTGAAACAACTCATCACCTCTAGTTTTTAGCAAAGTGTTATTTTGAAGACATATCGCTTGTGATGTTATACAGGGTTAAATCTTAAATTTCTTAGTTATTGCCAGATTGTGAATCTTATACACAAGTTTTTTTTTAACTTCTATATATTTAGTCAAAAAACTTCCAAGATTAATACGAAATGAATGAGGCGGTAGGGGAGAAGTGGGGGGGGGGGATTGTAATGAAGAAGGAGAGGTCTAAGGATGTCATTTACGTTATTGTCAGTTTTGTGTTGAATTGAAAAAGAAAAAAGTTTCTGCATAATAAAAATAATGATGGCTTGTCTAAATTTTTTGTATGGGAGGAAACGACCCATGATGGACAAAAATGACCCATCCTGGATACTCAGTACCAAAAACGGTCAGCTAAAATATTGCATTCTGCTAACCAAATTCTTCTTTTTTGGCAGGCCTGTCTAACTTGTCGCCTGGAAGGACTGTGAAGTCTAACTTATCCCCTCCGAAATAGAAATATCGATAATTTTATGGATACAATGCACAAAAAAAAAAAAAAAAAAAAAAAAAAAAGGAATGAAATAACACTTCAACCCTTCCGTTATTGAATCTTTTAGAACTGCAGTTTACCATGGGAGAGGAGGTTATATTTGCTACAGTGTTCTTGTCTAGTAAATTTGCCACATGGCTAAAGAATCTTTCAGCTGAATTTTATGTTTTTTGGTTAGCTGAATCACATAAAATTCTCTTGAAAAATATGGAGAATGTGTAAACAAAAACAAAAAAAGTAGAAAAAGCGTCATCATTTTTTTATTATTTACAAACTAAACAAAATGTCTCTGTTTAAAATCCAACACAAAATTCCCATGAAAAAATTGACAACTTGTAATGACAATGATAACGACATGATTTTCGGCATCCTCCTTCTTTAAACCTACCCCCCCCCCTCTTTCATTTCGTATTATAAGTGATATGACCAAATATGGAAATGAAAAAACCTATGCAATTCATAACATTGACAACCTGGGAGTAGCTTCCGAATTTGAGGTTCAACGATAAACAATAAAACAAGCGATAGGTTTTGCTAAAAAAAAAGTCATGGAATTGTTTTTTTTTCGGTTTCAGCATGCAAAAATTCACAAGAAAAAAAATCGAATACAGGTATTTGTTCACAGATCCTTGTTATCCGAAGGCCATTTATCTAGCCACAATAAGGCCGATAAATATGAATATATAAAAAAATACGATTTTTCTTTTGTATATTTTTCTTCGAATTACGAACGAAAATTTTCGATCCACTTGCCAGAAAAAATCTTTAGGGACCTTTGCCGTAAATGTAGCTAAGAGACTGAAACATCAGCACATTTGCCGGGAAAGTGCCCCTAAAACAACGCCTTTCTTCCTTCAGTGCAACCTCAATGGCTACTATTTCTTCGGAAAGTTCTAAAAGAAAACACGATTATGTGTTTATTTTAATGTACATATATGTGTTCTACATTTACGCCCAGTGGAGAAATAACTATTGAGTCTAAATTAAACAATTTTTACATTGTCCGGTCATATAGTAGACTTGATAATAAGGTACTCATGCTAAAAAATAAAAATTATTTTTTCAATTTAATAGCACAGCATTGCATGCTACTTAAAGATTTAAATCTAAAGAATACTACAATTCATCGGGATAATAATAAAATTATCCTAAAATCTATCGAATTCACAGCTATAGCCTTAAAAAACTATTGTGTTTCTAACTATTTTAATTGTAATTTATAATAAATTTGTTAACTTATACCCCTCTGTGTGGCCCGTAGGTAGAGGCCTATCTCCATCAAAGGCTTGGGACTGTGTCTCGCTTTCTTCTTTGCAACATCTACACCTAGTTAAAAACAACAAAAAACAAAATCATCTAATGAATGTTTTCTTTGATCGTCACAAAATAAAATATGAGTTTAATTGTCTTTATATTTCCGATTGTATTCTTATTATATGCTCTTTTTTCCGGATTGAGAGAACAGAGAAATACAGAAATTTATTTGTAAAATTTGGCATGAATGCCGCGTCAAATTCATAGCAATCCAATTTATAGTTCAGAAGATAAAGGTGTAATTCGAAGACTAAAGTAATTAATTATTTCCCAAAAACTGTAACTCCTTGATAAATATTCCCGATAAATCTTTCTTGAGTATTACAAATTTTGTGTTTTCCCAATTTTTCTAGGCTTTGTAATTTTGAGTGCTAATGGCGCTCCTAGTGGTAGCAGATACAACCAATGCTCGTGGGGTGGCATTTTTTGTTCATTTTTCACATATACACGCAGTCAAGTATTATATCCTCGATTAATCATTCTTTTAGTCGGACCATTTTTCACGGACCCTTGAAGATCGATTTATCGAGAGTATATATATATATATATATATATATATATATATATATATATATATATATACACACACACACACATATTTTTGTTGAGTTTGTTGGCTCTTTAAATGAAAAAAACAAAACATTTTTGATCAGAAGGGGAGGCCCGGTGGCCGTGAGTGTTAAGGCGTGAGCACTTAACACACCATGCCAAGGTTTGTGGGTTCGATTCCCACTAGAGGTGGTGGCATTTCTTTAGAAAAAAGAATAGGCATCAGCCCTATCCTGGCTAGAATACCTATAGATAACCCGTCCTAAAATTCTAATTTAATTATAATGGACGTTAAAATTTAAATAAAAAAATTGATCAGAAGGGCACTTAAAATAAAATAATTTTGTTCAAGACTGTTGATTATTCGTTCAAATAAGCATTTTCAACCAATGTGCTTCCTACAAAGTCCTTGACATAAAAAATGAATTTCCATTTAAACGGTATAGAATCGGTTTTATAATTAGTTTATAGGTATTTATAAGAACAGTAATAGTTTAATTTAATATTTTCACTTAATTCCTTTAAAAACGAAAAATGTTTAAAATATATTACTATTTTGTTTCTAATTTTAACCTAATTCTAACTTGATTGGAATTTTGAATGTTTCAAATCTGGCTAAGACATGAACTTATGCAACATGAACTTAGATGCGGTCGATTTTAAAGATGTTTAGGATTTTACTAGTAAAAGGAAAACATATACTGTACGCAGAACCAAAAACCTTGAAGAAACCAGAAAAAAACAAAAGAAAAAACGTGATTACTTATTCTTAAAATGTTCGAAATGTCTTTACTACTTGTGCTTAAAAAAAAATAAAAGAAACTATATTACTTGATGCCTTTATTTTAGTGTATAATTTTAAATATATTTATTTTAAAAATAAAACAAATAATCGAATTTATGACGCTCATTATATGTTCAAGTTGTTGCTGGGTTTCTAATGTATCATAAACAACGAAGTTTGAGATTATATTTTTTGTCAAAAAAATAAAAAAGTTGAAATAGAAACCAGTTGAATCTGTATTTAATATATATGCTTGACCATAAAATAAACATGTTTTAATCAATTTTTTATTCTTTTTATTCTAGAAAATAATAACCACACCCCCTTCTGCGTTACGATAAGGAAGAGGTCATATTTAAATTCTGGGCTTTCCGTTAACGTCCTACACCTTTGGGGCCAATATTTCTAAATAGCGAAATGTTCCTTTGTTTTAATGTTCCGCATCGGTATGACGCCCACAAATTACCAATTAATATTTGTACACTCTGTCCTACATATTAGTAATACAAGTTACACGCTTTCTATGTTTCTTGTCTTCCTCAAACACCCAGTTCTACAGTACTCGATGATACACCGGTACAATGTAATTACGAGCTGCTGTAGAATAAGCGGACCTTAAACCAAAGGCTAGGCTGTTTTCTATACCCCTAAACACCATGGTCTACATCCGGCTCGCTATCGAGTTTGTAGTTTCTAATTATTTAAGCCCTCATCAATAAGATTTATGATTCTCATGCGGGAGATGCGTGCTCGAGTCCCACCAGGAGCAACTTGAGTTATTTTTCATTTCAGAGCCTGCTAAAAAATTCCCTACTCCACCATGGATGGCTTTAAACTTAAAAAAAAAAAAAAAAAAAAAAAATGTGAAGCATATGTGTAATACAAAGATACTTCCAAACACCGGCTCAATTTAAATTGTCCACCGCACACTGTGTGCATATTACACTATTAGATCCTAATTTTACCCTCTCATAACTTTGAACCAGTTAAAGATAAACTTATGAAATTTTACACATGTATTATACTAATAAATTTGAGTAAAATGGGAATGTTTCATAATTTTACATTGAAGCGTTTCTGACATATAGGCGATGGATAATCGAAATTTATACGAGTCACTCATTAAAGTTATTAGGCACTTCCCGAAAAGCTAGAGACCTGAAATTTCGTCGGACGAAAGACATTAGGGTGTTAGTAAAAAAATATATATAAAAAAAACTTGAAAAATTCTGTTTGACTCCGCTCCCTCGGAAACCCATCATTCCTCCTCAAGCCGAACGTCGACGGCGGCAACTCTAAAATCACTTACAAAGAGTATTTATATTCTCCCCCCCCCAAAAAAAAAATAACACAACTAAAGGCAAAGTAAAAGATCCCTCCAAAAAACAGTTGGCCTAAGAAAGTTATGAAGAAGTGTGAAGCAATTTCAGGTTATAATAATGATATGCGCACATTGATATCATAATTGCGCAGATACTAAGTCTAAAAGGAATCATGTGCAATATACAGGGTGTATCGCAAGTTAATGACAACACTCCAAGGGGTGAAGCTAGATAAAAACAGCACCAACATCATATTTCTATCTCACTCCGTTCCAGAATTTGCCGTCCTAAATGTTCTTTAGAAAAAACCGTATTTTTTTGTAGTACAATTCCAATTTTCTCTGCTTGTACAGATTTGTTTTTCAACGTTTCATTACATTTATGAAATCAGCATCAAATTAACTTTAAGGCTAATGCACTTTCAATTTTCACAAGTATCTTATTCAAAACGCAATATAAATTCAAAAAGTAGACGTTTCCTTCCATCCTGGAATAAGGACATTCAAGAAACACTCAGAAGTGAAGTAAGCAGTTATCGAATATCGGACTTTTCTGATCCTCTTTACATTTTAAATTGTTTTTCAAGTGTAATCCCGTCTTTTATTTTTATTTTATTTGTATTTGCTTTGGTTACATATAATGCATCGGCCAAGCTCTTCTTTATAATTCCCTTTTTACAGATGAAGAGTTCTTTAGAATATTTAAAAATGTTTAAAGTAAATATATATTTTAAAGTACTGGACTTTCGATCACTTTTTTCAGATGGCTAATAAATAAACGTTTTCCCGGGTCTTTAACATTTCAGTCTCAATCCGATATCTCAAGTAGTCCTTAAAGAATATATTCAATTCATTTTTTTTTTGCCTATAAAGTGCTTAAAGGGATTATTTCCTAAATGTTTTTTTAAATGAATGAAATGAAAAATTGTTATTCTTATTCCGGGAAACGTGTCCCTTGGGAATGATTTTGAATTTACAGAATAAGCCGAAAACATTTAAAATATAAAATTAAAATACTACAGGTTGAATATAAACTAGGGGTTGGGTGAAACTTGCAGGAATAAAAATGGGGGAAGAATCGGGATTTAAAGGTTTCTAAATGGTAACCATTTTGTACAGAAAACCTGCTTATGACGTCGTCCTGAATGATGTGTTTGTTTCGAAAGTAGATATATTAGACTTAAAAGGGGTCTCCCGTGGTCTAGTGGCTAGCGCTTTAGATTCATAAGCGGGAGATGGTGGGTTCGATCTCTACCGGCGGCAGGAATTTTCTCATCACAGGGCTCGTTAAGTAAATTTCTCGCTGCACCCTGGATGTCGGCGCTAATGGCTCAGATTTGACGATGCACTGTTAAAAAAAAAATAGACTTAAAAAGCTATGGTGCCAATTGACGATCGATGCACCCCAAAAAAATGTTGTGAGTCCCGCCTGCAGCACAAGGATTTTTCTCATTTTAAGAAAATTCCACCATGGATGTTGGCGTCAATAGCCCAAATTTCGGTGCACCGTAAAAAAACAACAACAAAAAGATAGACATAGATATTAGATAAAATATTCATACACTCAAGCCTTATAGGCAGTTATCTTCTTCTTTCTCTTTGAAAAGCTGTTCGGAAATTTTCACATAAATAGCTGTAAAGGGGTCTACACTTTACAGTTAGGCATAATTTCAAAATAAGAAAGGGCTGGGACAACAAATCTGCATGGGATTTTTTTTGCCATGTATGTTTGTATGCTGAAACTGAAAATAAAATACTTGAAAAAATTCCATCCTTTCCCATTTTGTAGAAAACCTGTTTTTTTAATAGCTTTCGCTTGTGTTGGTATTCAGCGTTAGACCTCGAATTCGGTAATTGCTACAAGGTTGTCAATCTTATAAATTGCATACTTATTTTCACTTTCATTTTTAGCCATATCACATCCAGGAATGAAAAGGGGGTTGGAATAGCATTGATAAAGATGAGTTGCAAGAATGCCCAAATTCATGTCATAAAAAGTCGTCAATTCGTCTCTCTGATAAGTCAAGATGCCATTTTCAGGATGCGATTTTTGTTAGTAAAAAAAAAAAAAAGAAAAAAAAATTGTGGTTTTTCTACATGTTTGTGTTTTTATTTGCCTAACCCTATTTGCAAGAAAACTGTATGTGACAAAAATGGTGGTAATATTTGGATTCAGCACACCAAAAAACATGAACTTCAAATTCCATGCAGCTGGTCAAAATGTTTAGAGATCTGTGTTATTTAATAGGCATTGCGTTTGGATATCAAAAAGTGACAATGACTTCATACGAAATAGATGAAAATATACCGGTGCTGTTCGTTTGACTGATTATGTTTAAGTTACTAACAGTTATGCAGGGCCTCACAATCAGCTAATAAATCGAAAATTAAATAAAATGTAGGTAATCATGTAATCATTACAAAAAAGGATCCTTGCTCACAATATGCCACTTATTATTACGGTCTACATGTTAGAAGTACAAATTTCCTCCGGCATATTTCCAATTGAAATAGTTACTTCAAAAGTTAAAATAAAAAATGAAATAATCCCTTTGTTGAGTGATAAATACTTACCATGAGCAGGTACAGCAGCAGCACCAACAGAAACAACAGGGCTTACCACCAGGCCTGGAATGTCCATCTGGCTTCAACCCTGAGTCGTTGGTCACCGAATCACGGCGGCCCTTGCAGTTCCCGCCCATCTCTCCTGTGCACTCCTGAAACATAATTCAAAAATACATCAAAATAAATAAAAAACAAAAAGTAGAAGAATCTATCCAATATAATTATTATTTATGTATAATTAAAAATAAATAAATAAAAAATAAAATAATTAAAGAAAAAAAATGTATAAAACAATTAAAAAAAGAAATACACAAAAACTAAAATAAAATAATGCAACAAAAATTTGACATAATATTTTAACTGTACAATGTTTTAATACTAACTAAATAAAACCCAATACGCTAATAGAACCAATTAAACAAACCAACGTGTAACAATAATACGAGCAAGTCGCTTTTTTGCGGGCTCGTAAATTCAATAAATAAATAAACAAACTAACAGACTGAGGAGTGCCTGAAGATGATCGTGAATATAGCCGGAAAGCATTTAGATTCCTGAGAGCTATAGGTTATTTTTTGCTTTTTGATATCATTATATTTTATTATTTAGTGTTTTTTTTAAATTTTATTATATTATTTTAAATTATTTTATATGTTTAAATGTTTTGTCAAGTTATCATAATCAAAAATAAATTTCGTAGGCAACAATGACCCGAGTAGTTAAATTTCTTTAAAAAAAAAAAAAAAAAAAAAAAAAAAAAAAAATACATTATCGCCATTTTTATCACGAAAGCGGCCAAGTTGTTTCCACAAATTACTTTCGAAATAATCTATCTAACGTCGAATGCATTGTATAATTGAAAAATTGTCTTGATTTATTCATAGAGCCTATCAACTAGACATCAGAAATGGTCCGCAATTTTTGTTATCCTGTGACGAATAAGTAAAGAAAAAACTAGTTTATTAATTGAACCACTATTATTGGGAAATTATCTCAAATCAGAATCTCAAATCAAATTTCATGGCTGCCCTAATGCAATGTTAGCACAAATGTAAATGAACTATTTTTTCTTCTCATTACATACTACCAATGATGCCTTATAAAAACAGAGAAATCGTTTAGCGTGAAAGCATAAATAAAATTATGAATTATATATGTAAATACAATTTTTAACTGTCGAGCTTCACTAATTTTTTTAGCAGTTCATATACAGGGTGTACCCCCCAAAAAAACGGCCAAACTTCAGCAATCGAAACAAAAAAAGTTTTTCATCATACATCCCCCGATTCCCGAATTTTGGCCACCATGTATAATATGCTTAAAACAACGTTTCATAGTTGATATAATCACTTTGCTTAGTAAAATGAAGGAAATAGACAGATGAAATGCCGAAACGGACTACAAACGCGAGAGCTCAAGAAAAAAATATGATTAAATATATTCCTCTTATAATAGACATTACTAGTACAATTTAGGATACCTTCTTCGCCCAAATTAATGTTAAAAAAAAAATTATGATCTGCTAAACACAATCCTCTAATGCAGGAATTATGTGTTCCTAAACACACTCCAAAATTTAACATCTTTGGATATCTTAACGGAGTTTAATAATAAAAGCTCTGTTTGTTTATAAATACAACCCTTTAATACAGGATCATTGCGTTTCTAAACGCAGTCCAATTTTTTTATTATTTATTAATTGAAGGTGCTCCGACACAGTCCAATCATGAAGGATTTGATTGTTTTTTAAACAGAATACGCTAATAATTACGCGTTCCTAAACGTAAAGCAATAATTCAGGATCTTTTGATTTCTAAAATGAGTCCAAAACAATAAGTTTCTAGGCATTCCTAAACACAGTCCCGTAATACAGGATCTGTGGGTTCCTAAACAGAATATGGCAATACATAATCTGGCCGTTTTTTAACAGAATATTACATTTTATATAATAAGTCAATAATATGGATATGAGATTTATACTTTCCTAAGCACTCTCCAACAGGCGTCTGCGCCGTCCCTTAATGCAGTCCAGTAATAAAGGAGTCTGAGCGTCCCTTAACGCAGACCAATTATACATGAGTCTGAGCGTCCCTAAACGCAGTCCAATAATACAGGATTCTGAGCGTTTCTTAACACTATCTAATAATGCAGTAGTCTGAGCGTCCCTAGGCACAGTATAATAATACTGAAGTCTGAGCGTCTCTAAACACAGTCCAATAATACAGGAGTCTGAGCATCCCTAAACGCAGTCCAATTAAGTGAGTAGGTACTATACGTTCCTACGTCCGATGATATGGGTTCTTTGCTAATCTAGTGCTTGGCAAACCTCTTCTAATAAGTTGCCTAAATAATATTAATAAATGATTTACATATCCCTAACAGTTAATTACTGAATACTCTTTGCCTGAAGTAACAAACAATTTTTTAAGCAAATTCGTAAACCAATATATATGTGTGTGTGAGCGTGTTTTTAAAAAAATGAAATAACAATTTGAATATTACCATAAAGTGATTTACAACCACGGGCTGTTATTCATTTTCTACAGAACTTCGTCGAATATCTTAACTGACATTTGAGTTGCTCAGTTCCAAAGTGAGTAATGTCGACTTTGCAAAATTTTTGGGAAATCAAGAAAACCGTTTTAAACTTAGAATTTTCGGAATATCTTTATAGATTTTTTAAACATTATTAAGGAAACACCACGGATCTGTTTTTTTTTTAAATATTTTTTTTGCTATTTATACAAGACATTCTTAGTTATCAGCAAAAGCAAGTTGGACAACAGTAACTTTGGATCAGGCATATGGACACGAAACAAGGATCGAAATAAAAATTAAATGTTTCCTAAAAATTATGACAAAAATATTACTTCATAATTTATATTTTCAAAATTAATGAATAACTGTTATGAAATAATTTTTATTTTTAAGTTTTTAAAATAAAAATTATTAGAAATTTTTTTTAAATAATAAAATATATCAATTACGATGGAATTTTTATTTTTATTTCCCAATAATAAAAATTAAAGGTTTAGTGAAACTCATTTGTTAAATATCTCTCATCCTCGGAACAAATAAGTAAATGCTTGATTTGGAAAGTAGCTATTGAGGTTGGACTCATGACGGAATTTTTGAAAAATGTCTTCAAATCTTTATCGATCCTACCTAGTAGACACCGAAAATGACCCCCGTTAAAATTTATATATATCTATATATATATATATATATATATATATATATATATATATATGCATATATATATATATATATATATATATATATATATATATATATATATATGTCTGTTAACACGATAGCGGCCAGAGTTTTTGTTTTTTCGTCACGAAACTTGGTATATAGCATTCAATTAGCAAACGATTGAACGAGTTCGTTAACCACCAAAGTCGGTCCACCGGAAGGGGGGTTTACCCCGAACCCAAAACACTAATTTGACTATGTCAGCCGTAATATTTGTTATATTTCAACGAAACTTGGTATTCGTAGTGGTAATATAGAGAGAAAAGTGAGATATAAAAATGAACTAAATCGGTTCATTAGAAGGGGGGGTTTACTCCGGACCCACAATACCAATTCGCCACTACCAGCCGTGATTTTTGGTATATTTCAACGGAACTCGGTATTCGTAGTGGTAATCCACAGGTAAATAACTGTTGTAAAAATAAACTAAATCGGTTCATTAGGAGGGGGGGTTTACTCCGGACCCACAATACCAATTCGCCACTACCAGCAGTGATTTTTGGTATATTTCGACGAAACTCGGCATTCGTAGTGGTAATCTACAGGTAAATGTGTGTTGTAAAAATAAACTAAATCGGTTCATTAGAAGGGGGGGTTTACTCCTGACCCAAATTCTTAATATACTCATACCGGTCGTAATTTCTGCTGTATTGTAACGAAACGCGGTATACGTCGTGGGTAACTCATGAGAAAGAAGTTTTGTAGAAATGAGCTGAATCGGTCAATCGGAAAGCGGGGGTTTAATTTGTAATATATTTCAATAGAAAAGCCCGTCAGACGTAGGTTCACAAAGCCGCCGCAAGGAGCGCTTTCTACCACTAGAGTGACTGTATCCTGTTCCTGCGTTAGATCAAAATACGATAATATGAGGTTTTTAGTATTTATTACGAAGTGTAATAGGTACCATGTGTAAACATAACTCTGGAAGCAAATTATTAATTGATCAGTTACTCATTACAAATTTAAAAGAGAACTATTCATGTTTTTATTTTATTTATGTAGGATATTTTAAGCAAATTGTTCTGGAAAGCAATCTACACTACCCAAATTCTGAGGAAAGTGCTTAGTTATGCAGCTCCTGCGTGACGGACTTTTGTTTATAAGAAGTTATTTGTTTATGTCAGTGAAACAAAGTTCGTCTAAATCCAATTGATTTGTATGAGTAAATATTGTATATTCTAGAATTTGTTTTTGTGCATTACTTTTTTTTTGCTTTTGCTTCTATTCATTATTAGTCGCTATGTGTGCGAACGCATCTTACGCCTCTCTTCTCTCCTCCAAGGAGAAGAAGGTGCAGTTAAATCCAGTTTGGCACCCGTGGTTATTATACAAAGTACGGCGCATACTTCCCCACACATACTTCCTAATCCTACAGTCCTACCTATCAAGCCGCTCCTTCCAAGTAAGATCTGGTTCCACATTCTCGTTCCCGTCCAATCTTCTCCGGTGTACCGCTAGGAAGTATCCTCGGTCCTATACTGTACCTTGTGTACTCCTCCGACATCCCTATCCATCCAAATACTACCTATGCTGATGATACAGCTATTTTTTCCTCCTCCCCTGATCCTGAAACTGCTTCTTCCCACCTGCAGGAACATCTAGAGTCTGTCGAGGATTGGTGCAACAGGTGGAAAATCAAAGAGAATCCAGAGAAATGCAGCCAAATAACATTCACCCTTAACAAGAGGACTTGTCCTCCTGTTTGCATATTCAGCCACGAACTCCCTATATCCAAAGAGGTGCGCTACCTGGGATTATTACTGGACAGTAGACTCTCTTGGAACCCACACACCCGACTGAAAAGACAGGAACTAAACAGGAGATACGGACTCTTAAGACGACTATTGGGACCCTCATCAAAACTGACAACACAGAACAAACTCACTATATACAAAACCATCATCAGACCTATTTGGACGTACGGACTCGAACTATGGGGAACAACCAAAACTTCAAATATACAGAGAATACAGGCATTCCAATCCAAAGTCTTACGCAAAATAGTTAATGCCCCTTTCTACGTTTCCAATAAAACCCTACATAATGACCTCAACATCCCTTTCGTTCAAGAACTTGCAAAATCCCGATCCCTAACTTTTCACTCTAAACTATCTTCCCATCCCAATCCCAGAGCTCAATCCCTCTCCTCTCAATCCCACCCCAAAAACCCTCCTAGGAGACTAAAAAGATCTTGGCCTCGTGATCAATTATGTAATTAAAGGACAAATAAAATCTCTCAATTAGGAAGTGTCAATATTGATTGGCTTCTTCCAAAGTCCTTTATTTATTATTATTATTTTTTTTTATTATTTATTTATTTTTTTATCATTAGTAATTTATTTGTTGTTTTGTTGTTTTTTTTTTCTTTATTAATCATATTAATTTTTTTTTCATATTTCTCTTATTTTTATTTATTTATTTTAATTTTATTTGTAGTTATATTTTTGTATATATTATAATCATTACTTATTTATTTTTTTAAATTTCATTATGTGAGATCATAAATAAGATCCTGTATATACTGATCATACTTAACCAATGTACTTAAATATTGTACAGATGTTAAATAAGCATATTAAATTAAAAAAAAAATGTGTGCGAGCTCTTAAAATCAATAAATCTATTCATTATGGCACTAATATTGTTTTTTATAATTTAAAATAATGTTTAAAGTTAAAATAATAAAAAATTGTAAATACAAATTTTTATAAAAAAAAATTTGAAATAACATTATTCAAATAATTTTTATTTTTAAGTTTTTGAAATAAAAATTATTAGACAATTTTTTTTAAAAAAATAATAAAATATATAAATTACGATGAAATTTTTATTTTTATTTTCAAAAAATAAAAATTAAAGGTTAATTGAAACTCATTTGAAATAAAAATTAATAGTTATTTTCGGTCCCTGACATGAACTATGGAACAGCAGGTAATGAATTAGAACTCAAGCAGGATTAGGTTGCTTAGTGTTATTATAATAAAAACTTGCAAAATGAGTTTTGATATATGTAAAAATTATTTAAACAATTTTAAATGCATACTAAATACTAAATATTAGATGTAAGCCCACGACATATACCGCGTTTCGTTACAATACAGTAGAAATTACGACCGGTATGACCAAATTAGTAATTTGGGTCCGGAGTAACCCCCACTCCTAATAAACCAATTTAGTTTATTTTTACAACACATTTTTCTCTTTAGTTGACCGCAACGAATACCGAGTTTCGTTAAAATATAACAAAAATTACTAATGGTATTGGCAAATAACTACATTGGCTCTGGAGTAAACCCCCCCCCCCCCTCCGGATGGACCGATTTTGTTGGTTAACGAACTCGTTCAACCGTTTGATGGGGGAATAACACATACCAAGATTTGTGGCGAAAAACAAAAAATTCTGGCCTGTATCGTGTTAACGGATATATACATATACATATATATATATATATATATATATATATATATATATATATATATATATGTTCCCTACATTATCCACATAGGTATACTATTTGTTCCAAGTAAGGAATCACCACCAATAACCTTTCAGGTAGCAAAGCGTACCCGTCCTACCCACCTTGACTATAGGTATTCAAAACAGCAGGTTTGGAATAATATTTTACCTCCAAAATGTGAGCAAGAAGAATTGTCATCATCAAATTCTAGAATGGTTTCATAAAGTACAAATGTTGAAGAGTAATATTAAAAATTTAATGATGCTAGAAAAAGAAATTTTTAATTATGTTTATAAAAATGTATTATTTTAAAACAAATATACACTGCTCCGTGCACGATTCTATAGATATTTGCACACATGATTAAGAGAACTTATACTCGTAAGTGTTATGCGGGTTTAGTATAATTTTTGCTGGGTCCTTACAGACAGGTCGCGGAATGGACATTATCCCCATACGGGGATATGTTGGAAACCGGAAAAAATATTTATCTTTGGCTAATCTAATATAACAGGTGTTCTTAGGATAGTAAATAGGCATCATTTGTAACACTAAATGTCATTTAACATCACCAGCGATATTTGCCCTATAAAGGGTTAAGCCACTTCACGGGAGTTTCTGCGGGCTTACGGATTTTTTTTTTGATCAGGAATACGTTCTACGATTTCACGAGACTGCTTTACGACGACTTATGCTTCTTTGTTTGTTTACCGGTTGCAAGCACTTTTGAAGTTAGTTTGCCTGTTTTTTTTTTCGCTGCTTTGAGTCATTGCTCTGATTGCTTCCCTCGGGAAGGATATAGATACAATATTACCTTACATATTCTTGTATGTATAAGAATTATTATTATTATCATATGCAAAATCAATTTTTATAATTCCGTAAAATTATTCGTAGATATAATTGTAATCTATTTTCAAAAAGCTAATTGGATTTTTAGAGTTTAAAATATATGCAGGAATTATAGATGTTATTTATGATCATTTTGATTGTTTTATAGAAATAATTATTATTGCTCAAAAATTTTAAATTTTATTGTATAGAAAGCATACCTTTTCCATCTACTTTTTTACTTACATTTATTTCATTTTGATGCTCTTCCAATTTCATTCTTCTAAAGAGAATTCTTCTTAAGCTCTTGACTTAAAAATGTTTTCTTTCTTCTTGTATATTGCAAAATTTAGTTTTTAAGGTACTCTGTCCTTTTTAAGAACGAAGAACAGAAGAAAGGTGCTTATTTTATTTTACCAGGGATAAAAGAGATGACTTTACACTTTTAATTTAATGAACAATTCCACTGGAACTTATTAAAGAATATTCACGCAATAGGAATAAATATAGAGATTAAATTTCTCAGCAAATACTGACAATTTAGAAGTAAACAGTAACGTCTTCCGATGACTTTTCAAAATGTTCAATTTCGTTCTTCTATCATGAATATATATTTTGTATTAATAATTTATTAAATATTAATAATTTTGTGTAATGTTTTATAGAGCATCATTTAAATATATAACAATTATACAAAATAAAATTATTACTGCACAATATAATAATTCATTTAGAATTATGAAAGGTGAAATTTCATTTTCCTGCTAGTGTTAGTATTTATTATAGGGGCTAATTAGGAATAATTAATGGATTCATTTTTCTACATATTACTATTTCATATTTATTTATTTTTAGTTTTTCATTTTAATACAGTATGTTTTATTATTATTTAAAAGGAAACTTAAAATGCGTAGATTTTGTTATTTTATTTTTGGGTAACGAAAAATAATAAACTAAGAGTGAGCTTATATAAAAGATGTACTGTTTTTTAAGGCCCGCTTGCATATAAGGAGGGAGAAAAGGCTATAAAATCAAAATAAACTGCCACACAAAAGTGTAAGCCTCACAGGAACTGCGCCATCTTAGCGTGTATATATTCCTATCAGTAGTGTCATTTGGAAAGTTGGAATATAAACTGTTAATATTTTCTTTTATAATGTCATGAAAAATTAAAATACCTACTTCAATGACATCTAGATGGAAAGTGAGATTTTAGGCAGCCCAAAGGATAAAAAATTGACAGTACCCCATGTCAAGCAAAAATTACTCGCACCGCCTCCTCACTAATTCTTAAGGAAAGCTCTATCACGAACATGTTTCTACTTCACTTAACGTTTTTTTTACACAAATATGATTTTACTGTTGAATTCAATTAATAAAACAACAAGGACCAATTACAAACTTTGAGAAACAGAAAAAAAAGTGTTCAATGGAACGATATCAACACTTTCGACATTCAAGTTCCGTTTTCTCTGACTGAGATCGAAAATTGCATGAGATTCGTTTTTGTAGGAAATTTAGTGTCCTTTCGAACGTTTTTTTTTACATACCACGATTTCTAAATATTTTTCTCCATATCTTAAAAATAGTCATGCCTGTTTATGAACAATGTTTTTATAAGAGTTAAACACAAAACGTAACAAACATTTGTTCGTTTTCGTTTGGATAAATTTATTTGATATTCCAGTTATAATTACCTATATAGATCGTTCCTAGAAGATCAACTGCGCAAATCCGTAATCACGAATTTTGCCAAAAAACATAGTTCCGGTTGTCTGATTTTGTTGCTTAAGGATTTCGATCTTTCGTTTGGGACAAAGTATTTTTGTATCAAAATTTGTCAAGATCAGACCATTTTTGAGAATATTATTGCGCGAACAGGCCAATATATATATATATATATATATATACATATGTGTGTGTGTGTGTGTTTAAATGGGTGTCATTGTTGCCTAATAGATAGGATCATTGATGGTTGTAAAACATTTTTCAAACATTCTATGATCAACTTCATTGGTCCTTAAATTATGTATATATGCAAAGGACCCCGCCCTTTCCTAATGGAAAATGGCTTTCGGTCAAATTGAACGAAACTATGCTCGTTGGATAGAGAAAGTCTTTCTGAACAAAAGTCTCTATGGGCACAAAACCAAAAGGTTAAAACTTTTGGGTATCCGAAGTTTTCCATTTTTAATTTTTGCAAAATCTCGAGATCTCTGGTTGAAAGGTTTCCCAAGCCTTTTGGCCAGTAAAAAAAAAAAAGTCCGACTCGCAGGAACTGCCTCGTCTTAGCGCGGTTCCGTTCTTATCCCTAGTCTAATTTCGAAAGATTAAAATAGAAGCAGTTATTATTTTGTTGAGAGGAGATCGTTGACCGTTGATGATGCATACCCCATATGTGTATGTATGTGGGCATATATATGTACATATGTGTGCGTGTATATGTGTATATGCATATATATAAATATATATATATATATTATATATGTATATATATACATATATATATATATATATATATATATGTTAGGTATATTTACATAGATATGTGCATATATTAGTGTTAAATATGTCCTACTTGTATTTACGGCCCTGATGAAGGCTTGAAGTTCAAGCCGAAACGTCGGCACAATAAAACCATTTTTACGATAAAATGTAGTTTTATTAAGTAGCAGTGACCGAACCCCGACAGTTATTATTTTGGTTCCACCAGTCTTGAAAGGTAGGATTTACAATCTTACCTGGAAGGGTCGGCAACACTAGAAACCGTCCCGCTAGTTACAAGGTCTTGGAATCTTGGAACTCTATATTTCTAACAATAAATTGTTTTTGTTATTAGACTTAACCTGTTTTATTTTCGAATACATTATCCAACTATAAGCAATTAAAAAATAACAAGGAATAAACAACAGACAAAAAGAATAGAACGAATAAGCGAAATTAATTACTTTAAAGCTTTAAGCCCTTATTTCTCCGATTGTCATCGCCTAATCAAAACTTTCATTAGAACCTTTTATGTAGAGCATTTAATAAGCTTTCTAATGGTATTCTTCCGTTTACCAAGATTTTCAACCGTTTTCGAGATATTAATGAAAGTTCCCAAAATTTACATTATTTCTAGCAACAGAAAATTGGTCTCATTTTTCATATCCTGTTTTACACACAAAATTTTCCCAACATAAGAAATTACAAAAATAAAAAGCAATAAAAAACGAAGGGAAAGAGACAAAAATTACAAAATGAACGACAAAAACCCGTTCATAAGAACAAAACAGACGTATTTGAAGTTTTAAGCACTTATTTCTCCGATTGACATAACCTAATCAAAAATAGTTTTAGAATCGTTTTTGTAGAGAATTTAGTAAGCTTTCAAATAGTTTCTATCCACTTACCACGATTTCCCAACCGTGTTCGAGATATTAATGAAAGTATACGAAGTTCCCAAAACTTTTCATGTCTGTTCATAAAATATTTTATTCTAACCCTTCCTTAACTCCAAACGTAACAAAACTTTCAACATATTAGTTTTAATGAAAGTAGAACATGCAGATAATGTTTCAACTGAATCCCGTAATTCTAAGTACCCAAACCAAAAACGGTATTCGAAAATTATTATTCCAATTTTCTCGAAAACATTTAAAGCTATCGCCTTGAAAATGGTTCCATTCGTTTTCCCAGCCCAAGAAGCCTATAAAAAGAGTACTTATAAGCTTATGAACTCAAAAACGTAAGCGTTACGATTTTTTTTGCGCGAATTTCGCCCCAAATGCCATCTTCCAGTGGGCGGATTTTGCTGGTTAACGAACTTGACCTTTCAAATTGAACGACGGATTTTCGTACCAAATTTCATCAAAATCGGACCATCAGGGAAGCCAGAAATGCGCGAACAGACAAATATATATATATATATATATATATATATATATATATATATATATATATATATATACAAATTTGAACTACCATCATTTTCGGTTTCCAGGGGTTCTGAAACGCAAAATTTTCTAGTCGGCACTTCCGGATTGTTTCATTGTATTAACCCTATAAGCGGGGTTCCTCCCTATGAGGGAGGGAGGAACCGCGCTAATACTTATCAATTATTTTTCGAAAACCTTTCGAACGACACAACATTTGACACTCCTTGATATTTTCGAAACCTATGGGGTCCGAAAAGTGATAGTTCTTATTAGTACCTCAAGATACGGAGGTTTCCTTCGTACGGGGGGAGGGAGTACACGCTTTTCAATTTTTTATTATTATTATCCAAGGCCATATTATATTTTTCTACTTATTCCGGGTCAATTTTCATTAATTATTATATTTTTGAACATTTGTTCGTGGATAGATGTCGACGATGTTATGAAATTCTTTCTTTGAAATACTCATATAGGAGACCCGGTTAATTTGCAATTTTCAGAAATAGGTTTTTGATGTTTTAAATAAACTTCTATCCGGAAATTTTGTTAAATTGATATACAATGTTCATTTAATTTCTTTTATATTAGTATATTTTAGAATGGACTTCATTAAAGGTTTAATATTAGAGTTTTATTTAATTACATTTAATAAATGGAACTTTAATAAATATTACATTGCAGAAATTTCATATCAATGTCATATTTATTCGAGCGGGGGTTTTCAAGCAAAATGAAGCAAAGCATCAGTACTAGGAATTAAACATGACCTCCAGGAAAAATGTAGTCCGGAGTGCGCGCTTTAGGTGAACTGCCGCACCTAACTTATTTTCGAACTACCCTTTTCTTTAAATTAAAATTCTTTGTAACAGGCAGAATTTCGCGCCCATACAATATGTTAAATGATCAATTAGCATCTTAATTTGTTCCAACAATTTTTTGGAATTTAATAATGATATTTTGTTAGCCCTTAACGTGATTGAAAATTACAATATTTGCTTGAATATGTACATACTTATCATTTAGCACCTTGTGCTATAGTCAATATGAATACCAATTAGGTGTTGTTAATATATGATTTATTCTTATTATATATATATATATATATATTTAAAATCTCGTTGAAAGAAAGAAAAAAAGATAATGAAATAGAGACACCAAAACTTAATAATATACAAAATAAAAGTAAAAATTAAACAAGAGATCATTATTGTATAGAAAAAACTATAATTGATTAAACAGTTAATAAGCACGCCTGGGATCAATAAAACATAGCAGCTAAGGTTAAAATAAGTGAAATTGATGGAAATAATTGTTACATTTTTAAGGGTATCCGGTGTGTGAGAATAATTTGAATACAGTTATTGGAAATATTAAATTGAAAAATAATTTAGTAAATTAAAATCTAAACAAGAAAAATAACCAACGAAATATTATATTTATATGGTAGAATGTAGTGATTGCGAAGAAAAATCCATTGGAGAATCACAGCAAATTTTAACGAAAGGGGCTTTGGTCTCTGTTTACCTCACTTTTTAATTGTTTGTTTTTTTAAATTGGACAGTAAAATGAGTTTTGATGATCGTACGTTGGGGAAGGGGGTGTAGTAATTTCTGCTATGGATACTATGAGTTTACTGTTGCTGCGCCTAATATCTTCTCTTTGAGATTTTATTTTACATTTTTCACGAAAATTCAAAACCGATCAATAACTGCTTCTATTCCTGGCACTAGGGATATGAAAGGACGTGCTAAGATGAAGCAGTTCCTGCGAGTCGGACTTTTTAGGTTTAGCTTATGTATGGTGGTATATGTTCGTTTATTGGTACGTGTTCTGATTCTCTATCTGCTGTAAATATTGTTGCGATATAAATCAAACAGTAAGTTTGTTTGTGATCTAAAAGCATTAGGTTGATACGGAAATGGTATTTTTATTTTTTTTATTTTTTTTTTTATATATTTTTTTTTATTGCAATGAGGGGAAAACCTAAAAGGCCCTCGGGGGATTCGCCTCGTACAACTTCCCAAGTGTGTGGGACTCTCACCCACCAAAAACCCCTCATTTCTGGTATGATTCCCTCTTGGAACAGCTGCTCTGGCCAATCAATTAGGATGTTAAGACCTAACTGATTTCAAATTGTGAAATGCTACTGGTAACCTGCACTTAATCCAGAATTAGCAAGCCTTTGCAAGGAACTCATGACTCCCCCGTCAGTGAGGGGGCAAACATACCTTTTTTTTACTTTAATGTGAATTATTTGTTTCAAATATATTTTTGTATAGTCATGGGTAATTGCACTTCCATCAGGCGTGCTATTGAGTACCCCAGACGCCGTTTTCTTCCTGTCAAACCTTCCCACAACGGCGCGCCGATGTGATCCGAGAAGTTCATTCTCCATATCCTTTAACGACTCCTCCTACCAACATCCCGCACCTGATCAAATAGTGGTTTTTATTTTTATTTATTTATTTATTGGAGCACTGCAACAAAAGCGATATGCTCTTACGTTTCTGAAGAACTGCCATTAACAGTTACAAATAAAGTGTACAATAAAACAGGTGTTGACAAACTACAGAGCTGTCTTTGTAAATAATACAAACATGGAATAAAGACATTTTATGATGAACATTGAGTGCTAGAATTTAAGCGGTTAAAATGATAGCCTAATATACAAATTTATAAAAATAGAATAACTTTAAATTATATTATTCAGATTCTGTATTACATGTTTATGTGTTTTAAATATTGGAGTATGGAGTGTATTTATGGACTACCCTCTGTAGGAAGTTTTTGTAGGTCGTGTGGAATGTTGAGTTTGTCACGTCTTTCATATTCAGTTAGTATATGTGTAGTTATCAATGTTATGTTACAATGTCTGCGTATCGGTTTGTATTTTTTCTCCATGAGGTAATTATGTGTGACGAATGAGTGTCCAATTCGAAGTCTGGTCGGTACTACTTGGTCTCTTCTTTTCAAGGTGTATTGTTCTTTACTGCAAGCTTTTACTGCGTTCTTAATTTGTAAAAAAATCTTGAAGGGTGACTTTTGATTCTGGATTACAACAAGATCAAGGGAGGTATTAATAATGTTGAAAAAATTATAGCGGGATACTCATTATCAACAGTAACAAGATGATGAACAATGGTCCTGTTCAATCACATGCAGGAATAAATTCACTACTCTTATCCCACCATTCAAAGACTGATGATGCATCAATGTATAGGCGGATTTTCAAGGAAACAATTGTGTTTCTGATAAATAAATCAATTAGAAAATTCTCAAAAATAACCATCCATGCAAACTAATGTCAACCAAATGTTTGAAAAGGGCATCAGCTTAAGATGCAGCTGCAGCAGGGTCATCGGGCAGAAAGAAAAGACGCAATATATGTGAAATAAAAACATCACTTAAAAAAAAAAAAAAAAAAAAAAAAAAAATCCGCAAAGTGCTGTGCAACATATTTATCTATTATTATAGGACCTCAGTACATTTCTTGTGGGACATGACAGTTCTGTGTCATTTCATAAATTTATCATGCTTGTTACTTTTTATATTCTTATTTTTTATGTGTAATAAGTTTTCCCTGTTTTACTCATTTTGTATTCAAATTAATTTAATCAAATATTATGTAATATAAATAAAACAAATTTTTAAATAATGACATTTTTTTTATCCACGAGTAACGCCAGTAATGATCATCAAACATACGCGGGGTACTCTAAACCCTCTGCACCTACTCATGCTACAAAAAAACAAAAACAAAAAAAAACGTGCCTACTGTAAGATTAAATAATCGTAATCCTTTCAAAATATATAAATTAATAGGCTGATGCCCCTACATTATTTAATATAAAATATATATTAAGCATTTAGTTTCCGTAATTAAGTGTTATGTGAGGGCCAACAATGGGGTAGGGGTTTACAGAAGGGCGAACGCAATTACTAAAATATCTTATTGTCCATCATTGAAAATGTGTTATGATAAAAGTCACTCGTTTTTAAGTTATAATAATACCCGATATTATTTCAAGATTTTCCTCATTGATTAAGGACATTTTTAGCAAAATTAAAAAAGAAAAGGAAAACTCACCACTGAAAAGCCATTTTGACTGTTTATTCTCTTATGCAGGATTTATATTCGCATTTCTTCCCTGTTATTCAACTTTATGGTTCTATGAAGAATAAATTACATTTGCAAGCTTTATCACATGTTTCAGTTATTCCATTATATTGACCCGTTTATATTCCGGTAAATTAGAGTACAACATCAACATGAGAATCTACATATAATAAAAAATTATAAAAGAAATTAAAAAAAAAAAAAATATTTAACAAGATGGAAAGAGGTTTGGCCATAATTTTTTTAAATAAAACTACATTTACTATTAAAAATTGGGTCTCTCCGTTGTGTAGTGGCTAACGCCTTAAATTCTCATGCGGGAGGTGGGAGTTCGAGTTCCACCTGCGCCAGAGAGTTTTCTCATTTCAGGGCCCGTTGAGAAAATTCCCTGCTGCGCCATTGAAGAAAACCGAGATTTTTGGGAATGCACAGAAAACTGCCAGTGTCGGACACTAAACGGAGTTACCGCACTTTCTGCGGAGTTACGTCAACTTCTCGAAACTTTAGGCCAATTACCAACCAACAAATAGAGCAAATATGTTTCTCTATGTTCTACTTAGCTTGTTTTACGGGGATAAAGAATAAAAACTTTGAAAAACAGAGACAAATAGCCATTGGGAAGAAAGAAGCCTAAACCTATTTCTCCAAGAAACCTAAGCAATGATTTCTCCAAATGAGATTATCCTAATGAAAACCCTTTTTGTTGGAAGGAACTTTCGAATCCGCTAACCACAATTTCGTAAGAAAATATTCGAAAACATTTCAAATGCTAATGTATATTAAAACAATTTTTCCCCTTATACTTTCTCTACTGAACACGGATCATTTGTATATCTTAGATATCAAGAATGTCAAACGTCTGAAAACATTTTTAGCTCAAACCGTCATTTGGGAGTATGTAAGATCAAAATTTTAGTTTTGTCACCTTTTCTCAAAAACAATTAAATATGTATAGTAGTTACATTCGATTCAAATTGTCACAAAACTTAGTGCACCCCTATGAACGTAAAGCCGAATGAGCTACCTACGCCTTAAATTCTCATGTGGGAAATGGCGGGTTCGATTCCCACCTGCCGCAGGAATTTTCTCATCTCACGGCCCGTTGAGAAAAGTCCTCACTGCGACATGGATGTCGGCGCTAATGGCCCAGGAGTCGATGCGCCGTTAAAAAAAAAAATAAAAATAAATTAATCAGGCAAACCATTTTTGAGGCTGCTTCAGCGCTAACAGACCAATATATTAGGGCGAAACCCCTCATTTCCGACATTGCTCTACCATGTAAACACATGAATGTACATTCTATTGGATTAGGGTGAGCTTTTCCTAATTACCAATCATGTCAGGTATTTTATACTATATTTTTTCATTTTTATTTTCTTATTGTTATTTGAACCCTCCTTCATATTCATGTAATAACAGCTATTGACACCAAAGTAAAAATTAACTTATGATAAAAAATATAGATAAGAAACTAATGCATGGAGGGAGGAAGCGTACTCCTCCAATATGACCAAACCCATCTTGGATAATACTTACAGTTAATTTACGCTCTAATATTAGATAAAATAAAATATAAACCTACAGTGACAAGGCCCAAGACGCAACTATGATATTCTGAGAAGGAACCAGAAAGTTTTCCACCCTTTTCCTGGAGGAAAATATATAACATCCTTATTTCAGCGTTACTCCGTTCCCCATTTGCTAATTTGGAAACCGAACCCATTTACTAATAAGGGGTGATACCACCTTTTAACTTTTTCTTACCATTTTTATATGAGCTAAAAGTTTTCCTTAACTAATCAAAAATGATATCGAAGAGTGTTTATGCAAAGTAAAATGTTTTACATGGGCAAAACATACGATTTTGCGAGTAAAGTCCCGGTGCTCAGTGAACGCGATGCTGATTTGAAGATAATTTATTGAGCGAGCTTCGATTGGTCCCTTTTTAAACGCTAAGTTTTTCTTGGTCCTCCTTCAATAAATTTTAAAATTAAAACCCTTTTTTTGTTAACTTTATCACAAGAAAGTATGAAAAAACATTGTATAGGAAAAAAATGGAACATTTCAGAACATTTAATGTAAATTTTTACTGCAGCTTCCTAATAATATTTTCTTGTAAAGTACGTAGGATGTTTTCGATTCATTGAATAATAACGATTTCATGAACGATTTTCGACGGATTTTTTAATAGAAAATATATAATTGTACACACAAAAAATTAATATTTCTTAAAAATCCTATGTACTTTACTAGATTTAACCATCTTCTTTCGAAAAATTTTTAGTTTTTCATTCTAGCTTAAAAATTGCTACCTGCAGACTTTCGCCCGTGAAAAAAGAGGGTTTACGTTCGTCAAACATAGCGCTGCCATTTTTTCCGAAGAATTAAATCTTTTTTTGTTATCCCATAGAAAACGTTAGATATAAAGAATTAAAAAATATTGATTTGTTTGTGATTTATTAATTATTATTATTGTTAATGATTATTAATAAAATGACATTGATTTTGATCGCACAAGGTATTGTAAGCAAACTATAATAAATAAGCAAAACTATTATTTTGATCAGCTGCTTGGAATCTCAAAGCTGATGTTATGTTTACTGGTGTGTAGTATCCAAATATCACCACCACTTTTGTCCGAAACATTAATTTCTAGCAACATACGAGGGGTGGGTACATAAAAACACAAATATTAAACACTATCTGGGACTTCTCCTTCTTCAATCCTACCCCAGTCTTTCCTTCTCCTCTACCGCCTAAATATTACTAAAAATGAAAGTAAAAAAAAAACTATGTAATTCATAAGATTGACAACCTGGCAGAAATTGCCGAATTTTAGGTTTAACGCTAATTAATTGCCGAATTTTAGGTTTAACAAAACAAGCGCTATGTATTCACAAAATGATATGATATGTTTGAGTATTCAAACATTCATAATAAACAGGCAAAAAATCTCGGGCAATTTTTTGTTAACAGACCTGTGTAATTTTAAAACGAGATCACCACATTTTTATACACAAATAAACTTGAATGGCCTTTGCTCGAGACCTCATGATCGCTTCATCAGGAGTAGAGGAAAAGTGATAAGAGGGGTTGGATCTTTTTTTTTTTTTTTTTTTTTTTTTTTTTTAATTTAGAAAAATCCTGGGACTTTGAAAAAGAATATTGGGATTTTAAGGATTTATAATATTTATTAAATTTAACTTACAATTATAAATGATACGGCAAAATGAAAGAGCTACTAACAGTTTTGATTGATGGCACCATAACGATCAAAATTGAGGATCTTTTCACCAGTTCCAATCTTTGCTACTAACGCTTTCTGACAGACGCTTTCTAAAAATTGGATACAAATGTTCACTGTTTTTAAGAAATAAAACTGTCTTGAGTTGTTTTTCTCCTGACGCACAGTGGTGTCGAGAACCGCATGTGCCAAAACCGCAGGTGTTCAATCGCGTTTGAACTGACATTTTTTTATGCCTAATTAGTTGTAAAATACTGCTCTTTTATTGCATATCCATTTTATTAATGGATCAAGACAGTTTTTAGTGAATCTCACAGTGTTTTGGTAATTTTTTTTAGCCTTATGTGTATATGTAGTTTTTAAAATATTTTTTTTTTCGAAAATGTACCATGAACTTCGTGCATTACGGTTGTGAAGATAACAGTAATGAAATTAATTTATCCTTAGCTTATTTGGAGCAGGGGGAAAAAGTGGTACTTTGTCATCCTTTCCGCATAGTTTTACCTAAAAGAGCATGTTTTGAAATTGCTGTCCTATAAATTTTTAATAAAATGAAGGTGTCAATTAGCGATGCGATTATTTTACGAAAAACTACTTTACCGTTATTCTTTTCTGCAGAGAGTTGTTGAACTGTTTGTGATGGAAAGTAACTGAATAGGGGCATCTAGCTAATATATTGTGCGAAACTGTCTAAATTTATTCATTATAAGCAAAAGTTTTTAAAAAGAGGAATCCGTCGTGAATAGATAACAGTATTACATTGATTGTTAATTTATTCAACTCAGCCAGAGATGGGCATAATTTTATTTATAAATAAAAATACGAATTTATTCGTACTTCATATATTTGTGAATACGAATATAAATAAATTCGTATTCATAAGAGTAAATAAGAATTTATTTTTATTCTCATATATTAAATATAAAAATACAAATAAAATTTTATTCGCAAATTGTTCTGCGAATAAAAATAAATTCACAGATAAAATTGTTAATAATCACAAAAAATGTGAATATTTACAAAAAAATCAAGTGATTACAAAAAAAATCACATTAAAATATACGAATAAAAATTTATTCACATTATAATTTGTGAATAAAAATTTATTCACAATAAAATTCGCATATAAATTATGAATTTATTCGTATTAAGATTATATTACAAAAGTTATTGAAGGTGATTTTTTTTTTCTCTTGATGGAGGTACAGATGACAAACTGTGTCCCTGCAGCATGGCTGGTGGTCCCGCGGCGGACTCGGGGTAAAAAAAAAATCTAGGCGCTAATAACCTAAAGGCGTTTAACGCTTAAAAGAAAAAGAAAAAAAAAATCACCTTCAATAACTTTCGTAATATCATCTTAATACGAATAAATTCAAGATTTATTTGCGAATTTTATTGTGAATACATTTTTATTCACAAATTATAATGTGAATAAATTTTTATTCGTATATTTTAATGTGATTTTTTGTAATCACTTGATTTTTTGTAAATATTCACATTTTTCGTGATTATTTACAATTTTTTCTGTGAATTTATTTTCATTCGCAGAAAAATTTGCGAATACAATTTTATTTGTACTTTATATTTAATATATGTGAATAAAAATAAATTCGTATTCACACTTATGAATACGAATTTATTTATATTCGTATTCACAAATATATGAAGTATGAATAAATTCGTATTTTTATTTATAAATAAAATTATGCCCATCTCTGGCTGAGTTGAATAAATTAACAATCAATGTAATACTGTTATCTATTCGCGACGGATTCCTCTTTTTAAAAACTTTTGCTTATAATGAATAAATTTAGACAGTTTCGCACAATATATTAGCTAGATGTCCCTATTCAGTTACTTTCCATCACAAACAGTTCAACAACTCTCTGAAATCTGAAAATATTCAAGTACCTACAGGTTTCTTTCCCCAAAATTGGGCGTTTGGCACCACTGTGTGACATAGCAATCATAACTATAAGTAAAATTATAAATGAAGTGTCAAATGAAAGAGCAACTTAAACAGATTTGTTTTTTTGCACCAGTACACAATAATTCCGATTGTGCCGCCATCCTTTAGAAAGGAGGTGACGCCAGTTTATGGCGACTGCTGAACAGACAGCCCATATGGTGCCAACAAAAAACTGTTTAGGCTCATCTTCCACTTGGCCTTTAGGTTTATATATTATAAATTTTATATAGCGTTAAAATCCCGTTATTCATTTTGAAAGAAACAGACAAATCATTGTTATTTTTTTTTCTTTTTATAGAGCATTGACAACTGGGCCGTAAGCTTTTCTCCAGTGTTATGAAGAGGGCACCAAAAGTAATGGAAGACTTCTAAAATCCTTATGAAAGACCTTTTGTGTACCTCGACAATGGAATATTATAAAATACTGAATTATCGTCATTCACTAATATTACCTTTAATAAAAAATGCTTATTATTATCTAAGTACATACTTATAGTTGGTTTCATTCCTACTTTCTTCCAGTAACTTACCCCTCCTCCGTCCTCTTCCGCCGTGACCTGGAAATGAAAATTAATGTCAAATACACTTAAGAGCAATAAAGTTTGAACTTTGAGTAATATTCATATATACGTACATTCTTATAAGTTAACACATACACACATTTTATATTATTATATTTCCTTCCTATTTTCGTCCTAGGCGGAAGGTCAAACAATAAAAACTTCACCACACAGTTTCACCAACATTATTACGTCCCTACATGTTTCACGCCTTTTTGGTGCCTCATCAGGGGAAAAAGATGCAAAACTAAAACTTTTAGCCTCAATCATGTCTAGACGTGGCCGTACTGGTGGAAGGTTATCCTCCTCAGGTTGAGGCTGAAAGTTTTATATTTTTAACTTATTCCCCTGAAGAGGCACCAAAAGCTTGTGAAACATGTAGGGGCGTAATAAAGTTGGTGAAACTGTATGGTGAAGTTTTTATTTTTTGACCTTCCGCCTAGGACGAGAATACGAAGATTAAGAAAACGTTCAGTTGATTAATAATTATTATTATGTTTATTTACAAGCTGTGCCCTCGACTTCGTCCGCGTGGATATTGACTTAGGGCAGCATTTTTTGGGTATATCTTTGGATTTATTTTGGATTAACGGAGTAACCCCCCCCCCTCCACTAATTAATCGATTTATTTTATTTGTACAGCACATTTTTCTAAGATTAAGATGACCACAACGAATACCGAGTCTCGTTGCAGTACAACAAAAATTGCGGCCATCTTAACGAACTCGTTCGATCGTTTGCTAGAGGAATACTATGTACCAAGTTTCGTGAAGAAAAAACAATTTCTGGTGTGTATCGTGGTAACGATTGTTCATCAAATGTTCAAATTTAAATGTCGTTTCATAAATCCGAAAGTCTAAATAAATAAATAAAATAAATAAATACAATTATTTACAGCCAACCATTCGTTATCATATTGACATGATTCGGATAAGGCACTAAAAATGTGAAACTAGTAGAGCAGGGACTAAAAAATAATATTTATTAATTCACTTGTTTCATTTGTTCCACCTTATGAGCGAATTGATTATGGCAACTTTTCAATAATTAATTAAGATTAAACAAATTAGGTTGGATTAGGATTGCGGAGGGAGTGTTAAAAAAACTCAACCAAACATCCGATATTCAGACGCCTCCGCATCAATAAAAAACGGCCACAAAACTATTAACTTTTTAACGACACCTCTTTTTATATTGTGAAAAGCCCCCCCCCTCCTCGGAGTCTATTACCTTCTTGACAATTACTTGATGAATAACATCATCATTACAGTTAAATGTGCCACTTTATTATGTCTGGAGCCCTTTTAATGCTTAAAATAGACCTAAATCTAAACAGAAAAATAAAAAAAAGCTGTAGAAAATGCAATAAAAGCTGGGAAAAAATAGATTTTTTTTTTTAATTTGCTTAATGTAATTTGAGGATTTATAGATGAAAAACGTGGCTAAATCGGCGGCTATCGTCGTTTTTATAGGACACTATGGCTAAATAGAACATCCGGTAATCTCCTGTATTCTAGTAGAAAAAGACTTTATTTTTCACTAAGTAATGACTTCCCTTTGAATTTTAATAATAATAATAATAACTTGAGGTTAATTTATAATATTTCAATTTTAAAACAATTGCTTTCAGGGAGCCATTCGGCTTACCCATCCTAATGAAACAAATGTTAATTAATTACCAATTAAAATTTGGAAATTATCATATATATATATATATATATATATATATATATATATATATATATATATATATATTATTCTTGTAGATGACCCAAAATATTTCTTAATACGTTTTGTTGTTTGAGGCTTAGGGTCGGAAAAAGTAGCACTTCCTTGTATCACACCACCTTATTTTGCATGCCCTACATGTTTCGTGCTTTATTTCATTCGCACCTCATCAGGGGCACTTCTACAACAATTTCCATTTTTGTACCTCCCAATATTAAACATATTTAAAATATACAATATTTTAGACGTCCAGATTTTAAAATAACCTTAAAAAACATTTCTACCTTGCTAAGAAGTCCTCTCGTCTCATTTACCTTCCACGGAGGCAGGGGTAATACTAGTCATGCCCTAAGCCTACCAATATGGCCACGTCTTTATCTATATGTGGTATTTGTAAAGTCCGTCCGTCAAAACAAAAAATCAAAGAAAATATTTATATTCTAAAAAATTCAAAAACAGCTGTTTATAAAAGGACCTATCTTAGAAACGACATGAGGGGGTGAAACAGACTCCGGATTCGGATTCAGCGTGTCGAAATACATAAGAATATATGTATGGTGGGGTCTCCCGTGGTCTAATGGCTAGCGCCTTGGATTCATAAGCGGGAGATGGTGGGTTCGATTCCCAACCTCCGGCAGGAATTTTATCATCCCACGGCTCGCTGGTAAAATTCCTCGCTGCATCCTGGATTTCGGTGCTAATGACCTAGATGTAGATGCGCCGTAAAAAAAAAAAAAAAAAATATATATATATATATATATGTATGGTGTCTTTGGAAATTACTACTTTTCCTTTATTTTTTTTTTTTGTGCCGGTATTATTCTTTAAGTAAAATTTGTTCTCCCACATCAATGGGAATCAGAATGTGCTTCCATTCATTACGAACTTCTATAAGGATTGTAAAACTTGAATTTGGTTCTTAGAATTTAATCAATGGGCTGCTTTACATTCCAAAATAAATTTCAGCATCCACAATTCCTTTTTATGTGTGAAATACAATTCCGTTAATTTTATTTTTTATATTTATTTATTTAGGAAAAAAATAATTTAATCATGAAAGTATGCAGTGTTGTTTGAATGAGCAAGCGGACAGAGTCAAACTACACTGAAAAATTAAATGCATACTCGAGCCACCAAGGGTATGCAAAAATAACAAACGAATATGCCACTATTTGATTAAAAGCATTTTCAATGCTAACATTCTAAATAGAATTGATTCGATAACAATTTTCAGCGGAAAAATATTATTTAATGACAAAAACCTCTCAATTCAAATACAGCATTTCGAGTAATAAAATAAAATATTATATTAAAATTGAAAAGTTTTTACCATTAAATGAAATTGTCCCCCGAAAATTGTGTTTAACCAATTTCATTTTTTAGTAATCTGTTTTTTTATAGAACACTTCAAATCGAATTGTTACAAAAATTATTAAATATATTCCTTAAAAGATCAGACGAATCATCTTTATATCACAATTCACCTATTATTTGTATATACTACTTTTAAAGATACAACATGCTTTAATTCTGATGCCAATTGGCAAAACTTTGTAAAAATTAATGTGATTTGAAAAAAGTACACCAAAAAAGACAAAAACGAACTAATTGGAATTGTTTTTAATTTTGTTCAGTTTGGACATACATTCCGTGGATTGGCCAAAATGGATCGCCGTAGATTACGTGACGTTGAGCTAAGTTGAATCAACAAGTTTTTTTATTAGAAAAATGTACACTCAGGTTCTCCTGGCCCTGACAGAATTACATATCAAATGATTTACAATTTAACCAACATTTCATTCAAAACTATGAACTATGAAAATTTCAGTGAGGTAACTACTCTCTCTTGTGGAATGATAGTACAGTAGTACCTATGTTAAAACGGCGATTTACCCTTAAGCTGATTTACCCTTAAGATAGTAATTAAAAAAATTGTTATTGTTCATAGAACCAAAAAATTACGTGATCGGGTAGGTAATAATGGATCACAATATAAATTCCATATTTAATAGTGCGTTTTACTTATAAATAATCAATGCGTTCAGAATGAGGTTAAATTTGTAAAAATGAGTTCCTATAAAAAAATTAATTAATACATTTTGCTCATTTTCTTGACTTTAAGGGAATACAGACAATAAAATCACTTCTTAAAAACATTTCTTCTTTAATTAATCATTTCTTAATTAAATTAATAATTTGAGTGAGTCGTTCAAAAATAACCTCTTAGAAGATATTTCAATTATTATCAGTGAGCCCGAGGCTTTTGGCCAGAGAATTTGAATTTTTTTGTTCAGGATCTGAGCCAATAAACAGTTGACTAAGGAATTGTTGAACCATTTTACATTAAGAACTTTCCTGAAAAGGTTGTAAACATTTGCCTCCGATTTGACAGACAATGACTGAAAATCACACGAAATAATTACATAATATAAAAATAAAAATGTTGGATAAATACATACACTAAATGCCATTATAAAGAAAATAAAATGATACAGGAGAAAAAATATTTCAATAAACAAAATAATTATCCTAACCACTTCTTTAACCATATCTTATAACAATATAAATGTTAAAATTGTGTTCATAAATAATAATAATTATGCTTTATGCAAAAACCATTTTTTCTATATTTATATATTCTCTGTAAAGGAAAAATTAAAAATATAATTGACAAATTATGAATTGAAAAAGGACCTTTTTCATTTCCGGCAAAATGATAAATAAAAATAATACTAATAGACTTGTTTTTTTTCTCTGAATTTATTCTGGTAATTTATAGAATAATATTGTGCCGATTTTGCCGATCAAAGATCTGGATGTTTCAATTTAGAGCATATTTCTATAGGAAACATATTCTACAAAGACATACATATTCAACATTTTAGCCGATCAGAATTTTCAGTTGCCCAATCATCCATTCTATATGGACGATATCAATGTAGACGATATTTTATGGCCCGAGTTTGCCGATAAAGGAACTCCATATTTCAATTTTTAATTCAATCTTTTTGGTTTTTGGGTATTCTATACGAATATATTTTATTCGACTGAGATTTTCGGAGTATTAGTGGACCGATATTGCCGATAATGAAATTTTATCATTGAAATTTCAGCCATATGTTTACCAAGTAGTTATTTTATAGGGATCCATTTTGACCGACCGGGATTTTCTGAGTTTTATTTGATTGATAAAGGAATTCCATATTTTTATCTATGCGTTATTTTTACAGAGTAGGTATTCTACATAAAATTGTTACGCTTACCGGGATTTTCGGAGTTCTATCTGATTGATAAAGGAATTCCATATTTTTATCTATGCTTTATTTTTACAGAATAGGTATTCTACATAAAATTGTAAAGCTTACAAGTTTTTTTTTTTTTTTTTATTTTTTTTAGTTCTATTTGACCGATTTTGCAGATAAAGAAATTCGATCATTATATCTTTACAAAGTAGTAATTTTATAGACATCCATTTTAATCGACAGGGATTTTCGGAGTTCTAGTGGACCCATATTGCCGATAATGGAATTTGATCATTCAATTATGTCAATATTTTTACAAAGTAGTTATTTTATAGGGATTCATTTTAACTGACCGAAATTATCAGAGTTCTTGTCAGCCGATCTTGCCGATAAGGACATTCGATCTTTTTATTTAGGCGATATTTTTTCACGGTAGATATTCATTTTAGCCGATCGGATTTTAGAGCTAGCGGGCTGATTTTGCCGATGGAGAAATTTGACCTCTCAATTTAGGCGATATTCTTACATGTCAGCTACTCTAATAACATCCATTTAGCCCGGTCAAAGTTTTGGGAGTTTTAGTGGCACAGGTGGTTAAGTGAACTGTGATATAGCTTTTGTTTATGTGCCCTAAGAAATACATTTAATTAGTAATGATACATACACTTATCACACGTAAATATTAACAGAATAGCAGCTTAATTACTTATATACAACTAAATTAAATAAAAACAAAATTGAATAATGAATGCATAAATTGATAGTGAATATGAGGAAATTGAGAGAGCAGAAAAAATATTCATAACCAAAAAATATAAATGTTACAGCAATGGTTATAAATTATAATATTTTTTATGTGATAAGTTATTAATTTTTAGGGTGGCAGGTTAATCTAAATATTGTTCAATAATGTTGTTTCTTATAAACGTTGGAATAAAAAATAAAAAAATGTGTTCCCGAAATAACAAATTGCCTGCTTAAATAATACGACGAAGTGAGTAAGAAGATTTGGCATCACAATTGATGTGCTCGTGAAAAATCAGTGTATGATGTGTATTGCGTGTGAGTCAATACATTTGATAGATAAATGGTTTTTTTTTCTGATAAGGTCCATCCTTAAAATTTATTAGTACGCATTTCGCAAAATGATCAACATAATAAATCTACCATTATTCTTTTTATATTATTTTTTTTCTTTATTATACGTTGATATTTTTCAGGAAAACCATGATTGGACTATTTCTTGAAAACGGATATATAGATATCTTTCTGTGTCCTGTTTTCATTAAAACCCAGAAAAGAAATAATACCTATTAAAAAGGAATAATAATTATTCCAATTTTTTGGTATAATTTTTGTTCTGGGTTTTAATGATATATATATATATATATATATATATATATATATATATATATATATATATATATATATATATATGCTCATATTTTCGTTGAGTTGGTTGACTTTTTAAACTGAAAAATATATTTTTGAGCAAAAAAGTATCAATTGTGTCCCTGATATTATATTATTCCAATGTGTTTGACTCAAAAAATTAGATTCCGATAAGACGACCTGCTAGAAGAAATTGTTTTTATTGTTGCATATATATATATATGCGTGTAAGAAATGTGAACGATAAGGCTCACCTGTAATTTTTCTTTTTCAACTAGGGAGTTTTCTACAGTATCGCTTGAGGTCTCCGAGCCCATGGGTGAAGGGAGGCAGAAAAGAACCCGAAAGCGACCTAAACGTCGTATCATGACGAGAAGTGTGGACGACTCGCCTAGGACAAGCTCCCAGACGTCGGATGGGTAAGAGTTCCCTCTTCGGCTTGCCTCTTGAGTAGTTGATGTTGTCTTGCAGCTAGTGGATGTTGTCTTGCAGCTAGTTGAGATGGAGTTGCAGCAAGTTGAGGGGTGACTGATGTACTGGTTGGGGTAGATCTACAGGTTCCTGTAGGGGGGGGGGGGTAATAGTCGCGGCATGCGCGATACGTACCTCCCACCTTTCCCTTTAGACACATTATTTAAGTTAAATACAAAACTATTCCTTATAAATTTTCCTTTGCCATAAGAAATGTTGGCTTAGTAAATCCCTCCAAAGGATACCTTTTGGCTATCCGTTCTTTTTCGCTCTTCGTTCTTCCCTCCACGTTTTCTCATTTTCTGCCTTTTACCTCTCAAAAAGGTATTTTAATTATATAACCATTAAAACATCAAACTAAAGATTCCCTCAACAACAACCAAACAACACTCAACAACTTATCTTGTAACGTACTCACACCTGTATGAAATATAACATAACAGCTGTAAACTTTACAAATATTCAGAATCACTATTATAATTTCCTATAAAATCACGAAGTATTAGGTCAATCGAGAAGTTCGTGCATTAAAGGCAACTTGGTATTTGCTATGATTCACTATTAGACCAATAAGATTTCGAACTTTTCGACACTTTCCTTCGCTTTACTAATGTAATATTCAGTATGTCACCAATACCAGGTCATTCAAAAAGTCCTGTCGTTTTTTTGGGGGAAATTATAAATAAATAAATATTTTCAAATAATCACCTTTATTCATCAAAATATCCACCGTTACAGTCGGTAACCTTCTCCCAACGAGATGGTAAAGCCCAAATTCCTTCCTTAAAAAACTGTTGATTTTTACTGCAAAAATAAGTGGTCAGTTCGTGAATTAGGTTGTCACGGTCTTGAAAACATTTCTGTCTCAGATTGTTGTCGAGATCTCTGAATAGGTGATAATCAGTGGGTGACAGGTCAGGGGAATATGGTGGGTGAGGCAAAACTTCCCAGCCTATTTCTGTCAATTTTTCAAATTTCTGTCAAAAATTGACAGAAATAGGCTGGGAAGTTTTGCCTCACCCACCATATTCCCCTGACCTGTCACCCACTGATTATCACCTATTCAGAGATCTCGACAACAATCTGAGACAGAAATGTTTTCAAGACCGTGACAACCTAATTCACGAACTGACCACTTATTTTTGCAGTAAAAATCAACAGTTTTTTAAGGAAGGAATTTGGGCTTTACCATCTCGTTGGGAGAAGGTTACCGACTGTAACGGTGGATATTTTGATGAATAAAGGTGATTATTAGAAAATATTTATTTATTTATAATTTCCCCCAAAAAAACGACAGGACTTTTTGAATGACCTGGTATTTGTAAATATTGGACGCATATTAGTACTCATAGAAATTGAATATAGATAATGAGTAAAAACTTGCCGAGTCTCAGTTTTATTTTAGTGTGTCGAATCTGCCAAATATGCTGCAATAAAAATGAATGATACATTTTTTATACCTAATTACATTATTTGTGTATGTATTTTAGTAGTATAGAATACAAATTTTAAAAAAATCCTGATTTCCAAACATCCCCCCAAGTATTATATTTCTTCGTGTATATACACACAATTTTATATTCTGAAATGCACGAGTTGCGAGACATTATACATTCAAACCTGAAGGCTTCAGATATATAATATATCTACCTATTATATTATAATGTAATCTAACAATTGTCTTTAATAATTTAAATATATTATTTTATGTTACGTATCGTGGTCAGTAAATTTTTTTAAGGAAGCGGTGCAGTATGAAGGAAAATAAATTGTAACTGAAGCTATTACTAAAATAAATTATATTAATTTTATTTACTTAGTATTATTTATTTAGTGAGTATTAAATAACTCCATAGGAAATAATTCTGCTTTTAATCCTTGCCCAGATAACTGTGCACTGTATAACTGCGGAAGTCTTGGTCAGTTTTTCCAGCTATATTGTGGCATGTAAATTTTTTTAATGATCATTTAGGTTTTAGGTAATATACGGTTATTTTATTAAGCCACTGTATGTGAGTACACGCCAAATAAAAATTTGAAAAAAGACAGTAGCTGAAGTACACCGATCACCCATTTTAAAAAAAAATGAAAATGTCATATGAACCATTCAATGCAAAAACTATCCAAAGACAATTTTTTAAAAAATTGAGATTTCGATTAAAATGGATCCCTTAAATACAGATCTATCAAACTGTGTTTCTAGTGTGGGAGATATTGAAGGCCAAACATTTTGTACTGTACATAATCCTGTTTAATCCTCATGGGAGGGTTTTTTGTTTTTTTTACATTTTTATCATCAGCCGGCATGATCTTTTTGTTTTCATGATTGAAACTTTTTTCATGTGTTTGTTAGTTTATACACAGTTTAATAATTAGTCACATTAAAATTTATTTGTGATAATTGTAAGTCCACAAATATTTTTCCCCGGCCCACCACTCTGACAAGAGGTGCCGAACTGAAATGTAGAATCAGAATTGGCAATATATCAATTTGAAAATTCACTGATAAAGATTAATTCAAATGCTTTAAACAAGAAATAAAAACGGAAAGGGAAAGTTTTTGAAAAGCTACATGTATCTTAATGTCGATTTTTTTTGGGGTGAAACGTTCCCGAAAATCTTTCTCAATTAATGACAAATATTGAATCACTTTTTTAAATCATCCTGTAATGGTTTATTAACTCTGGGAAGATAAAACAAATTGGGGAGTAATGTCCCGAAGAAAAAATACTGAGTCAAATACGTGCGTATATCTGGTTACAGGGTAGTCTCATAAAATGTCTGATCTTTCTAGTATAAACAATAAACAAAGAAACAAACTTTTTAATTATCAAAGTCGATTATTTTAAATATTTGTGTGCTCTTAGCGGAGTTAAGCCTTGATTAATCGAAACAAAACCCCCTGTAACTCTCAAATTTAATAAACAGATAAATAATGAAATTGAGGAAAGTCGGACCATTAGCAGGAGGGATTTACCAGAAACCTCTACTTCACACTAAAATATAAATTTTCCCGTTACGGCTGCAATATTTGTTTCCTTCGAGGAAACTCGCCATATAAAATTCGAATTTAATGAGACTGGGTTTAATTGAACGTTTATGGGATACACATACAGTAGAGATATCTCATTCTTGACCATAGTGAACATTAGGGAGTTGTCAGCATTATGATCCGGCCGACTGATTTTCTTTTTCCGGCTATTATAATATAATTTATGATCTTATAGAACACAAATTTTAACCAAAATATCACGGATTATTTTTGTTTGGTGTTCTAGAACTCCTTCTTATTCTAATGTAAAATATTTCCAACTTTTAGGGCCTAAAATGTTTCCGTGACGATCAGAAATTTAGACGTTTCTTTCGCCTATAAAAGCATTTAATTTAGTATAAGAAGGCAATACTTAAAATTTAAACAGTTACTGCCAACAATTAATTTAAATACTGTGAACAAGAAATAAAACCGGAAAGCGAAAATTATTAAAACTCTTATGGCCGAAATCCGAATTTTTTTGTGAAATGACTAAAATCCTCAAAAAGCTTTCTTACTTAATGGCCTTTCAAATAGACCAGTAGAAATTCAAATAATATATAATTTTGGTTCCCCAGAATTATCCGAAAGCAAAAACAATTCTGTGTATGTTATACAAAATAAAATTACTGAAATAAAATGCATTTAGATAACACTTTTTTTTTTGGATTCATATTCAAATATTTTTAAAAAAATACTAGAACAAATAATATCTCTTTAATGATTTTAATAAAATACTTAAAACATAATAGGATACTCCATGAATACTTAATTATCCTCGTTCGGGAAAATCTTTAAAACTATAGAAGAAGACGATGGGATAAAATAATAAGACGATGGAGGAAATAATAGGACATTTTAGAAATGTTAGTCATAATATGAAAGGAACTTGGACCTGTTTGTTGCATCGCTGCTAGAACTCCTGCTTTCTTCCGATTGCAGCCCAAATCCCTCCTAGCAAATCTATGCACTATTTAGGAGGGGGTTCATCCTTTGCTAAAATATCCTATTATTTTCAATTTCTCCTTAAATATGTGGTTATTATCTAAAAAAAAATATTTAATTTGAGGAAAAGTTAAAGAAGCTGCTGTGCAATCCATATTCTGTAAGAAAACAATATTTGATATATGAAAAATTATTGAAAACGGTTCATTGAAATGCTTTTAACGTGGAGCAAAATGGTTGTCGAAGAATTAACAAGGGAGTTTATAATTTACAATCGCATTCCCGAAGAAGTATTGGAATTTTTTTAAATCCACTAAAAAGCTTCCTTTTTTTATAACTTTCGAGATGGTTCAGAAAATCACAAATTAGAAATATTTTTGGTTTAATAAAATTGTCAACAAATATAAAGGACGCTGCACTACCAGTCCAACAAATTAAATAAAATTCATTTAGATGAAAGTGCTTATTCATAAGATTAGTTAGTGGAATTATATTCATTCTGGTGATTTTTATACCTTAAAAAATAATTATATTAGAACAAGGAAAAAAATATAATAATACCTTATTCGGTGATTTTTATAAACTTATAGAAAAAATTGTGACCAAAATATCACAGATTCTTTTTGTTTGGTAATGTAAAATATTTTCAACTTTTAGGGGCTAAAATTTTGTCGTAAACGAGAGGAAATTTAGAACATTTGTAAAATCTCCGATAATCGTCATCACGTATTTTATTTTTTTTTATTTTTCTTACATAAATATTCATTACCAGAATGATTTATTAACATTTAAAATCAACACCTATACTAGAAAGAACTAAAGAATTATAAAATCATAAGGGGAAGAGCAATTATTATAAATTTTTGGGTAATAGATTACTGCCAAAAATTAATTATATTCATGGTCTAAAAGAAATCACAAATTACACTGGGTTCTTCCATGACATATATATATATATATATATATATATACACACACACATATTATACACTAAAATGCACAAAAACATTGTAAGAACTGCAACGCATTATGGTTTAGTAATATAAAGATTTATTTTTTTGATTTCCTCAGAGTTATTAACATTTAAAAATGAATTATATTTTGGATAACTATTAATTGAATTCACGTACGAAAAAAATTATATAATTTCCATGAACCATTAGCTGCACAGGATTTGAGCGCTTTTTATCAGAATACATATTTCGCCTATATATTATTCTCGTCCGATTTAATTTAAATAATTTATTTTAAACTAGAAAATGAATCATTTATCTGCAATTTATTAATGAAATATTTTTTGGGAATTATTATTCGTATTGTCAACATTAAAAATAATATAACATCATTTGCGGGGGAAGATTAAATTAAAATTTCTCATACCTTTTCAATTTCGTTCCCTACTACTGGCTTTTCTACTACTTCCAATGGATTTTCTTCCGCTGTTTCTGGCTTTTCTTCGGCAGGTTCTTGCTTATCTTCCGCTGTTTCTTGCTTTTCTGCCGCTGCTTCTTGCATTTCTTCCGCGGCTTTTTGCTTTTCTCCCGCTGCTTTTTGAATTTCTTCCGCTGCTTCTTTTATTTCTTCCGCTGCTTCTTTTATTTCTTCCGCTACCTCTGGCATTTCTTCCACTATGTCCGGACTTTTTTCCTCTATCTCTGGATTTTCCTCCGCTATCTCTGGATTAATTTCCTCTTCTCGTTTGTCTTCCAATTTCACAGTTTTATTTTGCGAATTTCCCATTTCGAAAATAATGTTCAACTCAAGGGTCGCTTGGAGCTCTGGTCGAACTTGGGCAAGTGCGTGAGGAGTGAGGCAGGTCCTGTCGCCTCGCCGGAACAATGATCATTAGACAAATATCCTAAGTGATGAAGGTCGGGGTGGGGGTAGATGAAGACATGCGCCGAGAAATACCATGTAGAGGGAGGTACTGGTAGGGGTGGCAACAGGTGGCTAAATCCCCCCACTCCGTCCCTGCCGGGGGTTGGGGGTTATTTTAAATATTCGATGCACAAATTACACAGGCATTTTTCCAATATATTATTGGTTATTTATTTTTAACCAGTTTACTCCCTCTTTATCACTTATGACGTTGGACCGATGACAGAATTCGGAAGCACTAACAGGAGATGCCGACGTTTCAAAACCCTTAGGTCCTCTATAAAAAGCGTTTGTTCAAATTTTCATACAATATATTTGTGCGTACAAAAATTAACTGATTTTGATGACATTTGGCACAAATTGGCTCGGGAGAAGAAACCTCAAAGCTAGGAAGGCTCTGGACTGCCAAAGTGGAGAAAATGGGCATTAAATATATGTAGGCTCTTGATTGCCTCGAGTATGGAGAAATATGGGTAGGCTTGGGATTTAAACGAAAAAATAGGCCAAATATTGGGATGATTCCAAAAATAAAAAAGAATGTATTTTAAATTTCGCTAAGGCTGGACCCTTTGTCCAGCCATTTGGGAATTTGTTTTAAAGATTCAAAAATCCGGCCATATTTCAAAGAACATTTACCCGATTCGAATCAAATTTGGAGGGCCAATAAAGGTTCTGAAGTTACACATTTTCGTCCGATTGGGGTATTTCTACGTGTTCTGGAATCGATGTTATATGCAAAAACGTTTAAATTTGACTTTTATTTTTACCACAAATTCTCACTACTAGTTCTCGAGATAATACAATAGTTATGGTTCGAAAAAGGAGTATTTCTTCTTTTCCCAAAGACGTAAAAGTCAGGTTATTTCAAGGCGAGATATTGAACTTCAAAACGTAACCTACATTTTGCGCTTACAAATTTTTAGAACTCCCTGTAAAATTTCAACATTTTTCTTCAGCTGAATGCTTGAGAAGTGCGTTTTCTCGCATTAACAGGACCTTTTTCTAGTTAAATACTACACTTACAAAAATTCTCGTTTTAATCGGTGAGGGGCACGTCGTGCACTCCCCTTGTAAGTCCAACTATCAGGAACTGCGTCACCTTACCGCGTTTCCTTCCTTATCTATAGTGACATTTGTAAAGGAATAGAAACAATTATTGGTTAACTTAATCATTTGAGAAAAATGTAAATATCCTGAATAAAAGAAATATTTTAGGTGTCACAAGGCACAGGAAACTGACAGTATCCAACTTACACAGAAGCAGAAATTACCCAATCCCCCTTCTCCCTTATTATTTAAGAACGCTCTAAAATTCAGTTCAAAACTAGAATACTCATTTTACTGTTAAATGAATTTTTAAAACAATCAATTAAAAAGTGAGGCAAATAAAAAAAGAACAGTAAAAAGATGTATTCGAAAAACTTCACACGGCATCTTCGAATTTTGGTCGTAAAGCTCTATTTCTAAAAACAAAAAATTGTTTCTAAATTTAGGTATCTTGTTTTATTGACATATACATTTTCCTTCTATCAGCTATTTCAAAAATTACAAGCAATAAAAAAAATTAAGGGAACAGATAAGAAGAACCCTTTAATAAACGAACCCAATTACTTCAAAGTTTTAGGTACTAATTTCTCTAAATGTGACCGTCCCATCAAAAATTGCTTTAGAATTAGTTTTGTAGAAACTTTAGTATGCGTTTAAATGGTCACATTTAACTTGCCACGATTTCTAACAGTTTTTTATTTTTTAAATTAATACGTTTATTTAACATCTGTACAATTTAAAGTACATTGGTTAAGTTTGTTCACATTCGAAATTATAGTATATACAGAAATTGATTAATAAAACTGACAAAATAAGTAAAAAAAAAAAACAACAAGTAAATAAAAAGAAACAATTGAATAAGAAAAAATGATAAAAACAATTTTGGAAGGAGCCAATCAATATTGGTACTTCCTACTTTGGTAGAAGGTAGAAAAATAATGTCTCTCCACTGTTTTTCAAAGTATTTATTAGCAAAAGCTTTTCGAGAACATGGTTCTCATCGTCAGTGCATCTACAATTTTCACAAAAACACGCATATATGTTCGGAGAGGCTGTTAGCAGTACTACCGGTGGAGTAATAGGTAACATTATTTGTCATAGCTTTAGTAATAAGAATACTTATAAATATTTCTGTAATTAATATTTGTCATAGCTTTAGTAATAAGAATACTTATAAATATTTCTGTAATTAATATATGCGTGTTTTTGTGAAAATTGTAGATGCACTGACGATGAGAACCATGTTCTCGAAAAGCTTTTGCTAATAAATACTTTGAAAAACAGTGGAGAGACATTATTTTTCTACCTTCTACGAAATCGAGAACTCCACAAATAACGCTGCATACATCACAGATTCCTACTTTGGAATACTTTTTTGTTCTTAGTCATTTAATTGATCACGAGGCCAATGTCTCTTGAGCCTTCTAGGCGGGTTTTTTGGGTGTGATTGGGAGGAAAGAGTTTGTGCTCTGGGATTGGGATGGACAGACAATTTGGAATGAAAGGTTAGGAAACGGGATTTTGCTAGTTCTTGAACAAAAGGGATGTTGAGGTCATTACGAAGAGTTTTATTTGAAACGTAAAAAGGAGCGTTGAATATTTTGCGAAGGACATTGGATTGGAATGTCTGTATTCTCTGTATGTTGGAAGTTTTAGTTGTTCCCCAGAGTTCGAGTCCATAGGTCCAAATAGGTCGGATAATGGCTTTGTATACTATCAGTTGGTGTTTATTGTCAGTTGAATGTCCCAGTAGTCGTCGTAAGAGTACGTAACTCCTGTTCAGTTCCTGTCTTTTCAGTCGGGCGTGAGGGTTCCAAGTGAGTCTACTGTCCAGTAATAATCCCAGTTAGTGCACCTCATTGGACATGGGGAGTTCGTGGCTAAATATGACGACTGGAGGGCATGCTCTCTTATTGAGGGTAAATGTAATTTGGCAGCATTTTTGAGGATTAACCTTAATTTTCCACTTGTTGCACCAGTTACCAACAGTGTCCATGAATTAAGAAAAATATACGAAGAGCCCAAAACGTTTCTTGTTTATTAATGAAAACTCTTCATAACTGTAAATGTAAGAAAATATTTCAACTGAATCCCTTGATTCTAAGTACCCAAACCAATAATTAGTTTAAAAAAAAACTATTTTTCCCCTTTTCTCAAGTAAGGTTAGAGGTGTTGCCTTAAAAATTATTTCAAGCATTTTCCGACGTTAAAAAACCTATGAAAAGTGTACTGGCGAGCCTACCAATGAAAAGCTCTAAGCGCAATGATTTTTGTCGCGCGAATGTGTTCCTGTAGGTGGATTCTGCTGGTTACCGAACTCGGAGTTTGAAATTAGACAAAGTATTTTTGTTTACCTATTTTATCGGTCACATATATGTAAAAATGCATATATATATATATATATATATATATATATATATATATATATATATATATATGTGTGTGTGCCAATTTGAGCCTCCGTTATTTCCGTGACCTATGGGTTCTGAAACGTGCTATTTTTTTTGTCGGTACTTCCATATTGCGTCATGAGGCCAACCTCATGAGCGGTTTTCCTCCCTATGGAGGGAGAGAGGAAACACCCTCAAATTTCATTAAGGTTCGGACAGCCAACGAAAGAGAAAATAATAGCAAAGACTAAGAATAATAGCCAAAAAATGTGTTTGGAGTGTTTATTGCAGCTAACAGAGAAAAGATGCAAAATATTTAGGCTCACGACTGCTAACGACTCACAGTGGGCCGTTTTACAGATCTAGGCGGACAAGTTCACAATAGGATTATAAATATTAGCGTAAAATGTTTATGACTCATGTAAATTATTTTATTGAATATTTTTTCATTTATTGCGAAGAAAACAATTTAACGGCACCGCTAAAGTTTTTAGATATTTTATAAGGTATTTTTCATCAAGCAATAATAAAATGTTGAAAAAGATATTAAGAATTTGTTCTATTTAAAAAACTTTCGAAATACCACTACGTAATTGTATAAGTCTCTCTCTCTCTCTCTCTCTCTCTCTCTCTCTCCCTCTCTCTCTCTCTCTCTCTCTCTCTCTCTCCCTCTCTCTCTCTCTCCCTCTCTCTCTCTCTCTCTCTCTCTCTCTCTCTCTATCTCTCTCTCTCTCTCTCTCTCTCTCTCTCTCTCTCTCTCTCTCTCTCTCTCTCTCTCTCTCTCTTCTCTATGTTTACTTTTTCTCATTACTTACAAAATATACATATTTTCGGAGCATCACCTTTAACAAGACCTAGAACCATGGATAGAGAGTTTTATCGAAGAATTCTTTTCTTGACAAAGCTTCTCGCGTATTTTCTCCAACTTCAAGTGCCCCTAGCTTTTAAGGAACCGAAGATAATTAGATAATACTGCGAATTCGCCTTATCAAAAGTCTCTCTAGTAACATAATCACCTTACTTTTACGATCTGTTTACTTGAGTTTTGCCCATGTAGTTATGCGACGTTGAATAAATCGCGATTATAGATAGGCTTAGAAATCAAATGACGGAAAAAACTGGCAACATTTAATAGAGAGGCTGTTGAATGCCAGCGCAGGATAAATGCTATCGCGAATATAGATAGGCTTAGATTTGAAATGACGGAAAAAAGTGGCAACATTTAGTAGAGAGGCTGTTGAATGCCAGCGCAGGATAAATGCTATCGCGAATATAGATAGGCTTAGAAATCAAATGACGGAAAAAAGTGGCAACATTTAGAAGAGAGGCTGTTGAATGCCAGCGCAGGATAAATACTATCGCGAATATAGATAGGCTTAGAAATCAAATGACGGAAAAAAGTGGCAACATTTAGTAGAGAGGCTGTGGGATGCCAGCACAGGATAAATGCTGTCGCGGATATATATGTAGATGGCCTCTGGACTGCCAAAGACGGAGAAAAGATAGTACGAAAATATAGGCACACTTTTGGCTGCTAAACGTCACATAAAAGTGCTAAAAATATGTTGTAGCTACAAACGTCTTAAGTATAAACTTTTCGTTTAACAAATATGTAGGGGTCTCCCGTGGTCTAGTGGCTAGCGCGCTAGATTCATGAGCGGGAGATGGTGGGTTCGATCCCCACCTGCGACAGGAATTTTCTCATCTCAGGGCTCCCTGAGAAAATTCCTGGCTGCACCCTGGACGTCGGCGCTAATGGCCACGATTTGTCGATGCGCCGTAAAAAAAAAAAAAAAAAAATGTAGAATTTAAAGCAGACCTGGGTTTTAACCTTTTTTAACACACTTACCTATACAACAGATGTCATTTAGCGACTATTATAATATATTCTATAAATTATTTTATAAACCCCAACTTTAACTGGTAATAAGTATAATGTAGGTAAATTTAGAGCAAAAAGAGTGTGCGTGTGTGTGTGTGTGAGAGAGAGAGAGAGAGAGAGAGAGAGAGAGAGAGAGAGAGAGGATGAGAGAGAGAGAGAGAGTGAGGGTGTAGAATGGGTAGGAGGGTGGGGGGGGGGGTAGATGGGGTGAGGTATAATTAGTGGCGAATGTGGCCTTTTCCCAACACCGTCCAGCTAATCCAAGAATGTAGCGGTTACTTAATTTCAATAAATTGAGTAAAATTCCTTTCTTAAAATAGATTTTATACACACACACAAACATATCTACTATATGAGTGGTGTCAAATGATTATTATTTACAAGATTTTTGATCGATGTAAATGTAGACCTTTGTTTTCACAGATATCTTGTATGGTGTTCGTAGTTTGAACACTTTCGGGGGAGAAATTGGCTTATGTTCGATAATCATTACGTCTTCATTCCTTTTTCCTTCCGTAATTTTCGGGTATATTTTAATTATTTATCAGTATTCCCAGCAAAAATTCTTAAAATATTTTAAATAGATGGTTTTAGGGCTACTCTAATCTCTTCTTGCTTAAGGTACATGGAAGCCCTTGCCGTGCCCCTGAAACGTGAAATTTTCTTGTCGGCACTTCCGGATTGCGTCATAAGAGGGTTTCCTCACTATGGAGAGGGAGAAAACGCGCTAATAGAAGCATTCTAATGAAAAGGCAAAAAAAAAACTAATTATGACACATCGAAAAAATTGATAACAAGGGACAAATTGTATAATAATTCATTATTTATTTATTTTATTTCCGCAACGCCACTCTCGTAATTTTCAATATATCAGTGTATAAAAAAAGCTTTAAATAAATAATGAAACACAATTGAAGAATAACCTCCCTACTCCTACACGTCAGCTTCTTGTATCTTCTCTTGTGTTCCCCCACTTCGACTACGGTTGCCTAGTGTATGGAGGGCGGCTCACTGGGGAGCTTGAGGATCGTCTTAAGCGATTAATAAACAGTTTTCTCAGATTTATCCTCGATACCCCCAGGGATGCCCATATTTCACACCGGTATTCCGAGTTGAAGTGGCTATTTCCATCAATTCTACGACAATACTTCCTAGGTTCCTACCTTTACCAAACCATTTCTTCCAAATCCCCTTCCAATATATCTACAACCTCCTTCAGTTTAAATCCTCTGTCCATTCTCGTGGTACCCGATCTCGTCCCTCCGATCTCTATCCTCCCACTCATAAAACAGCCTTTTTTGACCGTTCCTTCATCTCCCGAGCCTCCTCCTTCTGGAACTCTATCCCTCTTTCCATTCGACACTCTCCTTCCTTACCTGTATTTAAATCCCGCCTCTTTGCTTTTATCCTAACCTCCCAAGAAGACGCTTTTTAAGGTTTTACCACCAGGAAGACCAGTTAGCTTTGTAAATTATGTTATTGTTTTCTTCTCTGGTTTATTCATTACTTTTTATTCATAACCTTTTATAGTCCCCATTTCCTTAATATTTTTTAATATTTATTTATTTGTTTATTATATGCTATTTAATTATATTCCCATCCCCCTCTGAGCATTGTATCATCATTGCCCCAATCCAATTATAATTTATGTACATATTTACTTATGTTTTATTTTATTCTTTAAGACCACTAATAATATTTGTATTCGTTTTTATATGCTTTTGTTTTTTCTTTATTTATATTCATATTTTTAGGTTAATTTGTTTATTGTGTATTTATTTTTATTCTTATGGGACGAAGTCCCAGCATAAATTATTTTTATCATCATCATCACCATCATCAATAAAAATAAGAGCATGAAATAAATGTTTAATTTTTTGGGTATATGTAAGACTTTTAAAATATTTAATTATTGCTTCACTATAATGGCTACCATCTGGTAGAAGTTTAGTCAAGTCCACATGTATGTCTAAACGTTCCATTTTCCAGTTGGTTAGTACATGTTTTGTTGCAAGTATTTTGTGGCACTTTTACTGTTCTGTTTTGCCGTTAGTGGTTCGTGAGTAATCAGGGTATGTCCACTACGGAGTCATCTTCTTCCCCCAGTGTCCTCTCCAAAAGAGTTTTGCCACTGAGTGAGTTCAGTAATCTCATGAAGCGTTGTGGCTGTCGATGCAATTTCGTATACGTCAGTACTTGGTTCAATCCCCAAGTCCGTATTAAAGTACAGGTGGTTAGTACTCACTGATTGAAACTGATTAAAAAATGTCATATTCGCAGGAAATGCAATATCTTATAGTTCTTAAGCCTCGTGAGATTTGAAAACTTGTAAATAGGAATTGTTAATCTGTATCAAACTTCTTTCTATTTTTGTGGGAAAACTACTTAGATACACTTATTTTACTGTTAAAAAAAAATTAAACATCAACTCTAATAAATACAGCCCAAGTTATAGACACCTAAATCGCTAACTTGAAGTGACTTAATCCCTCCTCCTATAAGACTTTCACTCGCTTTTCAGAAAAGCTTTAAGTCAAAAATCAAATAAAACAAACTGGTTTTAACAAACTTATGTAATGCTCAATAACAAATAAAAAATCTATAAAAACCCTGAAGGAAGCAGTTACGTTTCCAGCAACTAAACCTACAGATTCGAAATGTTAAACGAAATGCTTAAAAATGATGCGCACGAACTTGTGGACATACCTAATATAAAGCTTTTGCCACAAAATTAGAAAGTATTTTTTTCTTACATAATCTAGTGTTTCGGCAACCAAAATTGATATTTCTAGTCATATCAAACGTACGTAAGTTTCACCTCACTCTGGAGTGTGTTTCTAAGGTGCCCGTAGAATTTTTATCTTTTGTTTTTCTTTATGTCTGAGTGCTATGTCAGTGTATTATTTTTTCCCCTTATTATTTTGATTTCTGTAAGTTTGTTTGTCAGTACTAATTGAACCTAATATGTTTCTCACGATTTTCCTTTTTATTTTTGGAATAAAAAGGAAAATAGCGGAAATTATTCCATCCTCTGTCTCAACGTTCGCACTTGAAACACTGTTTCTTAACCTGTTTTACTAAAATACTCATTTTACCTTTTCTGTAGAGAATTTAGTAAGCGTTCAAATTGTCACCTTCTACTTACCACTTATCAAACGTTTTCGAGATGGTTTAGAAAATATACCAAGATCCGAAAACGTTTCATGACTATTAATAAAATATTTTTTTTCTACTACTTCCTAAACTCCAACCGCAAACAAAATTGAAATCTTAGATTAGATGAACAAGTTTCAACTGAAAATTAGTTCGGACAAGTAGTTGTATTTATTTTTCACGTAAACGGCTACAGATATCGATTTAAAAATGGTTTTATTCGTTTTCCTAAGTTATGGACCCTATAAAACAAAGACCTGCAACCATATGAACTCGAAAACGTAAGCGTTACGATTTTTCGCGCGAAATTCTCTCCAAAAACCACGTTCGTCAAACCTTTCAAATTAGACGAAAGATTTTTGTGCTAAATTTTGTCAAAACATGTGTGACAGAGCGAACAGGCAAATACACACACACACACACATATAAATGTGTGTATATATATATATATATAATATATATATATATATATATATATATATATATATATACAAAACTTTGAATCATGATATTCTCTAGTCGGACCTTCCGGATAGCGTCATGAGGTCAACCTCATAAGCGGATATTCCCCCTAAGGAGGAATCGCGCTAAAAAAATATTTAAGTAAGCTTGGGGCTGAAATCGACCCTCAGGAGAATAATGAACCTGTAGAATCAATGCCCAGAAGACTTCACTAGTGGGTACCCAACTAGGTGTATGAATAATTGTTTTGCTTATAAAATTTTCAAATTTTGATGTCAACTCAATTTTATAAGGTACTAGCTGTTACCCAGTGTGTCATGGTACACCTAATTTCTGTCTATGACTCTCACCGTATCAAGATCTACTTGATACCTAGTTGTCAATACCCAGTTACGAAAATCGGTCAAACGATGTGAATTTGTTTCATAATGATACCGGTAGACGCCAGCACAACAGCACTTCATCTAAACAGCCGACACAGGCCAGTAGTAGTCGATTCAAAATGGCCGTCACAATGGTTCAGTGTAGCCAGTTTTTCTTGAACAAAAGTTTTGACCTTTGGACCAAATTTTGAAATTTGACTATTTTGACCTAGCCTTGGAGATTTCTCGTATCAAGACCTACCTGTGTGCCAAGTTTGGTCAATATCGGTCAAACGGTGTAAATTTGTATAAGGAACAAAGAAACAAATAAATAAACAGAAAATCAGACAGATACGTGATTTTTATATATATATAGATTTCTTTCAATCATGCTTTTCAGGCCAAAATAATTGCATACTATTCTTAAAATAATCGGTTTAGAAATTCTAAATAAATATGAAGTACAGTAGAACTTGGATAATTCAAACCTCTAGGGACCGATAAAAAAGTTCGAATTATCCAAAATTCGAATTGCAAAAGTTTTTGAAAATAAAGGGGTAAAAAATCGAATTTCATATTTTCACATCGTTTAATTTAAAAAATACATACATTTTATTTAAACAATAACAAATATTTCATAAATTCATGATTACGTACATATGTAATAAATAATTTATAAAAAAATTAAAAATAAAAGTCCATTGTTTTGAAAAAAGTCATTTTCATGGGCAAGAATTTTTTCATTATTTGTCAGGTAAGTTGATAAGGTGTTAGGAAGAATTCTAAAGTCCTTGGCATTTCAGATTTTTTTCTTTATTCCATTTTCAATTTCTTTAATTGCAGCTATTTTCTCTGGCAACGTTAAAGTTTTATAACTGGTAGGCTTCGACATCTTAAATCAACAAGTCACTGAACTGCAGTGTATACCAGAAATTCAAGGCACAAACAACAGATCTAGGCGCTGACTCACTTATAACTGAATAAGAAATGAACATGGGAAGGATGGTGGAAGGGAATTCCAGGATAAAACAGGATGGTGTATGTAACTACAACCCCTGGAGGGGAGGAAGCGCGACCCTCCACTTAGCAGAACTCCTAGACTCCAAGAACTAGACTATGAGTCATTCCATGTCAAATCAACACACTTTTTTTACCTCTGATAGATGAGACCGCCGCGCTTCTTGTCCCGGAACTCCTACATCCGTATCTTACTATCCTTCTTACCCGAGGGGACAATATTTAAAAAAAAAAATTAAGATCGAACACCTCCCATTGGAGGTAAAGTCTTGTAAAAAATTCGAATTATCCAAAATTGTATTCGAATTAACCACGATTTTTTTACATTGGTTATGCCCTAAATTCTAGGAACCGAGAGAAATATTTGAATTAAGCACGATTTCGAATTATCCATGTTCCACTGTATTTCGAAACCGGTACGAAACAGTTCGGTTTTCTTGCTGACAATATAATAAGTATACACACAATTCTTTAAGGAATGTAATTATTAGAGTTATAAACATTCCGGAATATTTGAATAATCTCTTTAAATCCTCCTTGATTCTAACTAGTAGATATAAAAGATAATCAAAATAAGATTTCCCCCTTTCCAGGTGGTCCAGGCCCTGAATCCAACTCTCGAAAAATTTCTACACATACACACACACACATCACTATATATATATATATATATATATATATATATATATATATATATATATATATATATATTATTTATTGGTTCTTTGTAATAGGGCAATGCCCTCTACAAAGGAGTGTGTGCACATATTTTGGATTTTTTACATAACAAATTCTTACATATCAAAATGTCCAACCATAAAGTAATAAAAAAAAACTAAATACGTGAATTTGATCTAAAATAGTAATATGAAAGTAATAGTTAACTCTGTAAGATAACGAAAGTCATAAATAGGTCTAAATTATATTACAAAGTAAATAGTAAAACCAAATACATGCCATGTAAGGAAAAATACCAAAAAATAAAAGGATAAACTAATGCAAGCAAAACATTCATATGAAAATCAAAATAAAGAAAAGTAAAATAAGGCAAACCACATGCTATCCTAACAGGAATATAAGGAAAAAACAGCACCTTTCCACAACAGACAAATTTAACTTATCATTTCTTATTATCAAGAAAAGGGCACCACTTGCACGACCGAACTTCCTCACTTTAACAGGAGAAAGGGATATAAATATGAAGCTTTCTATTGATGTCGGTAGAGAGACTGGTTCTATGACGGTATGATGAGATTCCTAGCAGAAGAGAAGGTCCAGGTCCGAGATAGCGCCATAAGTAGATAGGTTATGGAGACCCCTGCAGTGTGATTTTGTTCATCTTGGGAAATCTTGATCTAATGCAGAGAGTTTTCGATTCAACTTTATTCCGAGTTACGCTATGTTCAGATGTCCGGAAGACCCGGCCTTTCTTGGTAAGAAATCTTTCATCGAGACTTGAGACGTGGCCTTTCTTTTCTTCTGAACTTGTTCCAGCTGTCCTAGCAAGTGCTGGTGACGATTCTCTATTGTATGCTGTGCAGGACCAAAAGAAGCAACTATATATATATATATATATATATATATATATATATATATATATATATATATATATATATATATATATATATACAGTGATTGTGCTTGAACTTTAGTTCTTAAATCTCTGTTATTTATAGGCATTAATTAGATCTTAATAATTTTTATTCCTTGATGTGAAAGCAGTTATTAATAATCAGTTGTTGCAAGAAATCTTGTAAAAACTTATACCTACTCAAATTATACCTACTCAAAAGTAGATTTCCCCTGATAACCGGGATATTCACATGACAATATTCCCAGTTTCAAGATCTAGTACATTATTAAGAGTTTTTTTTTTTTTTTATTATAAAAGATTAGACGATAAGTTTCGATCGGGAAGGTAGGATTTGTGGTCCCTGTTCAGTGTTCTGCGGTAGCATTAAAATTTACCCCTTAAGATATTCACTCAGGCCGTTATGCATTGATGAATACTGAACCTCCTGCACTCCCAGCCGAAATACACATTTTGAACTATCATATGAAAAAAAAAATCGGCCTGGCCTTCTTTAGTCTATCATAAAGTTTTTGTCCGCAGAAAATAAACTTTTTTTATTTCTCTTTAAAAAAAAATAACCTTTGTTTCAAAGACCATATTTTTTGGTATTCCATTAATTTACATCAAATAAGGGCATTAATAGTACCTACATACCCCTTATTGTATCTATACCATCAGAATAAACTAAATTAAAAACTGATTAATTGCACTGCACAAATACACTCGCTAACTATGTCGAAAGAAGACTGAGCAGTTTCTCGCATATTTTCACCAACTTCAAGGGCCCCTAACTTTCCAGTAACCGATGATAATTAGATAATTTTGCGAATCCGCTTTATATAAAGTATCTATCGACTTAGTTTTATGATCTGTTTACTTGAGTTTTGTCCATCTAGTTATGGGAATCGGCCCACTGTGTGGCGGCAGGAATTTTCACATTTCACGGCTCGTTGAGAAAATCCCTCGCTGCACCAGGGATGTCGGCGCGCCGTAAAAAATAAATAACTAAATAAAATAAAATAATAATAATAAGACAGTCTAGTTAGCGACAATTTTTTTAAGAATCACTACTTTCCTGCAAAATTTCAGAATTTCTAAACGTAATTGGAAATTTATGGGGGTAAACAACTAATAAATAAAACTAATATTATGTTTATTTTTGCGATCTCATCAGAAATAAATGGAAATTATTCCTGATGAAGTTCTATTGCCTTAAAACAAAATTAATTTTGCTTTAAAAAAGAGTAATGTAACGCTGAAAAATAATCTGTAGAAGCAGATAAAATTTGATTTTTCCTACTAATAAACACCTTTTTTTTTCTTCTTTTTTTTTTAAAAAAAAAAAAAAAAAAAAAAAACCTTTAGAACGGCGAATAGAACAAAAACACGTAGGAACATACGGTTGGCGACATTTTACTGCATTTTTGGTCTTGTTTCAGCCCCCCACAGTTGTGTCCTCTACTTGCGGTACACCCTGTATATATGTAATTATTTGAGAGGCGAACGTTGACCGCTGGTGATGCGAAGGTAGGAATTGTCAGTGTTCGGTCGTTATATCTTAATAAAACTACATTTTACATGTGAAAATGGTTTTGTTATTTGCCGGTGTTTCGGCTTGAGATTCAAGCCTTCATAAGGGCTGTAAAAACAAGCGTTACTAGAAAGACTCAATGGAAAATGTTTTAGACATTAGATATATATAATGGATAAAATAAGGTTCCAGGGTTATTCACTCGAATAGATATAGAATCATACGAAAATCGAGTAAGATTATAAAAGAAATGGGCGCTGAAGCTGGAAATAATATTACACTGAGCTCCTGATGTCCCACAAAGGGTGTGAAAATATTTGAGCTGGTATTAGTAAATCTTTATTAATTCACGTGTTTCGTGTTAGGTCACGTATTCGTTGACCTTCCGCCTGATTTATCATAAATTATTTAAAGATTACGTATTGGAAAAGACATTCAAGCATCCCTTCATTTTATAAATTATTTAATTCTATCTGTATACACTGTATATACTCACGCTGTCTGGAAAATAAAGGAATCTAAAACAAATATAAATTAGGTCAAAAGAGGCCTGTAAACATCGCAAGGGTTTTATTTTATTTTAAACGTCTCCTATTCTTAGTTTTATGTTTGTTTTTCTATGGGGCGTGCATGTCACAAATCGGCCGCTTCAATACTTCATATATCATAGTATTGGGCCAAGTTTATCAAGAACCTAATAATACCCTCTCACTTATTTGTGAAATTCCAACTCGGCCGGTTTTCGTTAAATTTTGGCGACTATAACGATTTATTATAAAATGTCTGGCATTAAAAGATTCAGGACCTGAGGGTGACGATTCAGAATTATTAAAAGCTTTTTGATTACTTAAAACGATCATTTTTGTATGTACTCTATTTACCTCAAAATTAATCACAAAAATCAATAGTTCAAATATTAAATATCCAGAAAATTGGCTCTTGGCATAGTTTGATGTAAAAGATATGTTTTCAAATATACCACCCAACAAACTAATTCGTATTTTTGAACTATTATATAAAATCAGGAAAGTTAATCCAATCATCTCTCAAGAATTTATTAAATTACTCAGTTTATGTGTAAAACAAAACTATTTTAAATTTCAAAATTGTTTTTATTCAATGGACAGTGGCCTAATTATGGGTTCAGCGTTAAGCCCGTTAGCGCCAGAATAATTTATGGATTACATTGAAAATCTGATCGCAATCCTTTTCGAAAATTTATGGATTTTTGGGTCCGCTTTTGTTTTGACCGGATAACTCTTCAACAATGTACAAAAATTAAAAATAACGGTTATAGGGTTGTAGAATATTGCATTCCCTTCAATAATATATATTACTTTGCTATTTTATGTATTTTCCTTCAAACGTAAAAATTATTTCAGTGTTCATCGTGAAATCAGTAATTAAGCGACTAATAGCCCAGAAAACTAAGAGTTAAAGGTGGAAATGTTTGGAACACAATTTTTAACTTCATAACTTTGTCTTGGCTAGTTAGGAGGTCAACATATCAAATGTCCTCACACGTAGCCTTTTTGCCGGGGGGAGGGGGGTTTAGAAGGTCCCATTTTTCGGGTTTTCACTTATATCTCGGAAACCCTGCGTCCTAGCGACATGACCATTCTATAAAAAATGAAAGCTTATCAAATTTCCTACAATTTCTATTCAATGAAGTTTTTCGAGATATCTTTAGTTTTCGAAATATCCGCTCTTGAAAGACTGCCGTTTTGGGAAAAAGCACACTTTTTTCTATTCTCGACCGGATATCTTTTCAACGATGAACCCAAAAAACAATTTTATGTATTTTCCTTCAAATGTGAAAACAGTTTTAGTGTTTATCGTGATATCTGGTGACAACTGTGGACCAATGAACCTTTCAATTTCTCTCCATTTCCAGTCAATGTATTGTCCAAAATATACTCCATTATGTAAATATAGGGAGTACTGGACGTATAAATAGCACAAAAGATATAATATTGGGGCCACTGACCAGTTCTTCACACTCAATTAGATAAGATCTTGTCCAATATATTGGTAATGGTTTTGCTAAGACCATGTGCATAAAATAGTAAATTAATATATATTATTGAAGCGAATTTAATGTTCTACAACCCTATAGCCGACATTTATTTTTTGGGTTCATCGTTGAAGAGATATCCGGTCGAGATTAGAGAAATGTGTGCTTTTTCCCAAAACGGCAGACTTTCAAGAGCGGATATTTCGAAAACTAAAGATATCTCGAAAAACTTCATTGAATAGAAATTGTAGGAAATTTGATAAGCTTTCATTTTTTATAGAATGGTCATGTCGCTAGGACGCAGGGTTTCCGAGATATAAGTGAAAACCCGAAAAATTGGACCTTCTAAACCCCCCCCCCCCCCCCCCGGCACAAGGCTACTGGGGAGGACTTTTGATATGTTGACCTCCTAACTAGCCGAAACAAAGTTATAAAGTTAAAAATTGTGTTCCAAACATTTCCACCTATAACTCTTAGTTTCCTGGGCTATTAGTCGCTAAATTTCTGATTTCACGATGACACTGAAATTATTTTTACGTTTGAAGGAAATACATAAAATAGCAAAGTAATATATATTATTGAAGGGAATGAATTACTCTACAACCCTATAACCGTTATTTATTATTTTTGTACATTGTTGAAGAGTTATCCGGTTAAAACAGGGAAAAAATATGCGGTAAAAGTGTTTTTCCCCAAAATGACAGACATTCAAGAGCGGATATTTCGAAAACTAAAGATATCTCGAAAAACTTTATTAAATAGAACCTGTAGGAAATTGAATATGCTTTTATTTGTTATCGAATAGTCATGTCGCTAGGACGCAGGATTTCTGAGATATAATTGAAAACCCGAAAAATGGGACCTTATAAACCCCCCTCCCCCCGGAACAAAGGCTACGGGCGAGGACTTTTGATATGTTCACTTCCCATCCAGCCCAAACAAAGTTATGGAGTCAAAAATTTTGTTCCAAAAATTTCCATCCATAAATGTTCGTTGACTGGGCTGCTATTAAAGAAGGCATTCCCTCCTCGTTCATCCTGCCGTCAGGTGCTTAAATACCATATTTTCTCAAAGTGGCAATATAAATGGTTCCTAAATAGAGAAAATAAGTTGAGGGAGATTAAATCCACTACCGCGGCAAGGAAAACCTCATCTCAAGACACTAGGCGAGATGAGGTGGCTCTGCCGAGGATTAGAATTGGACACACTAATCTCACCCATGCATAGTTATTTTAAAGAGAATCAAGGCCTGAATTTAGTGCTTGTGGCGAATATCTATTAATCACATTTTCACTGAATGCAGAGCCTACGAATCCGCTCGGAACCAAATGGACATTCATGGTCCTCTCTCTGATATACTTGGAGACGACCATGAATCAAGCCAGAGAGCGTTGAGTTTTTTGAGAGCCACTGAGCTATTCCATAAAATATAATAAGTAATTATTTACCAAAAAAAGTAATAATTCAAATATTAAAATATAAAACATTTCAATTAACTTTCATTTTTATTTAACCTGATCTTTAGTTTCAATATTAGTGTATTTTATTTTCAACAACTTAATTTTTCTTATTCCTGTATTACGTAAACATTCATTTCAGTAAATTTAAATAGGCAACAATGACCCGTGTGGTTCAATTGCCTTATAAAAAAAAATAATAAAAGTAAAAAATAAAAATAGAAACAAGTTAGAAATCTTGACACTGATAAGTCGTACATAGGACAGCAGACAAAATAATTTTCTTAACTTCTTTTTAGCTTGGTGGGATGAACAATTTTCCAATGTCACCCTTAGATTTATTGGATTTGAATTTTTAAAATATCGTATTTACTTCCTTGTATAGATTATTTAAATAAACTCGTTTCCAATATTAATTTAAATATGTCAACTTCAGGTGTTATTCTTGTTGCCTATACAAAGAACTTATGATTGCCTGAAATATGCATACAACTATAAACATTTAGGGGATATACTTCGATCGAGACATGGTACTTTAATAAGTAGAGTAAATGCACTCCGCTCATGTACAAATATATATATATATATATATATATGTGTGTGTGTGTGTGTGTGTGTGTGTGTGTAGTACCTGTTTCCGTTCCACACTTGCAAATAAGTCGGTGAAATTAGTTTTCACTGACAATTCAAGTACAAATGGGTTGTATACACCTTGGTGGGGCCACCAATCTGGTCAATTATTTTTCTGGTGATTCTGCATCGAAAAATAGTCGACACGTGCTCGAGCGTTCCGTCCAATGGGCCTTAGGAGCTGAGAAATAAAATAAAATAGGTTCAAATTGCTTTATTTTATTTCTTGAGTTTGGAAATTCCTATCGAAATAAGTCTTTTATCAATTCATTTGCTTTAGCGAGTAAATTAAAGGATAAATACAATTATCAAACAATAATTTATATTTTATCAAGTGAAATATTTTTAAGTTTTCAAGTAAACAAGCACTATACATTTTTTCACACCAAAAATAAAAGAAGATTTAAAATCAGCACCTCTAGAAACTCTAAAATCGTAAATCTCATCAAAAACGAAAAATGTTTCCCAGCCCTGAAGAGCCTAATAAAATGTAAACAATATATTTACGTGACATTTTGAAATTCAATATCTCGCCTTGAAAATATCCGATTTTTACTTCCTTGGGCTTTTTACAATGAAGAGAGCTTTCTTTATCTAGCTATATAAATAATTATTGTATTATCTCAGAAGGCGCATGTAAGAAATGTTTCTCAAAATAAGAATGAAATGTAAACCTTTTTGTATGTAACGTCGAGTCCAGAACACGTAGAAACTCTCCGATTGGAAGAAAATGTGTAACTTTAGAGCCCATCGGGTAAATGTTTTTTGAAATATAATCAGATTTTTGAATCGTTAACAATATTTTAAGGGTCCAGCCTTAGTGAAATTTAAAATACAGTTTTTTTATATATGAAATCTTACCAAAATTTGCATATAGTTTTTTTTTAGAAACAAATCTGACATACGTTTTGAAATAAAAAATTGTTTTACTGGACTCTATAGAAGTCATAATTTTGCCAAAATATTCTACACTTCTACATTTAAAAAGTAGTTTATTATAAATAAAATATTGATTAAAAAACGGATGTCGGATTTGTTTTTAGCACATTGAAAACCCCCATATTCAAATTTTGTGAACATTCGAAAAATTTAAAAAAAAACTGTATATTAAATTTCGCTAAGGCTTAAAATTCTTTTTAATTCTTTATACCTAATTTAATAAAAAAGGGAAACAAAATTCTTGACAGACAAATTGTATTAGCTCTGAATTAAAATGAAATGCATTGAAATAGGTTAAGATTTAGAGGCTGTATCCTTTTTTGAAACACGATACGTCGTTTGGCCTCACTGTGCGCCCCTCCCCTCCTAAAGGTCCAGTTTTGCTTGTTTTTTTTTTGTAACTTTATTGAAGAATATTAACAAATTAAAATACATATTACATACTGCAGCTACAGATCACTTCACTTTTATAATTGTTCTACAATACAACAAGATTGTTTATACGGGGGTTTTACTTGTTAGTGAACTCTCGTTGTAATGAAAATCTGGATACGTAATTTCGTAATTATAACCCACAAAAAAAATTGGCCACTTTATCCTGTTAGATCAAAATTATTAAAAGTTAAATTTGACAAAAGCCTACTGAAATGGCCGTAGACCTGAACAAATGTTTCTTAATTGAAATTTCCTAACATTTTAAATGAAACACGTGCTTTGGTGAGACAAAATTAGCTTGTTAACACTCACAAAACATTATTCATCGATGAAGCATATATGAAAGCCTTCTCGAGATAGCAACAGGTACCTTCCTGCTAGCAAATAAAGCACGTCATATAACTAAAAATACCAACCGGACAATACCTACACTAGATTACATTGGATCCACGGACTTAATCTCTTAAGGGAGGACTGCGGTCATAAAGTCCTTCACAATACCTAACCATGCTAATCCTACAAGGAACAACAATATATCTACATCGAACAGAAGATGAACCTATAAACAAGTTCCATAAATTTGTGGTTTCCTATAAGCTAGGAGAGATTGTTTCTTATCATACTTTTCTGTTGGAATTATAATTATTTTTCTTTCAACCTATTATGGTCTACCCATTGCAAGGAGTAGGCATTATATGATTTGAAGAATACAGCTCATATTAATACTATTATTTGTTTTTACTAGAATGTAAACAGCAAGGCGATTTACTATTTTTGTTTACGTGCGAGCTATGCTAAATATTCCTGTAAGAACAAATGTTTTTATAGGAAAAAAATAGAAAATATAATAACAGTTATAAGTAGGGTCTCCCCGTGGTCAAGTGGTTAACGCCTTGGATTCTCGTGCGGGAGATAGTGTGTTCGATTCCCATCGGCGCGCCGTGTGATGGGAAAATTCCTCGCTGCACCTTGGATGTCGGCGCTGATGACCCAGATGTCGATGTGCCGCGGTGTAAAATATATATATATATATATATATATATATATACAGGGTGTCCCGTAAATGTCTAGTCATATTGTGAGGGGTGATAGAGGACCCTTAGGGGAACAAAAAATGTTCTATGACGATTTCCCGAATTCTCGCCCATAAGGGAGAAAACGTCGTTTTATTGTTTTATCGAGACAAACGTACTTTTTAGAAGAATAATCGTTGTAGCTCAGTCCCAGGTGGTACTACTAAAAAGGGTGTGAAACCAATCGAAAGCTGATTAAATTTACTATAAGACTAGTTGGGAGTAAACGTAAAAATGAATGAATGTAAGTATGCATATCTTACCAAAAGAAGGCAATTCTAAATTTCCTGACATTTTATTGATATTTCTTTCCAGCGTTACTCCTCAATAAGCAGGACCTGAGATTTCCGGGTTTCAGAAAAACTTCCTCATTTAACCAGCTTTCCATTCATGTATCACAACCCTGTGTTATTGAAGTATTTGAACGATTTAAGAACAAAAGTTTTTAAAAAACCATGGATCTGTGAAAAGAAAATTATATTTTTTTCTTCAATTTATTCAAAAAGCTGAAGGGAAATATTTTTTTTATAAATGCTTACATAAATATTAAGTAAATATTTACTTAAAAGAATAAAAAAAATTACTTCCACGGATATAAAAAAAATCTTAACACAGTAAATAAATAAAATACACATTTATTTTGAATTTATTAATTCAGGTAACTAATACTGGGTCCAGGAGGCGGCCATTAAGGAACCCCAACCATACATTAACCTCAAAAATTACTATTTTTACCTATATCACGCATTTGTACACATTTTTACAGGACTATGTACATCTTATTTATGAGGGATAGAATTTTTAATTACCACAACAAAAACGCATGGGCTCAGAATCCCAGTGAGTTTCACAAGCGTAGCCATTATGATATACAGGTCTTCTAGTCTATGTATTCTCGGTTCGTCTAGCTCATAGTAATTTAAGTAAGTAACAAGAGAAAAAGGTTTTCTAGACTAAAACATTCAATAGTCCGTTAAGAAAGACGGAATAGTTCGATGATTTCGTGAAGAAAAATTCCCATTTACAAATTCATTCGCAATGCAGTTTAATGAAATAAACTTCACGGGAAATACGTACATACTGTCGTTTAGGACCAACAAAGGCTTTGATTAGTCAATCAAGGCATCAAACTACGGATTCAGTCTCAGGGACCTCAAAAACAAACACATGATTTTTTCCCGTTTTTATTTTATTGTTGTTTCTCTATTTGACCTTCAAATGACCTTGAATCTGATGTGATAAAGGTTAACCAACCAACTCATCGTAATCAGAGACTCCTAAAACCCTGTAAGGACCATACCGATCCAAGTGTTTCTATTTATATAAGAAGTTGACCTGTGTAATTATAATATACTGATAAATAAATTTAAAAAAAATACTTAATGAATTAAACATGATCCATGTTTTTTTTTAAACTTTTGTTCTTAAATCGTTCAAATACTTCAATAACACAGGGTTGTGATACATGAATGGAAAGCTGGTTAAATGAGGAAGTTTTTCTGAAACCCGGAAATCTCAGATCCTGCCCATTGAGGAGTAACGCTGGAAAGAAATATCAATAAAATGTCAGGAAATTTAGAATTGCCTTCTTTTTGTAAGATATACATACTTACATTCATTCATTTTTACGTTTACTCTCAACTAGTCTTATAGTAAATTTACTCAGCTTTCGATTGGTTTCACTTCCTTTCTAGTAGTACCACCTGGGACGGAGCTACAACGATTATGTTTCTAAAAACCACGTTTGTCTCGATAAAACAATAAAACGACGTTTTCTCCCTTATAGGCGAGAATTCGGGAAATCGTCATAGAACATTTTTTGTTCCCCTAAGGGTCCTCTATCACCCCTCTCAATATGACTAGACATTTACGGGACACCCTGTATATATATATATATACAGGGTGCCCCAGTATATGTGTCTACCCCCTTCGAAATGAAACTTGGTAGGTCTTAGTTATGTTTCATGAGGTTTCTTTTAAAGGTTTAGTTGACTTTGTAACATTCTCCAGTTTTTCTCCAGCGCATCTAACTCTTGATTTTCTAATGGCGGCAGATAAAATTTAATTTTAAGACTAATTTATTCCGAGACATATTTTGATCCGACGCACCGTTTGCGCGTAAAACGCAAAAAACTGAAAAATATCGGCCTTTTGTAGACAAATTCCTATTTATCACTGAAACCAAGCCTTTTACGTAAAAACACCTCGATACAAACGTTGTAGCCTATTAATTTTCCGTTCATGTGATACCAAGATCAAAGTTGTAGGTTTAATATTTAACAAGGTATCATGAATTAATAGGCTACAACGTTTACATTGATGTGTTTTTACGTACAAGGCTTGGTTTCAGTGATAAATAGGAATTTGTCTACAAAAGGCCGATATTTTTCAGTTTTTTGCGTTTTACGCGCAAACGGTGCGTCGGATCAAAAGATGTCTCAGAATAAATTAGTCTTAAAATTAAATTTTATCTGCCGCCATTAGAAAATCAAGAGTTAGATGCGCTGGAGAAAAACTGGAGAATGTTACAAAGTCAGCTAAACCTTCAAAAGTAACCTCATGCAACAAAACTAAGACCTACCAAGTTTCATTTCGAAATTCCAACAACTCTAGGAGGAAAAGGGGGTGGACACAAATACTGGGACACCCTGTATATATATGTATATATATATATATATATGTATATATATATATATATATATATACGTATATATATATATATATATATATATATATATATATATATATATATATATATATATATACACACACAAATTTGAACCACCGTTATTTTCGGTCTCTAGGGGTTTTACAACGCAAAATGTTCTAGTCGGCACTTCCGGATGAGGTCAACCTTATAAGCGGGGATCCTCCCTATGAAGGGACGGAGGAACCGCGCTAACAAACAAACAATTATACGTGAAGATAAGTCGCAGCCTTCTGTTGCTCTGTAGTTGGTATGTGTTTAATTGGGTAGAATGATGCAAAGTGTACATTCTGTTTATCCTGTTTTGTCACCAAATACGAATGATTCAAGTATGTGTGTCCAATACGTAGTCTATTAAGCACGACTTCATCTCGGCACACATTCCGAAAATTGGAACTCAGGTTGTTGGAAGCATACGTTAGTCTAATTACTATTTTGCTTATATTCAGGAAAAATAAAATTAAATGTATGGCAAATTAATTTTTATTTATAATTTTATTCTAATTAGTTGTATATCATTTATAATTGCGAAAAATACTTAGTATAATCAGATCAATTTAAAAGAAAATGTTTATTACAAACACAAAAAAATTAATAAGAGTCAGATTGTCTAAATCAATTATTTATAAAAATTATATATCCTATCTAATTCCACATATATTTATATTTACATAAAATCACACTCAAACTCATATAGTTTATTGAGCCACACCATGTTATTAAAGGTTAATACTACATCGTAACGTTTTTTTAACATTTGTATTTATGGACTTAAATGCTTCCTTAAATAATCTAAAATTATATCCAAGAGCGTTTTAGTGACGGAAAAGTTTATAAATGTGTCTTTACACTCACTGCAACCGGTCCAATTCTTTCAATACATTTCAAAATTAAAAAATATTTTTTTATCTTTATAACAAGACATGAAAAAAATTAAAAGTGGGAAAAACAATGAAAATGTCTGTACATTTGACTTTAAAATCCTTTTAACGCTAGAGTCTTCAATTTTCACCCGATCAAGTTCAAATATTAACCACAGCGTCCTAATGATCTCTGATATTGAAGAACATAGGGATTATTTCATACATTAAATTAATACAATTTTATGACCGATTTTCGACGGAATGTTTTATTAGAAAATGAAGAATTGTTTACGATTTTTGAAAAAATTAATGTTTTTTTTTAAAATCCTACTTTTTTGTTTTAGACTAAAGTTTTCCGCCTGCAGACTACGAGTATACCCGTGAAAAAAGAGGGGTTCTGTTAGTCAAACACAGCGCCGCCATTTTGTTTAAATCTGCGTCGCACAGTAGTGCCATACTCATTGAATTATTCTGATTTTGTGTGTGACGTATATTTTTGTGCTGAGTTGAATGATACCTCTGCCAATTTAATAGAATAATTATTGTGGAAGATAAACCTGGGTTTATATTAAGAAAAACCTAAAAATCAGCAAATATATACTCAATGAATGGTGAGATGTATAATTACAAATGTTTTTTTCAGTGCTGATTCGAATGAATTAACCAATAATGAGATATTGTAAACTGTTCTGGACGTATTCGTATAAATTTGCGCTTATAACGAATAGATTTTAGGGTTTCACACGAAATAGTTGATTGATCTCACTGTTAATGGTCAGTTACTTGCTAACACAAGATTTTCAACAACTGTCTGCAGAAAATAATGGTAAAGTCGCGTATCGTAAAATAATCGCATCGCTAATTGACAACATCATTTAATTAGGTTGTACACAAATATTAGCGAGTACGGCGATGAAAATTATAGAAATGGAGCCACAATGCATGTATGTACTTTTATGTAAAACTGAGTGGTGACCATAGCTAAGTACCACTTTTATTTTCTAATCCAAAAAAAAAAATAAGGATAATTGAGTTTCATTACAAATATCTTCACAACCTGAATGCAACAACAAATTTATTTCAAAAATCACAACAGGACAAGTTTTATTTTTCACTAAAAACTGTAAAATTTCAACATGGTTAGAAAACGGTCGTCAAGTTTCACAGGGAAAACGGGGATCAGAACTAGTAATTAAATGGAAAAGAAATATTAGAGCAGTATTCTACAAGTAATAGGTATAAGAAAATGTTTTCGTTCTACTACAATCTCTATACTTCACTTCCAGGTGTCCATTTACTAAATATTTTAGATTTAGAAGTTAAAAGGCGTTTCTTTATTGGTTTCGGTTTTGATTTTTTTTCCTTACCGAAAGGTGCGTCAGTGGTGCCGAGAGGGAAAAAAACCGACGCTGTTATATCGCGTTTTTACCAACATTCTTTTTATACCTAATAAGTTCTAGAATACTGTTCTAATATTGATTTTATTAATAGTCCTGATCACAAAGCACCTTTTTGTAGAACGTTTTCCCACCGTGTATAAGTCTGTTTTTAGTGAAAAGTGTAACAATATTTTATACCATTTATTTTATTCCTGAAAAATTGGCATTAACCAGGAAGTCTTATGTATATATGTAACTTTTAAAATCATTTTTTTTTTTTGACAATATCTACCATGAACTTGGTGCATTTAGGTTGTGAAGATATATGCAATGAAACTCAATTATTCCAAGTTTATTTTGTGTAAAAAAAAAAAAAAAAACGGTACTTAGCTATCACCTCCTCATAGATTTGCCTAAAAGTACATGTTTTGAAGTTGTCTTTCCTATAAATTTCATCGCCAAGTGCACAGCCTAATAAAATAAAGTTGTCAATTAGCGATGCGATTATTTTACGAAAAACGATATTACCATTATTTTTTTCTGCAGAGAGTTGTTAAACATTCTGTGTTAGTAAGTAACTAAACATTAACAGTGAAATCCATCTAATATTTCGTGTGCAACTGTAAAGTTTAATTGTTAGACGGGTAAAGTTTAAGAAAGAGGAATACGTCGAGAACAGTTAACAGTATTACATTGGTTGTCAATTAATTCGACTTAGCACTAAAAATTACATCTTGAATTATATATATATATATATATATATATATATATATATATATATATATACATATATACATATCTACCAACTGCGTAAAATATGATTTTTATAAATTAAATACTTGCTGTTTTTCACAATAGAAAAACCGTTTATCTTCCAAAATAATTATTCTATCGAATTGTTAGTGGTCTCATTCGACCCAGCACAAAAAAATACTTTAAAAATAATACCGAAATCAGAAAGATTCAAACACCTAGTGTTTTTCCCGAAATCGGGCGTTTGGCACCACTGTGCGTAGTAATGGTGGAAGGTTCCCTTTCTTGCCTACTTTGGCTATAAATATTTTTAATTTTTTCTCCTGATGAGGTACGAAAGGTGCGAAACTAGTTGATCTGGGTTTGCAATAATTCACGTATTTTAGTTGTTGACCTTCCGCCTGATAAGTGGATTTAATGTGATCCCTTTTCAATAGTTAGTACTTTTGTCAAACATTACATGCTTGACAAGAATGAAAAAGATCCATATTGGTTTCTCGGATTTTTTTGTCTTTTATCTCGTTTCTTACTTTTATTTATTGTTGCTGTTTTTTTAAAATGCCAATTAAAACTAGAAAAAGTAATCTTTCTCGTAATAATTATTGTACCTTCTATCTAAATGTACAATCTATCTATCATTGACTAATTTTGATTTTGATATCGTCTAGAAATTAACATTGTAAAAATAAAAGATATTTGCACGAGTTCATTTGAGGATAAAATGAGCCTTATTTATAACGACCTATTAACTTAAAAGGAAGGAGGACCTTTAGCCTTTCCTCTGCCATAAAATTAACCTTTAATTCGCGGGCATGATCGATCCAATGGTGTAATAATCTAGTCATTTTACCAGCTTCTTTTTTCACACCTCTCAAATATTCAAAGAAAAATACATTTTCTTAAAGACATAAAGTCATAACTTTTTTTAATCAAATATAGGCTAGCGTGGATATTATCTGCCAATTTAGTTTGGCATAAGACCACGATACTTACGAGTATGGGTGGGATATTATGAAGCAGCCTCGAGGTTCAAAAATCATAGATTTTTAGCTGGTGCAGATGAGGGTTGCAGCTTTAGAAGCTTTTATTCAGGCACAAGTCAATAAATTTTAGCTTTTTGGAAGTAACACGGAAGTGAACCACCATTTTGGGGGTTTTCGGATGTGCTGAATCAGAATCACACATTAGTTTTTTTCCTATACGTCAAGTTTTTAAAATATAAGGCTTTTAAGTTGTTTTTTATAATAATGAATGTTAAAATTTGCTCTGTCTACAGAAATTTTTTTTGCGTTCTGGGGTCTATAGTTTTTAATGCTGTTTGAGATGGCGAATATGAATATGAAGTAGAATTTCTGATGAGTTGGTTCGTTTTTGTAAAAAATATACTTTTAACCAAAGAGACGGAGAATCAGTCTCTTTCTCCCTGACAGGATACTATTTTTTTACCAACTCATTTTTGTAATTTTGAAAATTCTAATAGCTGTTTCTTAAAGGAAATTTGATGGAAAATCCAAATTCGCAATTAGATTTTTCCAACCAATTTTATATTTTGTAAAAAAATATTTGTGAAAAAATGGCATTTTTGCATGTTTTTTGGCTACAATTGTATTTTTTTACAAAAACGAACCAACTTATCAAACGTCCAACTTTATATTCGTGTTATCCACCCCAAAAAGCATTAACCATTGTAGAAACCAGAAAGCCAAAAATTCTGTTGACGGAGCAAATTTTAAGATTCAGTGCTATAAAAAGAAAATTTAATGCCCTATATTTTGAAAACTTGATGTATAGGGAATAAACTAAACTCAGATTCGGATTCAGCACACCCGGAAACCCCCAAAATGGTGGTTCACTTCCGTGTTACCAAATCAGTGTCGACTTGTGTAATTAAAAGGCAGCAACCACTTCGACGAATGAGAATCCGCACCGACCTATTCCAGAGCGACAGAGTATTTTACTCTGGGTTGGGATATGAAGAAGATAGCGGTAATGTAGCCAGGTCACAATAAACTTATACGAACACCTGAAAATGTCGGCACGTGTCCTAGAAACTGTGAATCAGAACTAGGAATGGAGTTACTTCAGTATTTCCAATATGGTTTACTAATCGAGTGATGTCACAATTTTTTACTATGAGTGTTTATAATTGTTGGCTAGCAGTAAATAGTCCTTTTTTATAAGTCCTCCTTGAGTAAACCTTGAAGGTGGACCGAATTATTTTATATGTTGATATTATTTGATTGTTTTCGACCTTCATTACTAAAATGTATCCACTTGAATATGGTTTCCAGCCGGCCATCCCTAGTATTTCTTCAATTAATGAGGAAATGTAAAGGAATTAGAGATTCAGGTAATAGGATTAGTCGAAAAGTGTAATGTACTTCATAAGCTATGAGGGAAGTTTGAGAATGCTTCATGTTTCTCAGTTAATATGTTCACGTGTTATTAGGGTGAAAATTAATACTGGCGTATCGCAAATTGGCAGCTAGTCTCCAGCAACAGAAATTATGTTTATTTTGGACTTTATTCGGAGTATTTCAGTTTCAAGTGTTGGAATCATATAAATTCGGGGAAATTGCTGGTCTGGTCCAGCTTAATATTGGAGAGTCTCTGCCAAGTCAAATTTGAGCACTGCCCTTTTATGAGTGTAAGACAGAAAATTAGTGAATTTAAATAAATTATCAGATTGTCTATTGCTAAATTTATAGAAATACTGTATAATGGGGTCGCATTAGTACAGTGTGGTGAAATTGGTGCGGACCTATACCGCATATATACCGCCTATACAATTTTCTGATAGCGTACAGACAAATATATAGTTCTATATATGTCTGATGGCACTATTTAGGCCTAATTCGACCCTTCGGTATTAGTTAAATGAAGAAATTCTAGCAGTTGTACCAATTTCACCACACTAAACTAATGTGACCTTATTTTCCGGTATATCATGAGCATCGGACGAACAACTATAACATAAATTTATCAGACCCTTCCGCTTCGTCACTACTATAAGTCACTAAGGTTTTGTCAGTGGGAACAAGCAACAATGCTCGACATCTCCACATTATCTGGGGCATATTCTTTAGTTACGTATCCAAATTTAGTAGAACCGAAAGCTTCATGATCGAGAGAAAGCACTTTTAATGAGGGGTGTAATACGACAGGTGGAGCCTTTAACGAAAATACTTGGTATGTTTTAGCGCGATTCCTCCCTCACTTTATACGGAGGAACCTCGCTTATGATGTTGACACAATCTGGAAGTTTGTTGAACAAGACACCAACTAGAAAATGTTACGTATCAAAACCTATAGATCTCGAAAATAACGGTGGTTCAAATTTGTATATATATTGCATATATGTATATATTTGTATTAATACGGCATTCTCCAGCGGTCGGTTTTTGAGGGTGATATTTCGCAGAAATCACATTCTCCTTCGTCAGACCGTTGTACATGCTTTTAACTTTTTTTTGTTTGTTATTTTATAAATAACCTTTGTCATATTTACATATGGCGCTTTACAGATGTAGATTCTTGTACCTGCGGGTCTCGACACTGCGTGGAGCCGATGGAACTGTTTGACGCTTTTCTTCGCCTTCCTGCGGTGTGCTTGATTTTCTTTCCTCGATCAATCTTCCTTTAGCCGTCCTGAGTACGGGCTTCCATGTAGGGTGTACGATGATACCGTCAACTCGGTTGATAGTCTTCGGTTGCCTAAATATATCAACAGCCTCTCTGACTATCCTTCTTTGACGATTGTCTTCTTTAGCTTCTGACTCTGGCTTGGTCGAAGAGTATTTTTCCGGGGCGTTCTTCTCCGTGTCTAGCTACAGCCGAAGTTTTTGTACGCCTGAAACGGTAGTCAGCGGAGTGCTGTCCTATTCTCGTGGCTATCTTTTTACCTGTTTGTCCTACGTAGACTGTTCCACAGTCACATGGAAGGACGTAAACACCTTTGTCTTGCAACCACTGTTTATCTTTCGCCGATCTGAGCCAATCGCCTACTTTGTCTAGAGGTCGGAAAGCACAATTTACTCCGCGATTTGTAAAGAGTCTACCAATTTTTTCACTAATGCCTCGGACGTATGGTAGTGTTATTCTCTGTCCCATTTCTTCTTTTTGGTTATCAACCATTTCTTACTGCTTTTTATTTTTAATGCGAGTCACTGCTTTGTCCACCTCCCTAGTGTCATAACCGTTTGATTTGAGGTCATTTTTCAGAAAGGCGAGTTCAGTTTCGAGGTATGCTCCGGCGAAAGATAAACAGTTCCATCGGCTCCACGCAGTGTCGAGACCCGCCGGTACAAGAATCTACATCTGTAAAGCGCCATATGTAAATTTGATAAAGGTTATCATAAAATAACAAACAAAAAAAAAGTTAAAAGCATGGACAACGGTCTGGCGAAGCAGAATGTGATTTCTGCGAAATATCACCCACAAAAACCGACCGCTCGAGAATGCCGTATTAACAACAATAATTCTCCCCAGCGAAGAACCCTAATATATATATATATATATATATATATATATATATATATATATATATATATATTTGGTTTACCATTCATTTATACCATATTAATATGTCCCGGTTTCACCCACCAAAAATATGGCAAGCCTATATATAGGTTACTTGCTAGTTATAATGAACGGTTTCTGTATTCGTCTTGTAATTGTATTTAAGAAACAAACCTTAACTTAACTCATAAATGATTCATGCTTAAGTATCATACACCAGATACTGTGAAACTTCATAAATAATGTAAATGGCTGCACCAACAGAACAGTGCCCAGTGAAGTATATACAAAGATATCTTGGAACTATTCTATACTTGTGTTAGATACACCCAGAGCGTGGAATCTGTTGATGCGGATTTGCCGAGATGATAATTCCATTATTCGTGAATAAATTAATAGAAACTCACCGTCACTCACACTTCATATTCCTGCATCACAATTAACCATGTTCAAGAATGGTAAACTGCATTATCTTGGTTGATTCTCCTTCATGAATTAATTTATACATACTGCAGTTGTTTGCAGGGATCTTTTTGCGAAGACCACATCCAGTTAATTTCAAGTATCTGTAGTGATTTTAAACAATGATTCAGCGAAGGCGCATAACTCATTAGCATTTCTATTGGGCTATTCCTCTGGGCAATTCTTTTGGTCGTTGTTTATAGTAACCGTCATGTTTTCTTTGCTTTGAACGCAATTCAATTGTATATTTATTTTTTTTTACACGATTTCTGCTGAATCGTGTTACTGATTTGTGCTGTTTGTGTCTTTTGTGCTGTTCTTGTTTCTGGTAGAAAAATGCGTCTTTTGGATTTACCTACAACTGAAAAAGATGCTAAATTGAATATCAGCCCATTTTCCACCGAAAACCAGTGATATATATTATCAACGAGTTGGATTGGCTAGAGTTTCGATATAACCTTGATCGAGCGTAGAAAGAAATTTGTAAGACCCTTATTGGTACGTTATTATGGGACCGTGCGGCATAGTTTTAATTATTTCTTATCTGTTAAATAAGTATTGACATGGAAATGCAAGAATTGGCTGCCAGAATCTACCTATTTAACAATAATAAATGATTTTCTGAAGTTTGGATGTTAAAAAATCCAAACCTGGATTTCCTGTTTTTGCCTGTTTTTTTTTTGTTTTTTTTTTAAACAGGAAGTAATAAAATATGCACACCAACAATTTGGTTTAGCAGAGGAGAAGGAGAAAAAAAAAGTCCGATTCGCAGGAACTGCGTCATCTTAGCGCGGTTCCGTTCTTATCTCTAGTGTTTATGAAGGCATAGAATAGAAACAGTTATTACTTTGTTTAGATCAATAGCGAAACAGCTATCCAAATGAAATCTCAAACAAACCAGTCTTGAAAGGTCTTGATTTACAATCTTACCTGTATGGGTCAGCTATACCATAAGTCGGGTAGAAAGGCCTCCGCTCAGAGGCATTTGGAAAGCCTTGGGATCTCTCTCTTTGAACGCTACATTTCTAACAATAAATTGATGTTCTTATTTAACTTAATCTGTTTTATTGTCAAATACATTATCTGACTATAAGCAATTTAAAAATAACAAGGAATAAAACAGACAAAAAGAACAGTTCGAATAAGCGAAATCAATTACTTTAAAGTTTTAAGCACTTATTTCTCCGATTGACATCGCCTAATCAAAACTTTCATCAGAATCATTTTTGTAGAGCATTTAGTGAGCTTTCTAATGGTCATCTTCCGTTTCCCAAGATTCTCAACCTTTTTCGAGATATTAAGTAAAGTATACAAAGTTACCAAAACTTTTTATGTATGTTAATAAAATATTTTATTCTAACCCTTCCTAAACTCCAAACGCAACAAAAATTTCAACATATTAGTTTTAATGAATGTAGAACATGCAGAAAATGTTTCAACTGAATCCCATAATTCTAAGTACCAAAATCAAAGAGAAAAAGAACAGTTCGAATAAGCGAAATCAATTACTTTAAAGTTTTATGCACTTATTTCTCCGATTGACATCGCCTAATCAAAACTTTCATCAGAACCATTTTTATAGAGCATTTAGTGAGCTTTCTAATGCTTATCTTCCGTTCCCCATGATTCTCAACCTTTTTCGAGATATTAAGGAAAGTATACAAAGTCACCAAAACTTTTTATGTCTGTTCATAAAATATTTTATTCTAACCCTTCCTTAACTCCAAACGTAACATAACTTTCAACATATTAGTTTTAATGAAATTAGAACCTGCAGATAATGTTTCAACTGAATCCCGTGATTCTAAGTACCCAAACCAAAAACGGAATTCAAAAACTATTTTTCCAATTTTCTCGACAACGGTTAAAGCTATCGCCTTGAAAATGGGTTCATTCGTTTTTATAGCCCAAGAAGCCTATAAAAAGAGTACTTACAAGCTTATGAACTCAAAAACGTAAGCGTTACGATTTTTTCTGCGCGAATTTCGCCCCAAACGCCATCTTCCAGTGGGCGGATTTTGCTGGTTAACGAACTTGACCTTTCAAATTGGACGACAGATTTTTGTACCAAATTTCATCAAAATCGGACCATCAGGGAAGCCAGAAATGAGCGAACAGACAAATATATATATATATATATATATATATATATATATATATATATATATAAATATATACATATATATATATATACAAATTTGAACCACCGTTATTTTCGGTCTCTAGGGGTTCTGAAACGCGAAATTTTCTAGTCGGCACTTCCGGATTGTTTCATTGTATCAACCCTATAAGCGGGGTTCCTCCCTATGGGGGAGGGAGGAACCGCGCTAAAAATGAAAATAAAAGCGGACATTCTTAAGCCATTTATGTGATAAGTGGCAAACAGCAAACCGAACAAAAAGTGTTATTGAGAAACGTTTTGGTGAATGGCTTGATACAATTTTCGATTACGATATTCAATCAGACGTAGAAGAAGATTTAAGTGCATCTGCCAGTAGTGGGGGGCTCTCTAATATTGAAGATTTTGTTCATTGTTTACTATCTTGAGCGATCCGTATATTTCTGGTATGATTCGTCGACATGAGGAAGAGTTTCATTCCTTCCCAGATGAAATAATTATTAATTTGTGGAATGAACCGTTACTTGACCCAGAATTATTTATTAGTTTTGATATCTTAATTTTGATTATTTTTGTTGTTTCATTGTTGTGTTTTGAATTATTATTATTTTTTGTAATTACTAGTTTTTAAGCGATTTTTTTGTTGTTGCATTTGGAAGAGTTAAATAATTTTTAAAAGGAAGGTATAATTATAATAAAAAAAATTAATTAGCTTAGATGCTTTTGGTTAACACTTAAAACGTAATAAAAACGGCTTTTCCTACTGAAAAAGACAGAAAACAACGGTATGCCTTTATTTCCGACCCCTAAAATGAAGTATATTCGTGATGAGCAAGCCATTTCCTATAAGAATCAGTGATAAAATAATTCTGTCCAACTAGATCAGTTAAAAATACCACTGTGCACTGTTGACAAGTTTTCATGGAGTTTTCCCTTGGGAGAATCAGTAGTAAATGTCCAGATAGTTATCGTGTAACTCATCACCAGTCATAGCAAAGTCCCCTGCCATATTTGACCTTTTAGTATCGTAAGCAATGACATAGGTTAAAAAAAAAAAAAAGAGTACAGCTCATAAAAATTACAGTTCATTGTCATACACTGTCCTAAACACAAAATTACGATCCCTCACACACGACTCTCTAACACTACACTTCAGGGCGGTGAGGACCTAGATGTTTTCTGCCCTTAAACACCCAATCCATCCATCCATCCTTTTAGTATCGAGTCAGCCGGGGTTGGTGGAAGGTTTAGTCCTATGGTCTGTTTTATAATTTTAATGATGGGACCAGAAATATTTGATGTTATACGCAACATAAGAGGATACAGGCGTACTTTGTATTCTTTAAGTCCAGCCAAATTCAGGTGAATTAAGAAACAAGTTGTAATATTTGAAGACCGAAATCATAGTTTACACGGATGGCTCGTGTATTTCAATTCATATGATATCAACATCAAAGGTAAATATATGGAATCGGTTTAATTAAACGTATAATTTATAATCCTAGTTACACGTGCTCCTGTTTAATTATGATGGAACGACAGTGTAAGAGGATTGTGGTTCGGTAGCCGAAGTACCATTCCAAAGGAGCCTTTACATCAAGGACATGGTATTTCGCCGCGAAACGTTAGGACTAATGGTGGAATCAATTCTTGTTCACTCCCTGGCAACAATTCAACGCCGCATATATGGATCCAGATAACACAGGTCTTCGACCAAATAACTGCGTAAAATTTTTGCCCTGTTTTCCATGAAATGTTTAATGCTGAAACTGAAAAAAGAAATCAATCAGTCTAGTTTTTTAACAATACCTTTTTTTTTTTTTTTTTTTCTTTTTTTTTTAATTGATTTAAATGATAAGGAGAGGTGTAAGGCAGGTGTAAAACACTATTACACCCCCCAAAAATAGATATATTTTCTAAACTAAGTAATGTTATTTAATTTATTTTTTTTAGGTTTTATGACAAATTTTTCCGATTAAATGAAAATTTCGGGGGAGAGGGGCTACAGCCTCCTCAGCCCCCCTCTTATATACGCACACGGTGTAAGGATGTAAGAAAATGTCCCACAAGCAAAAAGGATTAATCATGTGTTGAATTTAACACAAAGGCACGTTTTTGTTTTTTAAATTTGTGCATAGTAAGAATGATGGTATTTTACCTACATTTTTGTGTTTTTGATGTGCCCACCCCTCATATTTTGCCAGAAAACTGTACGTGTTGGAAGAAAATGGCGGTTATTTCAGGATTTACCATACCGAAAACCGTAAAATCTAGCTATAAGACTCCATGAAACCTATCAAAAATGTTTTGTTTTTTCAGAAATATTTCATTATTTTGTTAGAACTTCTCATCGAGCATTCTAATAACGATTTATTTTATTTTCTACTGTGCTAGAAAAAATAATTTTATTATTATAGAAAGAAATGCTTTATTCGTAATAACCAAAGGTTACTGCCAAAATAAATTGGGTAGCTATTCACACATCCCGCCAATCGTGCATTCGAAAATGTATTTTAATTAATTTTAGGAATGTTTGTTAATATATTTTAGATTATGGAGGAAAAAAGAAAGACATTTAATAACTCAATTTTTAAAAAGTAAATTTTTAGGAGTGGTGATTTGGATTTTATTAAATCTGCGAGGAGATCTGTAAAACAACATCTCGGAAAGAATGATTAGTAACAGTTCAGGTCCCATAAATATGATTGCTGAGTATCCCCAAGGTATGAATAACAATTGATTCCACGAGGGCACTTTATTTATTTGTTTAAAAAAATGTTTATGAATCTTCTTTTACTGTTAATGTTTAGTGTTTAACGTTATATCTTTTTTGTGATTCGGCAGAATGTTTTTTCGAAGAGTAGTTATTGTGGTTTGTAAAATACGCTTTCAAAAGTTAATGCTAATTTCAAAAACGTAAAGAAACGTTGGGGGTTTTGTACAAAAAAACAGGGATGCTTCTAAATAACCTTTAGAACGGCATATCTCTGAAAAAAAACCGAATAAAAACTAACAGTATTTAACTACATTTGGTGTAGTTTTACCTCCTTGATTATTGTCATGTATTTGCGATACACCCTGTATAGTTACAAATATTTATTCTATCCATGATGTGTATCTAGACTTCAGATGTCGAGGTTCGGTCGACAATATAGTTGAAAATCAAAAGTGAGAGTTAAAATAAAGTGAGTTATCTATTTACATATATAAAAATCTTGTGTATGTCTGTTTGTTCCTTATAAAAATTGACACCGTTTGACCGATTTTGGCCAAACTTGGCACACAGGTAGATCTTCATCCGGGGAGTGTTGTAGGCTAAGTCAAAACTTCTACCAGCTGTCTGTCTGTACGTTTGTTCCTTATACATACAAATCCACACCATTTGACCGAAGTTGACCAAACTTGGCACACAGGTTGATCTTAATCCGGGGAGTGTCATAGGCTAGGTTAAAATCGTATAGGACTAACAGTTCGTAAGTCATCGGCTCGAAACTGTGAACCCGAACTGTTACAGATTTGTGTTCTTAACTTTTGATATTACTAAATTGGTTTATAATTTATTTTGGATTTTCTAGACGCAGAAAGTAAGGTTCAGCATGGCACGCCAGGTAACAGATAGTTATATCATATAATGAAGGCATCAAATTTAAGCCAAAATTTATACATAGGAAGCCCAAATATGTCAATCCAGAGATGTAGGGATTTCCTACAAATGAGTTCCTTCTCTTCTCATAGCTGTGATGAATGCATTAAATTCAAGCCGAGAAGTTGGTTGAAAATATAAAAAAAAAAAAAAACTAATTAAGTGATTTACGATATATTTACTATGTTACGAAAATTAAACGAACGTCAAAACGTGATGTTGCTCGCGTAAAATGCCTTGGCAAATAAAACTCTTAATGTCGCGGCCCTATTATTGGGTTAGTATTATATTTTCTTGTTGAAGAACTAACCAGAATAGTAAAAGATCCTTTGGGCCTTCTTCGGCCTATCCCTGCCGGCTCCTTGCTAGGCTAACAGTGTCTCGTTCCTCTGCCGAACCTGCAACAAGTCGTCAAATTCATATTTTCGTTTTCTGGTGATATTAAGAATTATTGTTCAGTGGTTAAGGAATCCCTCGAAATGGTGTACTAAGGAATCACGCTGAATATCTTGCTATTAGAAAATCCTTCAACCAATATTTCGAAATTGAGTTTTCAGGTACAGGATTTACGGTTCTTTGATTTACAATGCAAATGTAATTAAGATTACAAGAAAGCAGGAAACAATAATGAAAATTGGCCACATAACAGATTTTTTTACTAGTATAATGTATCATTCTGTTACCAACAATTCTATTGAGCTTTTATGGGTGAGAAGATGCCTGTCCAATCATTTGTCGATAAACTTCGAATTGGGAACTTAGGAAACCAGCCATAAATCACAGGGATTTAGTGCCATAAAGCTTTGACATTAGAATGTTTCATTATTCTGTTACCAACAATTCTATTGAGTTTTTATGGGTGAGAAGATAGTAAAGATTTGTTGTCCAATGATTTGTCGATACACTTCGATTGAAAACTTAAGAAACCAGCCATAAATCACAGGGATTAATTGCTATAAAGCTTTTTCTATTAGAATATTTTATCATTCTGTTACCAACAATTCGACAATGAATTTTCATAGGTAAGAAGATATTGAAGAAGGGACTGCACAGTCCAGTTATAGTAGATCTACTGAATGTGAAGCAAATATTCTTTTGCCCATAAACGTCAGGCCTGGCCTGCACAGTCCGGCCTCAATGGTCTGTACAGTTATTCTATTGATTTTATCATTTTACTTCGAGGACTGTACAGTTCAACTCGGGCCTCAAGGGAGTCCTATATACGATGAGGAATATCTCAAGATTTGGACTGCACAGTTCAAATCTTAAGATATTCCTTACTCAGATAAGAACTAAAGATGACTGATGCTTTTCAAGTTCATTTATAAGGATATCGGATCATTATGTTACGAACAATTCCAGTTTGAGTTTTCCAGGGTATAAATTGCTAAGGATAGCTTTTTTGTTAGGGTTTTTAATACACCTAAAAGTGGCATATTAATGCGATATTTTCAAGTTCTTTTATTAGACTATCGGGTCATTATGTTTCGAACAATTCGTGATAGTGTTTTGTTGGACTAAAGTTCGTGACGTATTTCGACACACCGTAAATTGGGATATTAAGAAATCAGTCTGAAATAATTCAAATCCCGAGTTTTATCCATCGCTTCGTAGGATGGCCCTTACAAAACGACTGTAGTACTGATATTTCACAGCTGTTTTCTAGTCGATGGGATGTTTGAATGCGTAGGAGGGTGCTAGTCGATATCCAATGGGGTGGTGTTTGGGCTAAACTACTCAACATCAAAATATTCTCAACAACATAGTAAACAGTAGGAGAAACTCTTAATCGAATTTTTTATCTACATTTTTGATGTTATTATATATATATATATATATATATATATATATATATATATATATATATATATACATATATATATATACACATATACAGGGTGTCCCGTAAATGTCTAGTCATATTGAGAGGGGCGATAGAGGACCCTTAGGGGAACAACAAATGTTCTATGACGATTTCCCGAATTCTCGCCCATAAGGGAGAAAACGTCGTTTTATTGTTTTATCGAGACAAACGTGGTTTTTAGAAACATAATCGTTGTAGCTCCGTCCCAGGTGGTACTACTAGAAAGGGAGTGAAACCAATCGAAAGCTGAGTAAATTTACTATAAGACTAGTTGGGAGTAAACGTAAAAATGAATGAATGTAAGTATGTATATCTTACAAAAAAAAAGGCAATTCTAAATTTCCTGACATTTTATTGATATTTCTTTCCAACGTTACTCCTCAATGGGCAGGATCTGAGATTTCCGGGTTTCAGAAAAACTTCTTCATTTAACCAGCTTTCCATTCATGTATCACAACCCTGTGTTATTGAAGTATTTGAACGGTTTAAGTACAAATGTTTAAAAAAAAACATGGATCTGTGAAAAGAAAATTATGTTTTTTTCTTCAGTTCATTCAAAAAGCTGAAGGGAAATATTTTTTTTATAAATGTTTACATAAATGTTAAGTAAATATTTACTTAAAGAATAAAAAAAATTACTTGCACGAATATAAAAAAAAATCCTAAAACAGTAAATAAATAAAATACACATTTATTTTGAATTTATTAATTACAGTAACTAATACTAGGTCCAGGAGGCGGCCATTAAGGAACCCCAACCATACATTAACCTCAAAAATTATTATTTTTACCTAGATCACGCATTTGAACACATTTTTACAGGTACTTATATTTAGAAAACAAATGCTTTACCTTAAATTAATACTGATGGCTACGCTTGTGAAACTCACTGGGATTCTGAGCCCATGCGTTTTCGTTGTGGTAATATAATTTTCTTTTCACAGATCCATGTTTTTTTTTAAACATTTGTTCTTAAACCATTCAAGTACTTCAATAACACAGGGTTGTGATACATGAATAGAAAGCTGGTTAAATGAAGAAGTTTTTCTGAAACCCGGAAATCTCAGATCCTCCTTATTGAGGAGTAACGCTGGAAAGAAATATCAATAAAATGTCAAGAAATTTAGAATTGCCTTCTTTTGGTAAGATATACATACTTACATTCATTCATTTTTACGTTTACTCTCAACTAGTCTTATAGTAAATTTACTCAGCTTTTGATTGGTTTCACACCCTTTTTAGTAGTACCACCTGGGACGGAGCTACAACGATTATTCTTCTAAAAAGTACGTTTGTCTCGAACAACAATAAAACGACGTTTTCTCCCTTATGGGCGAGAAATCGGGAAATCGTCATAGAACATTGTTTGTTCCCCTAAGGGTCCTCTATCACCCCTCACAATATGACTAGACATTTACGGGACACCCTGTATATATATATACATATATATATATATATATATATATATATATATATATATATATATATACATACATATATATATATATACATACATATATATATATATATATATATATATATATATATATATATATATATATATATATATATATATAATAACATGTAGACATATATATATATATAATAACATGGTGTGTGTGTATACAGGGTGATTCAGGTCTAAGTAGCCAAACTCTAGGAAGTGATTTTAGACATAATTTCAAACAAAAAAGTTCATCTGAAGTATGGTCCGATTCCGGAAGGAAAAGGAGCTATGTCCAATTTTCTGGTTTTTTTAACCTAGTAATTTTTTTTAATGAGTAAGAAAGGATTGCTCGAAAACTATTTAAGACAATTAAATTCGAATTATGCCATCATAAAATAAATAATATGTCCTTTAAAAAACCAGTAATTTAATTCACTATTGCCATTATTAAAAGATACTTTCTGGACGTCCAATAACGCACTCCTGCTTTCATCAATGAATCAGAGTTTTTCCGCGAATTTTTTCCTCAGCCCCCTAACGGACTACGGATTCAATACTTACACAAAATCTTCTACGTTTAGTAAGCATTAAATTCATGCAAATAAAGTGGAGGTTTATTCAGGAATAAATTGAACGATTGGCTCCCTTTTGTCAAAAAAATTGTGGAATGTAGTTTTGTTACTTTCAAATACCTTATGTGAAGAAATTAAAAATTATTCTTTTTTTTTTGGCCAAACTGTGGGAATAAATTGTCCAGTCTAGACGCAATAAAAGGTATATGTAAGAAATTACTGGAAAAGTTTTTCATTTGGGAGATATGATACATTCTGTGTTTTACAAATTTTCATTGCTTTATCTTTTACATGAAGTAGTTGGCACTGAAATATTTGATAATATATTTGAAAATTTGAAATTGGAACTGTACCTTTATTACTTGGGCAGTGGATCCATCCACGGTCTAACAGCACTGGTGAAATCCATCAGGAACCATGAATCTAAATTCAAGCAGAACGTCTTCCAAAGCGATAGGTCGATCGTGTTGATGGAGATTTAAAAATATTTTGAATCAAATATGTCGGGAATCAGGATTGGCTGAAGAAGATATTCGTCCAAAATCCCGCACCACACGTTAACTTGGAGCTGACACTGATTGTGTGATCTTCACAGGGCATAAGGATTAACAAGAGAACAAATATGCGAATTGGGACTGTTAAATATTCCATTCCGTGTGAATGTGGTTTTGTCTGTCCACAAAATGTTGCGGCCGAACTGAGGATTATCATTTTTCTTCCCGCACTGTTTTGCACAATTTTTAGTTTTATTTCAAATTTTATTTGAAAACCTTTCAAAATATTTGTAAGTTTTGGAATACAAGTATTTAACTACCCTTAAATGTTTTTGAACTCTGCCCTCAAAATGTCTAGTCAAAACTGGGTGCCAAATTCATCATGTAAAAGAGAAATCAATGAAAAATATTATTTGAAAGAAAACACGAAATGTGACATATCTCTTTCTGAAAATCTTTTCTACTCGTTTTTTTTTTCAGTTACTTTTATTGATTCTAGACTGGGCAATGGATACCCACAGTTTGGCCAATAAAAAATGAATAACTTTTAATTTCTTTACATAAGGTATTTGAAAGTAACAAAACTACATTCCACATTTTTTTGACAAAAGGGAGCCAATCGTTCAATTTATCCCTCAATAAACCTCCACTTCATTTGTATGGATTTAATGCTTACTAAACGTAGAAGTTTTTGTGTATGTATTGAATCCGAGGTCCATTAGGGGGCCAAGGAAAAAAATCGCGAAAAAACTCTGATTCATTGAAGAAAGCAGGAGTGCGTTATTGGACGACCAGAAAGTATCTTTTAATAAAGGTTGTAGTGAATTAAATTACTGTTTTTTTAAAGGAAATTTTATCTATTTTATGATGGCATAATTCGAATATAATTATCTTGAATAGTTTTTGAGCAATCCTTTCTTATTCATTAAAAAACATGACTACGTTAAAAAAACAGAAAATTGTACATAGCTCAATTTGCTTCCGGAATTGGACTATACTTCAAATGAACTTTTTTGTTGGAAATTATGTCTACAATCACCTCCTAGAGTTTGGCTACTTAGACCTGAATCACCCTGTATACAGGGTGTCCCGTAAATGTCTTGTCATATTGTGGAAGGTGATAGAGGACCTTTATGGGAACAGAAAATGCTCTATGACCATTTTCCGAATTCTCACACATAAAGGATAAAACGTCGTTTTATTGTTTTATCGAGACAAACTTGGTTTTTAGAAGAATAATCGTAGCTCCGGCCCAGGTGGTTCTACAAGAAAGGAAGAGAAACCAATCGAAAGCTGAGTAAATTTACTATAAGACTAGTTGATAGTATACGTAAAAATGAATGAATGTAAGTATGCCTATCTTACCAAAAAAAGCTATTCTAAATTTCCTGACGTTTTCTTGATATTTATTACCAGATCCTCAATGGGCAGGATCTGAGATTTCCGGGTTTCAGAAAAACTTCTTCATTTAAAGAGCTTTCCATTCATGTATCACAACCCTGTGTTATTGAAGCAAGTGAACGATTTAGAAACAAAAGTTTATAAAAAAATATGGATCTGTGAAAAGAAAATTAATTTTTTTTTCCTCAGTTTATTCAAAAAGCTCAAAAGAAATAGTCATTTTTTATAAATATTTACATAAATATTAAGTATATATTTATTTAAAAGAATAAAAAAAAAATTACTTTCACAAAAATAAAAAAAATTCAATAACAGTAAATAAATAAAATACACATTTATTTTAAATTTACTAATTACAGTAACTAATACTGGGTCTAGGAGGTTGCCATTAATGAACCCCAACCACACATTAACCTGAAAAATAGTTATTTTCACATAGTTAACACATTTGAACACATTTTTACAGGTATTTATAATTAAAAAAACAATGCTTAACCTTGAATTGATGCTGGTGGCCACGCTTGTGAACCGCCCTGGGATTCTCGTGAACACATGTGTGATGCTTGTGGTAATTAAATATTCATTCCCTAATAGTAAATAAGATATAGATAGTCCTTTAAAAATTTGTTCAAATGTGTTAACTATGTAAAAATAATTTTTTTTTCAGGTTAATGTGTGGTTGGGGTTCATTAATGGCCACCTTCTAGACCCAGTATTAGTTACTGTAATTAGTAAATTCAAAATAAATGTGTATTTTATTTATTTACTGTTATTGAATTTTTTTTATTTTTGAGAAAGTAATTTTTTTTATTGTTTTAAATAAATATATACTTAATATTTATGTAAATATTTATAAAAAATGACTATTTCTTTTGAGCTTTTTGAATAAACTGAGGGGAAAAAAATTAATTTTCTTTTCACAGATCCATATTTTTTTATAAACTTTTGTTTCTAAATCGTTCACTTGCTTCAATAACACAGGGTTGTGATAGATGAATGGAAAGTTAAATGAATGTTTTTCTGGAACCCGGAAATCTCAGATCCTGCCCATTGAGGAGTAACGCTGGCAAGAATTATCAAGAAAAAGTAAGAAATTTAGAATAGCTTTCTTTTGGTAAGATAGACATACTTAAATTCATTCTGTATGTTTGCTCCCAACTAGTTTTATAATAAATATACTCAGCTTTCGATTAATCTCACTTTCGTTCTAGTACAACCACCTGGGACGGAGCTACAACGATTATTCTTCTAAAAACCACGTTTGTCTCGAAAAAACAATAAAAAGTCCGACTCGCAGGAACTGCATCATCTTAGCGCGGTTCCGTTCTTATCTCTAGACTTATTTAAAATTATTAAAATATAAGCTGTTATTATTTTGGGTCCACATTTCTAGAAAGCATGAAGATTAGGTAGTTAGCCGTCGAGGTGATAAGTAAAGATGGAATGGTTGGGATTCGGCCAAAGAAACCTCAATACGATTTTTGTTAAAAAATCTATATTTAGGACGTTTTGGCTACTCATTGGTAGCCTTCGTCAGCAATGAAAGTGCCGGGAGGCAGAGGAGGACCAAAGTTGACAGTTCCATCTTTACTTTCATCAAAGGTCTTATTTACGATCTTACCTGGATGGGTCCCCGCCCTAGGAAGGACCCCGCTAGGCATTTGAAAAGCTATATCTTGGAAATCCATATCTAGATTAAATTGTTTTTCTTATTTTTCTTAACCTGATATATTATCAAATACATTATCCAACTATAAGCAGTTAAAAAATAACAAGGAATAAAAACAGACAAAAAGAACAGTTCGAATAAGCGAAATCAATTACTTTAAAGTTTTAAGCACTTATTTCTCCCATTGACATCGTCTAATCAAGACGTTCACCAGAACCTTTTTTGTAGAGCATTTAGTACGCTTTCTAATGGTATTCTTCCGTTTGCCAAGATTCTCAACCTTTTTCGAGATATTAACGCGTTCACTGCCCACGCCCCGGGAGCCGGGGCGAGCTATACCTTCGCCGGGTGCCCTCGCCCCGGCTCCCGGGGCGTCCTCCTACCTCCCGTTTTATTGCTCTAGCACAGGCCGGACATCTCACAGAAGGGTTTAGATCGTTTCTATGCATTGGTAAGTGAACAAGTCTTGCAAAAATATCATTGGTTCCTGAAGAAATTACTTTTTTACGACAATTTCTTCAATATTTACGCGAGTATCCAATAACAATAAATTAAATGTGTAAAACCTTTTTATAATTATTCAGTAGAGTTAATTATTGTGGAACGTTGCTCTTTAGATCCTAGAATGTCTGGACGTAGTGGAAAAAACAACAGCGGTCATGGATTTTATTTAAGGTTGTCATTTTTTATAACATTTACGTAAGAAAAAATTCTCTTCATAACAGTTATAACAGATCCCATTGCTTTAATTCTGGTTTAATTAAATGAATAATTATTCGTTTTAATGTCTTCTTCGTGAAAGTGAAGCTACGTTGACTTGTCGGCCGAAAAGTGTCTCCTACTTTCGGGCCGACAAGTCAACGTAGCGCAACAGAAAGTAGTATCTCCTCTCCTGTTTCTTCAGATACGAAATTATGAGTATTTATGTCAGTAAATTATAAAAATGGAAGAACGAATTTAGAAAAATACTAATAAAATATTCTGATACGATTTTCGGGCATCACCCTAAAAACGAAAAGTTCAGAAAAAGGTATTTTACTTTTTTTTTATTGAATGTTCAGTAGTCATTTTATATTTTTAGAGTAATGAAAACCGCTTTATTTTCAGGAAATCCATGACATAATTTTCAATGCCTCTGATGACGATTTAGAAATCGATTCGTAAATTAGAAATCGAAAAAATTGATATTGCAATTTCGTAACTATAAGTAAGAATTGTTAGTATAAGTATAGGAATCAATAATTATAATAGTATGTTAGTTAGTAAGATATTAGAAGCAGAAGGTAGATAATAAATAATAGTTATAGGTTTTATTAATAGGCTTATGAACTCAAAAACGTAAGCGTTACGATTTTTTTGCGCGAATTTCGCCCCAAACGCCATCTTCCAGTGGGCGGATTCTGCTGGTTAACGAACTTGACCTTTTAAATTGGACGACGGATTTTTGTACCAAATTTCATCACAATCGGACCATTAGGGAAGCCAGAAATGAGCGAACAGACAAATATATATATATATATATATATATATATATATATATATATATATATATATACAAATTTGAACCACCGTTATTTTCGGTCTCTAGTGGTTCTGAAACGCGAAATTTTCTAGTCGGCACTTCCGGATTGTTTCATTGTATCAACCTTATAAGCGGGGATCCTCCCTATGGGGGAGGGAGGAACCGCGCTAAAATGTCGTTTTCTCCCTTATGTGTGAGAATTCGGAAAATCGTCACATAACATTTTTTGTTCCCCTAAGGTTCCTTTATCACCTCCCAAAATATGACTAGACATTTACGGGAAACCCTGTATATATATATATATATATATATATATATATATATATATATATATATATATACAGGGTGTCCCGTAAATGTCTAGTCATATTGAGAGGGGCGATAGAGGACCCTTAGGGGAACAACAAATGTTCTATGACGATTTCCCGAATTCTCGCCCATAAGGGAGAAAACGTCGTTTTATTGTTTTATCGAGACAAACGTGGTTTTTAGAAACATAATCGTTGTAGCTCCGTCCCAGGTGGTACTACTAGAAAGGGAGTGAAACCAATCGAAAGCTGAGTAAATTTACTATAAGACTAGTTGGGAGTAAACGTAAAAATGAATGAATGTAAGTATGTATATCTTACAAAAAAAAGGCAATTCTAAATTTCCTGACATTTTATTGATATTTCTTTCCAACGTTACTCCTCAATGGGCAGGATCTGAGATTTCCGGGTTTCAGAAAAACTTCTTCATTTAACCAGCTTTCCATTCATGTATCACAACCCTGTGTTATTGAAGTATTTGAACGGTTTAAGTACAAATGTTTAAAAAAAAACATGGATCTGTGAAAAGAAAATTATATTTTTTTCTTCAGTTTATTCAAAAAGCTGAAGGGAAATATTTTTTTTATAAATGTTTACATAAATGTTAAGTAAATATTTACTTAAAGAATAAAAAAAATTACTTGCACGAATATAAAAAAAAATCCTAAAACAGTAAATAAATAAAATACACATTTATTTTGAATTTATTAATTACAGTAACTAATACTGGGTCCAGGAGGCGGCCATTAAGGAACCCCAACCATACATTAACCTCAAAAATTATTATTTTTACCTAGATCACGCATTTGAACACATTTTTACAGGTACTTATATTTAGAAAACAAATGCTTTACCTTAAATTAATACTGATGGCTACGCTTGTGAAACTCACTGGGATTCTGAGCCCATGCGTTTTCGTTGTGGCAATATAATTTTCATTCCACAGATCCATGTTTTTTTTTAAAACTTTTGTTCTTAAACCATTCAAGTACTTCAATAACACAGGGTTGTGATACATGAATAGAAAGCTGGTTAAATGAAGAAGTTTTTCTGAAACCCGGAAATCTCAGATCCTCCTTATTGAGGAGTAACGCTGGAAAGAAATATCAATAAAATGTCAAGAAATTTAGAATTGCCTTCTTTTGGTAAGATATACATACTTACATTCATTCATTTTTACGTTTACTCTCAACTAGTCTTATAGTAAATTTACTCAGCTTTCGATTGGTTTCACACCCTTTTTAGTAGTACCACCTGGGACGGAGCTACAACGATTATTCTTCTAAAAAGTACGTTTGTCTCGAAAAAACAATAAAACGACGTTTTCTCCCTTATGGGCGAGAATTCGGGAAATCGTCATAGAACATTTTTTGTTCCCCTAAGGGTCCTCTATCACCCCTCACAATATGACTAGACATTTACGGGACACCCTATATATATATATATATATATATATATATATATATATATATATATATATATATATACATACATACATACATATATATGCAGGATGTCCCGCATTGAGATGTGATAACTTAAGGGGTTTATTCTGCACTTCATTTGTAGTTCAGGAACGCAGAGATGAGCCTTTTATCTCAACATGTGTTTTTTTTCTCTCTTTTCAAAACTATTGGTTTTTTATTATGAAAAACTGTTTTTTCCGGATTTCTAGTCATATCTCTTAAATAACGACCACATTATTAGAATCTACATTAAATTTCCAATAAGAAACACCCATTATTAAAATATTGCCATTTAAATTAAGAGCTGAACTAAAAGCCATTTACCCAAACCTTTGAACAGTTTTTAAATGGATTGTTAGGAATTATTAGGAGATATATTATTTATTTATATTATTATTTTTTCTATTTATACGCTCAGTGTTAAATGTTAAACTGTTTTGAGAATTGAAATTTTAATTTTTAATAATGGCCGTTAAAATTTAAATAATAATTATTAATAATTTTTTGTGTGTGTTTTAGCACTTTCCTCTGAAGGAAAGTAGCCATCTTAAATTATGTAAAACTTGCAGCTTTAGATGCCGTCATTTAATTTCTTCGACCAAGAAGATTTTTTGTTGTTTGTTTTGGGGGGAGGTGGGTGGGTAGAGGGGGCGGAAGATAAAACATTACTTTTAATGATTTTTATATATGCATTATGAAAGAATGCCTATTCACAATTGTGTTTGAGTTTTTCTCGGAAACGAAACAAAAACGAGAAATTTTCCAAAGGACTTGTATTATTTCTTTTTTCGTCATGCATCGATTCCCGAAGTTTGGCCGTTTATTTTGGGGACATTCTGTATAAACGTCAGTTTGCCCTCTGGCTGGCTCAAAAATAGATCAATTTTTTATAATGTGAACTTATGTACCAAACAAGCTTAACTTTGCTTATCTTCAGCGACCGAACAGGAATCGGTGTATTCAACCTGGTACCGGTTTATTAACCATCAGAATCCGTCCACCAGAACATAGTTATTGGAGCGATATTCGCGCGAAAAAATCGTAACTCTTACGTTTTTGAGTTCATATGGTTGCAGGTACTCGTTTTCAGAGATGGGCATAATTTTATTTATAAATAAAAATACGAATTTATTCGTACTTCATACATTTGTGAATACGAATATAAATAAATTCGTATTCATAAGTGTGAATACGAACTTATTTTTATTCACATATATTAAATATAAAAATACAAATAAAATTTTATTCGCAAATTTGTCTGCGAAAAAAAATAAATTCACAGAAAAAATTTGTAAATAATCACAAAAAATGTGAATATTTAAAAAAAAATCAAGTGATTACAAAAAAAATCGAATTAAAATATACGAATAAAAATTTATTAACATTATAATTTGTGAATAAAAATTTATTCAAAATAAAATTCGCAAATAAATCATGATTTTATTCGTATTAAGATGATATTACAAAAGTTATTGAAGGTGATTAAGGTTACTAGCGCCTAGATTTTTTGTTTACGCCGCGGGACCACCAACCATGCTTACACAGTTTGTCATCTGTACCTCCAAAAAGAAAAAAAAAAAAAAAAAAAAAAAAAAAAAAATCACCTTCAATAACTTTCGCTATATCATCTTAGTACGAATAAATTCATAATTTATTTGCGAATTTTATTGTGAATAAATTTTTATTCACAAATTATAATGTTAATAAATTTGTATTCGTATATTTTAATATGATTTTTTTTTTGTAATCACTTGATTTTTTGTAAATATTCACATTTTTTGTGATTATTTACAATTTTTTCTGTGAATTTATTTTTATTCGCAGAAAAATTTGCGAATAAAATTTTATTTTTATTTTTATATTTAATATATGTGAATAAAAATAAATTCGTATTCACACTTATGAATACGAATTTATTTATATTCGTATTCACAAATATATGAAGTACGATTTTATTTATATTCGTATTCCCAAATATATGAAGTACGATTTTATTTATATTCGTATTCCCAAATATATGAAGTACGAATAAATTCGTATTTTTATTCACAAATAAAATTATGCCCATCTCTGCTCGTTTGATAGGTTCCTTTACGTAAGAAAACGTATAAAATCATTTTTTTGCGATATCTTAAACTATTTTTGAGAACAGGGTAACCTAGTATTTGTATTTAAATTTTGGTTTAAAATATTATCACTTCACGACACTTACCTTAGTAGGGCCATTTTCTATTAGGACGCGTTGGTGAAGAGGAAGTTTGATTGGTTCTGGATAAGGATTTGGTAGTAAAATTAGGATGATTATTGATTTACTGTGAAAAGAAGAGAAGCGGCTAGGGATAATATCTTGGACAAAAGCGACATTTTGGTCATTATAGAGGGTGCGAGTCGTAATTAGTAGCATTGAGTATGGTAGGTAGGACTTTGGATTGAAATGTTTGGATTCGGTGGATGTTGGAATGTTCACCAGAGTTCTATTCCGTAAGTCCATATAGGTATTCTTAGTGAGTTTTAGGCAGTTAGTTTGTAATCTACGATTGAGTGTGATGATCGGTTTTATATTCTGCATAGCTATCTGAACCGTCGTACAGTGGGGCCAAAGGACTTTCCGTGTTTCAAAAAAGTCTACACCCTCCAAATCTTAACCGATTTCAATGATTTTTTTAAACAAAGGCCAATAAAATTTATAGCAACTCTGTTTAGCCAGATTTTATTTTTTTGTTTCCTCTGTTTATTAAATTACTTGTAAATAATTCACGAACTTTTATAATTTATCATAAAATTATATTTTATTTTTCATCTAACTTAATACACGCTTGATGCACTGATATCGTTGAAATTAAACATTTCCTGATTAGACTTGGAAAAAATCACACTGACATCTTCAAAACGTAAATTTATCTCAATTCAACAATGAGAATAATTGAAATTATATGATTTTTGAATTATTTGAATATAGATTTTGATTTTTTTCCAAGTAAAATCAGGGTTTGAATGTTTAATTTCAACGGTATCAGTGCTGATGAAAAATATAATATTATTTTATGTTCAATTGTAAAAGTTTGTGAATTTTATACACGTATTTAATAAACTTGGGAAACAAAAAACGTAAATGTGGCCAGACAATGTTGTTCTTTATTTTATTAGCTTTCCTTTTAATAAAATTCATTGATATCGGGTAAGATTAGGAGGATGTTGCCTTTTTTGAAACACGAAATGTCGTTTGGCCCCACTGTGCGTCGGTTGAGTTTATGTCGTTTGATTTAAGTGAGAGCATTCCAAGTTGATCGTGAGTCAAGATAAAACCCGAGGTATCGGATCGTCTTGGTTATAGGTAACGACTACACATACTAAAAACTATTTCTTCTCCCTCGAGAGTCTCGCGCGCTTCTAGCCTTAAGTGGAATGCTCCGTATTAAATTTTAAATAGAAAAAGAAGAAGATAAATTTGAGTTTGAGTTGCATCTTATTAACTCAGGTGTGAGCCAATAACGGTGAACTGCCAGCCCGTAGTAATATACAGATGCAAGATGCAACTGACCCGCATTACCTACCAGCACTACAGTACTGCAGCCAACCTGGACGATTTCTGGACGAATTCTTGAGCCCACATCGTTCAATACAGAACGGAATGAATCTCGGGCAGTCAAGTGGCTTTTAATTTAATCTATGTTGACTGAATAACCTTCCAAATTTCTTTCCTTAAAATAGTATTTTAATACCATTAAAATTAACCGAACGAATAAAATAAATTCATATGATGCTTTGATATATTTCCATTACAGTAGAGCATGTACTCTTAAAATTTTATAAGAACAACTTTATCTGGCTTCCAATAAATATTACGCCGAGTTGTCAGTCTGAAGCTTTGGCTACATTCGATGAATTAACTTGCCACGCTGTGATATAAAGAGCCGCGTTGATTCTGGCAGCGCTATCGAGCGTAAAATGGGGAGCCTGGGCTCCCGTACATCTTTCTCTCTATCCATTTTAGCGCGGTTTCTCACTCCGTCCGTAGGGAGGAACCCCACTTATGAGGTTGACCTCATGAAGCAATCCGCAATCTCGAAAATACCGGTGTTCCAAATTTTTATATAAGTATATATATATATATATATATATATATATATATATATATATATATCTTGGCGCTCCCACCGTCTCAAAAATGCCCCGATTTTGAGGAAATTTGGCAAAAAAATGTTTCGTCTAATTTGATAGGTCAAGTTCGTTACCAAGCAGAATCCGTCCAGCGAAACGTGGCTTTGCGGTGAAATTCGCGCGCAAAAAAAATCGTAAAGCTTACGTTTTCGAGTTCATATGTTTGCCTGAAGGTTTCTTGACGTACCAAAGCAAATGAACCCATTTTTAAAACGATATTTGTAACCGTTTACGAGAAAATTGGATAAAAATACTTTTCCAAACTATTTTTCAGTTTTGGTATTCAGAAACCCAAACTTGCAGGAGAGAGAATTTTGTCGTTCATCTAATCTAAGATAACTACATTTTGGTTCCGTTTGGAATTGCGGAAGTACTATAAATGAAATATTTCATTAACAGGCAGTTTTGGGATTTTCGTATATTTTCTAAAATATCTCGATGACGGTTGGGAAAACGTGGTAAGTGGAAGGCAACCATTCGAAGGGTTACTAAATTCTCTACAGTAAAGATTCTGATATAATTTTCGATGGAGCGATGTCATCGGAGAAATAATTGCTTGAAACATCAAAATTGTTAGTTTTGCTCTTTTGGACGGGGTTTTGTATCTGTTACTTAACTTTTTAATCGATTGTTGTTGCTTTGTAATTTGCATTTAACAGTGGTTTAACAAGGCAAGAAAATGTGAAACTTTGTTATTGTGTTTGTTTACAAGAGCGAACGGTGTGACAGAGGATGGAGTGATTTCCGCTTAGGATGCCGTCAGTTTCCTGTTGTTGCGCATTATTTCTCTTTGAGGATTGATCTTGTATGTTTCAAGAAAGATCAAAAACCTACAAATAACTGTTTCTATTCCTTTACTAATGGCATTAGGGATATGAACGGAACCGCGCTTTTCATTTGTCAAAGGTGTGTGAAGCTCAGTTCAGATGCTGTAAAAAGAACCACACAAAATTACTCCTATTTACATCATATCCTTTTTGAGTACATTGGGATTGTCATTAATTAACTAATTTTCAGTGTAGGTATTCAGAGTTGATTGATTTAGTTGAAACTTCTTCCATACGCTTGACATTCATCTAAATTTAGGGTGCGTTTACATCTGATAGTTATTGCAGGATATATATATCTGACTAATATAAACTGCAAACAATTTATGTCTTTTTTATATATATATATATATATATATATATATATATATATATATATACATACATATATATCGCGAGCTATAAAGGTGCGTTCACATCTGACACTTCTCGTAGGAAATATATCTCAGGTCTAGGATATAATAACTATCTATCCGACACCTGAGATATATTTCCCGCGAGAAGTGTCAGATGTAAAGCACCCTACGGTATTTAAATGTTGGTTGCGCTTCACAGTTTTAGCGTGGTTCTTCCCTCCCTCCATAGGGAGGAAATCCGCTTTTGAGTTTGACCTCACGACGCAATCTGTAAGTGCCGACTAGAAACTTTCTCGTTTCAGACCCCATAGATCACGAAAATATAGGTGGTTCAAATTTGTGTATATATATATATATATATATATATATATATATATATATATATATATATATAAATCTATCGTCTAATTTGAAGGGCAAGTTCGTTAACCAGCAGAATCTGCCCACTGGAAGATGGTGTTTAGGGCAAAATTCGCGCAAAAAAAACATAACGCTTACGTTTTTGAGTTCATATGCTTGCAGGTACTTGTTTTATAGGTTCCTTTAGTAGGAAAACAATTTTAAGGCGATATCTGTAACCGTTTATGAGAAAAGTAGATCAAATGTTTTTGTAACTCATTTTTTTTTTGTGGGTACTTAGAATCGCGGGATTCAATTGAAATATTTTCTACATCTTGGAAATTCATCTCAACTAAGATGTTTAAATTTTTCTTATGTTTGGAGTTGAGGAAGTATGCGACAAAAAAATATTTTACTAATAGACATGAGAGGTTTTCGGATCTTCTAACATTTTTCGTAAATAACTCAAAAACGGTTGGAAACGCGTGGTAAGTGGACAGTGTTCGTTCGAACGCTTGCTAAAATCTCTACAAAAAAGGTTCTGAAGCAATATTCGATGGGGCAATGTCAATCAGAGATATAAGCGCTTAAAACTTAAAAAGTGTTTGTTTTGCTCTTTTGAGCCAGTTTTTGTATTTGTTTAGCTCACTTTTAATTGGTTGTCTTTGTTTTAAATTGCATTAAAACAAAAAAAAATTACTATTTTAGTAAAATAAGTATTGGTAATAAGTCAGGAGTGGCTGTGGTAATCATGATGGTGTATGCGTACGTTTGTTTTTAATTCTCCTATCTATATAACCGTTCTCGTAATGCTACAACTGAAGTTATAATTATTTCTTGTATTATAGAAAGATTTAACCGACGAGAGAATGGAATTTTATTCGCCACGAAGCACATATTTACAGTTGATTAAAACAGTAAAATGAATTTGCTAGTAAAACAAGATACTTAAAATGACAACGAATTTTTGGTTGTTTGGAATAGAAGTTGTTTGGTTTCCCTCCTTCGAAAGGAAACAGGTCACAGGTGTGTGAAAGTCGGTTCAGCTGCTGCAGAAAGAACTACCCAAAATTACTCCTATTCACATCATATCCCTTTTGGGTTCTTTGGGATTATCGGCGTAGTCCTTATCTCTGCTATAGCGATCCTATTTTATTATTAGCTCATTTCCCATTTCGGATGCTTCCCCAAACAAAAAGTGTGCAATTTTGAACAATAAGTCTATTATCTATTTAGACCACATTTGGAATATTCTCGTCAGGGGAACAACCAGAGATGACGAAATTCCTTCGAAACGGTACCGAGAATTTAAGGAACCACATCATTTAAAGGATGTAAGTAAATCCCCTTATCTCTAGAATAGGACACAGTTCCCTGGAGCAATAATGGAATATATTCTACCTCTAGAAGATGTTACTTAAGAACGGTACGTAGAAAGGTCCTGGAATATATCGAAAGCCCAGGATATGTTTCCTTTGGAGACAACAATCTCCCACCGCAATAGCTACCGCATTCGAGTCAGCAGGCTTTCCTCAAAGGAAAACATTCAAAATACATTTCCAAGTTATTTACTATTCGTATCCTCAATGGTGGCACGTGGAAGAGGAATCCTCCTATATTCTACTGATATGTTTGTGGCACAAAGTATAGAGGAATTATGTCCGTCCTCGAGACAATCGGATTACTAATAAATTCTGCTTGAAGTACAACCACCATAGAGGGATTGCAAATAAATGAAATCAGATTAAGGAACATTCGAATTCCTCAAATTCTTAAATTGTATCGTCAATGATTCCTCAACGCAAGTATTTTTGAGTCCATTATGTAGCATTTTTATAGTTTTAAATCTAGTGATCTGTATATATAATGTTTATTTATTTATTTCAGGAGCATCTAACGTTGGACCCCTCTGTCTCAGATGCGGTACAGAGACTGAAACTTCAGCACACATGCTTGGAAAATGTTCATTGAATTAACTCCTGGCCACACGGATACATCATAATGTAAAGTACAATCTTATTTCTCTCCTCCTCAAAAAAAAAAAAAAAAAAAATAGTTTATATGCCTTGAAGAGGTTTATGGCGCTGATGATGAAGGATGTCCTAAATACTCCAACATAATTTTCTTAAAGAAGAAATCGAAAGACGCGTACATTATCGACCCTACAGTGAGATACGAGACAAATGATGCACATCAAGCGCAAAATAATTCAGAAAAAAAGGGAATTTATACCAAATGTATAGAATTTTATCAATAAAAGTACGAATTCGGGTAAAGACAATATTTCGCAAGACTTTCTACAAGATCTAGGCGTGGGCGCGCCTCGCGGAATCAATCTTAATAGATTCGCTGGGCATACTGCACAATCACATATAGGAGAGCTAAACAGTTGCTTACCAATCTTTCATGAAACCAAATTTGCTCAAACATCTCATCATAATTCTTTGCAATTAAAAATATTATAAAAATTCGTTTAATGTTAAAATGATTTAAAACAAACTATTCGATATAGGTATAGATGCCGTTTCGATTTTCCCATGACCGAGTTAACCCGCGTGCGGAAAAGTTTACGGATATTCAATGCTATCGACCGCAACTTTTTCACAGTAGCTCTTTTTAGTAATCATTAATTAGACAACTGTTTTTTATTAGTATTTGTGACGAGCACTGATAAGGGATAAACACCTCTATGGATAGTGGCTCTTTGGGGCTGCTATCTTCTAGTGCGGTTACCAAAAAAGCCGGTGTAGTGATAGTGGCGAGTTATGTGAAGTTACAAAAGATGAATAAATAAACGCATGCGAACTGTAAATAGGTGCACCTTAGAATTAATCTGGTATGTAAATGCATGTTTATTTTATATTATTATGATTTTCATTATTCGCTAGCATGAGATCTCTTATTTATTGATTTATTTATCCTTTGCTTGTAGAATGTAATGAATTGCTCTTTTAACATTATTATTATTATTTATTATTATTTTTTTTTTTTTTTTTTACGGCGCATCTACATCTAGGTCATTAGCGCCGACATCCAGTGTGCAGCGAGGAATTTTACCAGCGAGCCGTGGGATGATAAAATTCCTGCCGGAGGTTGGGAATCGAACCCACATCTCCCGCTTATGAATCCTTGGCGCTAGCCATTAGACCACGGGAGACTCCCCTTTAACATTATTATTATTATCATTTGCTCTTAATTTTATAATTTTGTTATGTCTAAATAAATGCACGATCAGTAAATATTTAGTGAGTGAAACCTTCTACCCGGCGTTTATAGCCATTATCAAAGAGGTTAAATATTATTAACCATAATAAATATTTTTAGTTTTTTTCTCGCTGTTCTTTAGTGCATTACTAAGCTACCTCTTGTGAGCTATATCTTGAGGTGATAAAAAAGGTATAAAAAATCGGGCATTTTCGACATACTTTTAAATATAAATTCAGTCACTAAGCCGATAATAAAATCTCGTATGAACTATTATGGAAAATTCTGAAGGAGTTTTATATACTTTTTACTTAAATTAAGGTGGCACTTACCTCATTTTTGTTGCGAATCGTGAGTTGTCCGTTGGAGCTGATCGGTGGGAACCTGTTCTCAAGATCTGCTTCGTCTGCCGCCGCCTGTGGGATCATCCTCGCGCAAATCCACTTCTCCCTCGCATTCAGCCCACAAGACCGGCTCCTTAGGATTTCTGCAACATAGAAAGGTATTTAGTCAGTTTCAAATTACAATTAGGTACACACAATTAGTAAAGTTTGATAAAACTGCTCTATAAACACCTTAAGTGAGATTTGAAGCTTCCAGCATTTGAACAATGTTGGAAATAGTAAGAAACTTCCATTTATCAAGAGAATGCTACATTACCCAACCGCAACTCCATTTTATATGTTTAGACTAGAAAACAGAATTATTCAAGTTCTTAAAGGGGCACTGAATTAGGTTTTTAATGGGATGGCCATGATTTTGGGAAACCTCCAACGAACAATCAAGCGTTTTATTGAATTACGTATTTGCAGAAAATTTTAAATGAAACACGAGTTTTGCATATGTGGGATGGGTATAGCCTGTCCACACTAATAAACAATTATTCACTGATACTACCTAAATACGAAAAAAAAACTCACGGTATAGTGACCTTCCTTCTCACAAATATATATTTCATTGAAACCCAAAATAGGTACCGAACAAAATATAGCCTTCTACAAAAAAAATCTTGGAATTTACTTCCAGTTAGGACTGAGTAAATCGGACATATTAAAATTTTATTGGAAGAAAAGGCCAATAAAAGAAAACAGACAACGTATGCAGCTGCCTTAATATGTATGAACAGGAGAACACAAATCAAAACCTTATGGATGTGCACAATCAACAGAGGACATTATATGAACCTCTTGAGTAAATTTGACAGCTGAGACACGCTATGTAAATTGGCTGAGCTACGGGTGTTGGCTCCGACTCGTCACGGAGTCGTTTTACCCGAGTTACGGATGTTGGCTCAGACTCGTCATGGATTCGTTTTACCCGAGTTACGGGTGTTGGCTCCGACTCGTCACGGAGTCGTTTTACCCGAGTTACGGATTTTGGCTCAGAGTCGTCATGGATTCGTTTTACCCGAGTTACGGGTGTTGGCTCCGACTCGTCACGGAGTCGTTCTACCCGAGTTACGGATGTTGGCTCACACCCGTCATAGATTCGTTTTACCCGAGTTACGGGTGTTGGCTCCGACTCGTCACGGAGTCGTTTTACCCGAGTTACGGATTTTGGCTCAGAGTCCTCATGGATTCGTTTTACCCGAGTTACGGATGACGATTGAGCCTCGGCATGTGTATTCTTTGACTTTCTTATGTAAGATTAGTCTCAGTCGAAATCGTTAACAATTTATTGTTAAGTTGGGAACGTTTCTGGGGAAAAAATGATACATTATACAGGCCGGACATTATACAGGATCTGGCATGCTTGCGTTCATTTTTTCACATCGTATTTGCACTGAAAAATAGTGATTTTTCAAATCATTTTTTAAATTTATGAAATCACTTAACTTTTCGAAGCATACATTTATTATGGTCAAATATTATTATTCTTGTTCACAATGTACCACACGATGTCAAAGTACAGCTGACGGGGCTGCAGCCCCCTCCATGAAAGTTTTTTTTTTTTTTTTAGAACATTTCGTGTAAAAAATAGCCTATAAAAACGAAAAAATGTTTTCAAAATTTACCCTGGTATACTAGGTGTCCAGAGGACCTCACAACTCACAATTTTACACTAAAATATTTAAATTGTTTCTTACCCCCAAATCTCCTGGTGTAACGATACGACAGATAATTCAGACTGGACCCTGAAAGCAATGTAAGATAGCTTTGTGAGCACTGACTCACTAAGCTTAGGTTCACACGCAACTAACCTTATTTTGTTTAATATTGATGTGTACCATATAATCTCTTATTAAAAGGTAGTTCTAACTGAATAACTATTAAAAAAAATGAATTAAACTGGTAGTATATAGGAAAGTAGTGATGTTACTAAGCTCCCAGTTATGCGTGGTAATTGGGTAGAAAAGTGGACAGACAAGCTGTGCCATTCAGGTTAGATAACACAAATCGGAGGTGTAGTTAAGTTTAATAGCGGTAAACATCCAGATCATCATCGCCTAACTCAAGGCGGCATTGAAAAGGGGGGAAAAGAAACCACATAAATAAGTAAAGCAAATACGTAAATGGAGGAATAACAAGCCATGTAAATAGAGAGAAAAAAAGGACTCTTTACTTTCCGAATGGCGGAATGTTAATGAATAAAACAGGTGAATAAGCTTTCAGGAACATCTTGACGGGAAAGGGCTTGTAGCGTAGCGATCGTTTTTTCAGATAGCAAGATCTGATAAAAGATTCATCGTAAAGATAGTGTAGCCATGACGAGGAAGTTCCGGCTGATGAATTTGTGGACAACACACAGTGGTGGACACCGATAAATAAACTTTCTGATGTCGTATAGGGAACACACAAGAACCTGGAGAACGTGAGCGAGGTAACAGGCTTCAAATCGGCATATAATCGTGCATCGGGCAGGGCTAAATAATCCTGTCTCACGGTTCTACTTTATTCAGTACCATAAGGGTCAATAATCATATAAAGCCAAACAAGAATGATGCTATAGTCTCATCAATAATACCTAATTCGATTGAAAAAATCTAAATAACGTTTTTAACTCATTAACCCTTTCCAAGCTTCAGACGAGGTATATCGTAAGGAGGAGGCAGGCTCTAGAAGAGATAACTCGTAAATCAGTACCCGACCCCGCCAAGCTCTGGACGAGATACCTCATAAGGAGGAGACTGTCCCTAAAAGCTCTAGAAGAGATAACTCGTAAATCAGTACCCGACCCCTCCAAGCTCTGGACGAGATACCTCATAAGGAGGAGACAGTCCCTACAAGCTCTAGAAGAGATAACTCGTAAATCAGTACCCGATCCCTCCAAGCTCTGGACGAGATATCTCATAAGGCTGCACCTACATTGGACCCATATTTCTCCCGATCCGATATCGTTTGAAGGACATGACTACCCTTATTGGTCCCGACCCGACCCGTTCCGATTTAGTCACAGCTCGTCAGCAATAACCTCGTAGTGAAGTGAAAATGATAAGCATAAGCATAGAAAGCTTCGATTAGGTTGAATGTTGGAGGTAAGAGAAGCATTAGTATTCATATTTTAAAATTATTTAAAAGAAAGGTAGCTAGAAGGTTAAAAGCAGTGGAAGGTTATAGACATTGTATGTTTATAAACATCTTTCCACGTAATTTAATAAACAAACAACTTTATTAGCTTTCATTTAAAAAAATAAAATAAAAAAGCATTGAAATCGGTTAAGATGCCGAGGCTGAACACAATATGTGGTTTGGCGCTATTTTGCTTAGTCGGTCCAAAATCGGCCTAGAAACAAACAAGTTTGAACGGCTGAGAATCGGTGGCCATGTGATTGGATCGGGTCAGATCGGGTCGGGATCAATGTTGGAGCCCCCTAAGGAGGAGACAGTCCCTACAAGCTCTAGGCTAAATATTTCGTAAATGAGTACTCGGTTCAAGTGGCTCTAAGCGTCTGTGTATATAGTAGTTCTGTTATTTTATTTGCAGTTATTTATGTATTTCAAAAATTGAAGCAAAAAGTTAATCGGCTGACCATTGGTGCGGAAATAGTGGTAAGCTCATTTTCAGAAAAAAACATAACTATAAGCAAAATCGATTGTAGCCATATTTTTTATTATATTTATCTAGTTTTTCTAGAAATAAATCGACCAGCATTTAGTAAGGATGGAAATAAACCTACGTTTCTTATCAGGACTTGCGTCATCTGGCATAAGCGAGTTTTCCCCATAATTTTCATGAGACTTAAAAATGATAACTTTTATAAGTCTTCAAAACTCATTTCGTTTAAGGTACTAACAGTGGGAAGGAACTTATTTCCAATGATTAATAATTTTGAAAAGAAAAACTAATTTAAAAAATTGGCCCTTAAAAAGATCAATATAATTTTATTTACGAGCTAAAACAGTTTTATAGCACGAAAGTGTGGACAATTTTGATTTATCCTCAGATTTAATGAAGCCAGAGGTTCAGTTATTTGGTTTTATATCATTCTTTAAAAATCAAACTTTTTTAATCAAACTATGATTGGTTAAAAGGCTCTACTCCTGGTGTGGCGATGGGATCATGGAGGTTATTAATGCTGGGGATAAAAACATAATTATAAGTGGCCGTCCGAATTATAAGCGGGTGATCAAATTAAAACAATTAATTGTTTATATATATTTTCATTAATAATTAAAACATAAATGGCAAACGTATATGTAATTTATATAAATGAAAACATATTAATTATATGAGAAGTGTTTTAAATTAAAGTTGAGAACTAATAGTCACAATCATATAATATAAATTATTATTTTTATGTATGAAGCGAATGTAAGCTTTTAGTGACCAATAACTATTTCAGCCAAGAGAGTGAGTGGCAACGTACAGTGAGAGGTGAGAATGTGTGCAGGGGGAGGGATCGATGGATGTCCTTAGATGACAGGGAATGTATGCTAGAGTGAAAGAGGGGAAAGAAAGAGATAGATAGATAGAGATAGATAGATAGATAGAGAGAGAGAGAGAGAGAGAGAGAGAGAGAGAGAGAGAGAGAGAGAGAGAGAGAGGGGAGGGAGGGAATGAGAGAGAGAGCGAGAGTGAGGGGGGGGGGGGAATGAGAGAGAGAAAGAGAGAGAGAGGGGGGAGGGAGGGAATGAGAGAGAGAGAGAGAGAGAGAGAGAGAGAGAGAGAGAGAGAGAGAAGAGAAAGAGAGAGAGGGAGGGAGGGAGAGAGAGTGAGAGGAAGAGTAAGATAGGGATGGAGGGAGCAGTAGGGAGAGAGAAAGTCTTTCTCTCATTTTCACTCATTCTCTCTCTCCCTCCTCTTATGGTATATTTAACCTATGTTTTAGATGTATACATATATGATTTAAATATATATACATATACATATATATATACCGGGTGTAATGACAATCCTTCAGTGGGTGAAATTAGACAAAAAAAGTAGTTCAACACCACCAACCACACATTTCTATCTCACTCCACATATGCCGTTCTAAAGGTTCATTAGAGAAAACCGTGTTTTTTGTAGTACAACTCCAATTCGCTCTGATTGTATACCATTTTTTCCAAAACTTCATTACATTTTTTTAAATCAGCATTAAATTTGCTTTAAGGGTAATGTACATTCAATGTTCACAATTATCTCATTCAGACCGTAATATCAAGTAGAAAATAATAAAAGCTTCTGATTAGCGAAAAATTTTCGAAAATCATGACTCTTCTAAAATAATAAGAAGGAGGTTCTATATAACATAAATATTATAGTTTAAATGTTTTTTATTGTAATTCGGATAATAGGTTACCATAAATTTTACACAATCAGTATGTAACGGGTCTTCAAATAATTAATGGATCGGACAGGGGGAATATCCTTTCCAGAGGCCTGCTGGTAGTAGATACAGCCCGGGGATTGCAGATTGAAACGGGACAGAGAAAGGGCTCATTCATGGAATAAATGCTGGTTTCATTGTGAATTCCATGTCCGGAGAGAAGTTCTAACCCTGGATGGAGCTGATAAAACACCTCCCACCCCATTCATACATATCAGCTGCTACTTAGCACCTTATCTAGACTCGTTATGCCTCCAATTACCAAAGAACTCTGGACGAAATGTATACGTTCAATGGGAGTAGGATTGAATCAAGTTTGAAACATATCGCAATACGGCAAACAATCAAAATACAACAGTCAAGTCCTCGCTTAGGTGATGGAGTATTCATTTTTCATTTCTCTTGATTTTGTACTTCACTACTATGAAGTGGAATTCCGCTTTATTTACAATGTTACTTGTTATCCTGTAACAGGTTATCCTTTGTGATCGTCAAATTTTATACTTGCGAGGAGATAGTTGACCGGTGCGATGCGAAGGTTTATGTAAAAGTTTTTTCATTTTTCTGGTTATACTTTATTATATAAATTCCCAATATATATAATGTAAATATAAATGTAAACCAGGTTTACATCCTACGAATATTAATGGAGAAAGGTGTGGAATTCCAGCTGCCAACACACCACCTATTTGTGGATTTTAATAAAAACGCCTATGACAGCATTAAACGGTCACAGCTTTTTCAATCATTAATAGAACAAGGCCTACGGCAGACGTTAACCCGGTTAGCAAGAATGGCTATTATGTAGTCAGAATTATGGGAGTCAGCACTAGGGAATTCCGCTCGGACAGGGGTCTTCGGCAGGGTGATGGTCTGGCCTGTTTGCTATTTATATTGGCGCTAGAAAAGGTGGATAGGGATACAGGCATACAAAGAACTACCACTATAATAAACCGAGGAATCCAGCTTCTAGCGTTTGCGGATGATATAAACATAGTGGCTAGATCCAGGAATGCTATGGAGGAAGCCTTTATTGCTTTACAGGGTGCAGCAAAATACCTGGGACTGGAGGTGAATGAAAGTAAGGCCAATGGTGGTGGCCTGAGAAGGTCACCAATAAGAAGGAGCATCCATAAACATAAGATCACCTTCGAGTGTGTTCAGGATTTCACATAGCTGGGAACATTAGTGACATCGAAGAACAACATGACTCGCCATGTCAAGAACAACATGATATGCCGGCGAATACGTGCAGCAAACAGGTGCTATTTTGAACTCACCAAGCTAATAAGAAGCCAGCTACTAACCAGAACCTCCAAACTCAGACTCTACGAGACACTGATCCGCCCAGTTCTGACCTGCGCCTCTGAAGCCTGGAACATGGGCAAATCAGACGAAATAAAACTGCTAATATTCGAAAGAAAAATCTTACCCTAGATTTATGGACCGCTTAGGGAAGGGGAAGTATGGAGGCCGCGTAAGAATCAGGAGTCATACGACATATTCGGAGATTCGAAGGTAGTTCGGTATATTAAAATTGGGAGTCTTTGCTGGTCTGGACACGTTGCTCGGATGACTGAAGAAGGGATTCCCGGGAAAGCACTGAAAGGCCACTTGGACCGCACCAAAAGAAGAGGAAGACCAAGACTGAGATGGGCGGCTGCAGTAGCTGCTGATTCGAGGAGTCTTCCTAATACCCTTAACAGGAAGGCGGCAGCGAGTGAGTGAACTGGATGGCGGAAGCTCTTGTAGGAGACCAAGACCATCGGGTTGTAGTGGCATTAAAGTAAGTAAATATAAATGTATAATATACAGGGTGTCCCAGTCTTAAACCGACAGGCTTCGATGGTGAATCGAAAAACTAAGTCAAAAAATCCTTTGGCTATTTTCTCGTTTTTGAGAAAAACGCAAAAAAAAGAAAAAAAAACGCTTCTATTTAAGATAAGTCCAAGCTCATCGTCTTGGCTCAACATTTTATGAGGTAATCATATTTAAATAATCCATCGGATGGACATTTTCTTCCATAGAGAGTATAATAATACAAATATTATTGTTTGTTAATTTATCATCTCCCGTCTATTTGAGGCGTTCAATTTAGATTGGATACTAATTTGTACAGAAATTACAGTTTTTTTTTTTTACACAATTCTTCCGTGAATGAATAAGTAAGAATTTGTCAAAAAAAAAAGAAAAAAAAAATTAATCGAGATTATTTGTTCCAGTGTTCGCGTTCCACGCGCAGACGGTTCGTCGGATCAAAAAATGTCTAACTCTCTATTGAACAAAATGTCCATCCAATGGGTTATTCAAACACGATTATCTCGTAAAAATTATTCTTGTTGTACCCAAAAGGTCATAAATAAGAATCCTCTCACTTCTAAAGGATATGAAGTGAGAGAAGAATTATATTTATATATGTGAGTGTGAGTGCTTATGTATGGAAACAAATAATATAAAGAAAAAGAAAATGTTCTCTATCTATATACACAATATATAAATACATATAACGGAATACTAGATGGAGATATTTTAAAGATGAGAGACTGAAGGTATGTAAAAAGACTGGGAACGGAGAGAGAATGATTGGTGCGGAAGAATGAAAACCAAATGGAGTGATGAGGGTCGGGAAAGGAAGGCCCAAGGCACTAACTTCCAATGTCTTTAACAAAGCTCAGTTTTTAAAACATGTTGGAATGGGGAGAGGAACTGTGATCTTGGTATGTTTTAGCGCGTTTTTTCTCTCTCTCTCGTCAAAGGAGGAAACCCGTCACGTCGGGGGATGGCGCCGACGTGATGACACAATCCGGAAGTGCCGACTAGAAAATTTCAAGTTCAGAGCCCATTGATCACGGAAATATCAGAGGTTCAAACTTATTGTATGTTTATTATTTGAGGTACATTTCCTTACGTTCGGGGTTAAAATAATTAATAACTGACATGAGTAGTTTTAGAATTTTCGTATAATTTCTTAAATATCTTGAAAACGATCGGAAACCCTGCTAAAATCCTTAAGGAAATGGTTCTCGAATATGTCTTCGGAAGATTTGTTTAAGTTCATTTGAACTGTTATTTTTGTCTCTTATCTTCAGTTTGTCAGTAAAACAGGAAAATATTTTGTTGTTTTTTATAGAGCTTTCCGATTAGATATCGAAGATTCCGCGCGAGTAATTTCCGCTACTGTTTTTGAGAGTATAATAGCGCCTGAACTCTCCATTTTCATCAAGATTTCATCAGATTAGATGTTTATCTAATCCATAATAGAACGTTACGAACTTCTTCGTCCTGTTATTCACAGAAAGTGCTGGTTACTACATTCCGATTTCCTAAATTTATTTATATACATAAATTCCGTAGGTCAAAAGAGCACCGTATTCATCAATTAAAATGAAAATAACGTGAAATTAGTGATTTTTTGTAACAGTTGTAATTTGTGGCGTTTTTTTTTTCTTAAATTTTAATTTGTTTTGAACCAACATGTGTAGTAATTGTTTTTTATATACCTAAGAATACTTTGGTTTCTGTGGTAGATAAAGTTTTGGTCGTTTTAATCTTCTTTACGTTTTTTTTTTTTTTTTTTTTTTTTTTTTGATTTGTGATGTTTTGAAGGTACTTTTTTTGTTGTTGTAAAATAATTGATCATACAAATGTACTGCTTTATTCTCTTCTTAGTCATTTTATTATTCGTCGTTCTGTATTAATTTTAAATGTTTATTACGTTTTGTAATTATTATTAATAATTATAGTATTGATATTCGAGTCTTTGGGTTTTATTAATTTTTTTCTCCCTAACCTTCAAGAGTTATAATCTGTAAGTTATATATCCTTTGCGCTTTAAAGAGCTTAGAGACGCAGATTAGCAGTTTGGAGGACAAGAGAAAGTGCATCGCTAGAGCTAACTGCTATCTGCTACGATATCAATTGTAGAGCTTTGCCAATGTTCGTAGATAGAAGGTGATTAGGTTTTACGTTAGTGTAGTAGCCCGCCAGCGGTTCCTAAACTGCTAACTAATGTATCTGTTGTTTCTATTCGTTAGTAATAGCCTGTAAACGCTTATGACGATTAACTGCTAAAAAAAACACAAATCTGATAATAGCAACCCATCACTAATTATACCTAAGGTGCAGTTTAGTTTAATGACTTGAAAATTCTAATAAGGGCCAAGCATTCGAAAGACAAACCTCACAACCACCCACATTGTACCTTTATGCAGTTTATTTACATAAATTGAAGATTGACATCAGGGCCGAGTATACAAAAGAGCAACATTACTAATGTGCGTATCGTACCTAACAGTGCAGTTTAGTACAATGCGTTGAAGATTCTAATAAGGGCCAAGCATTCGAAAGACAAACCTCACAACCACCCACATTGTACCTTTATGCAGTTTATTTACATAAATTGAAGATTGACATCAGGGCCGAGTATACAAAAGAGCAACATTACTAATGTGCGTATCGCACCTAACAGTGCAGTTTAGTACAATGCGTTGAAGATTCTAATAAGGGCCAAGCATTCGAAAGACAAACCTCACACCCGCCCACATTGTACTTATATTGCAGTTTATTTAATTTTGAGTATAGTTTAATTTGTTTGAGTATAATAAAGAGAAACCTCACTCGTGCCCCTTTTGTACATAGTAGAGTATATTGTATTCTCTTTCTCGAGAATTATCATAAGAAAAAGAGAAGAGCTTCGTGGATTCTGACATGGAGAGCATGGAACGTTAGAAATATTACAGAAAAGGAACCTGAGTTAGTGAAGGAAATGAGAAAGTTAAGGATTACCATGCCTGGAATTACAGAAACCAGAAAGGAGGGGAAAAGGGAGTAATAAATCGGGGGATTTGTTCTGCATGCGAAGGACTAAATCTACAGAGCGCGATTAGAGTAAGGATGCTTTCCTATGCTACAAAGACGAGTCTATGTTTATAAAGGAATGTAAAGCAATAAACAACTGATTATTCCTCATCAAGTTCTCAAGGAACGACGAGCTCAACGTAATACTCGTCCTCTACGAAATATTGCGTTCTTTGAAATGTCACCAAGAGGACTGGACGATAGCGAAAGAACTCATATTATATTTGGGCACTTCAAAAACTGGAAAATCTCAATTATAGTTTCAATATTCAAGAAAAGGGACAATAGAAAATGTAAAACAAACCGGGATATTACTATACTAAGTCGAGTATACTACTATAACACAATCCTCCTTGAGCGAAGAACAATATGCACTGAATACGAACAAAAGTACTCAAGAACTCTTTTTTCTAACAAGGCAAAATGTAAAATAATGAAAGAAGAAGACCTAGAACAGAATTGTGAGCCTAACTAGTGAATAAAGGAACGACATAACAAAAAGCCCTAGAAGAAAAAAAAGTTCTATTGGTCTTCGTAGGGCTATTCAGGGGAAAAACGGTCAAAGGCAAAGAAATGTTTGTGAGCATGCAATAATAATTCAGGAGAGCTTACTACTATATAAGGTATTAGGCAAGGGTCAAGAGTGCAATCTCAGTCCCCTGCTATTTATACTGGGACTAGAAAAGGGTTAGAGGAAACACGCTAAAGCCCCTCTTTTCTCTTTGTAACCTAATTTTTTTACGTGATTTTTGCAGCAATGGGCAAAACCTCAAATACACCCTTCATGAATAGATAACAAAAGGTTATAACTCAAATAAATCTTGACAAAATTATGAGACTCGGAGGTGGGAGAGGTGCTTTAATGCTATCAAGAAGGGTGCATCTGTTCTGAGTAAGATTTTGAAGGGGGAAGCTAATGTTTGCGGAAATATCTTCGCAACAACTCATATAACAATATATGCGAAAATCAAATTGTTACATATAACAATGATTTAAACTTGGTTCAAAAATCGCGGCTATATTCAGTTGTTTTATTATTTAAAAAATTGTTACTAAATTTAAAAATATCTAGAAGCCTTCATAATTGACCGATTTTCAATCTGTGAAATATTTGTAAAAAGTTGGAATACCTTATTTGTTTTTAAAAAATATCTCAAATGTGTAAAGCAACTCGTTTGGATTTTGCAATCTGAAAAATATTAATTATTTCGCTAATACCACAATCGCAAAATTTATCATCCAAAAACTATCAAACCGATTTAAACGAAATTTTGTAGGTTGTTTTACTATGTAGACATTGTATTACACTTTCGTGTGGATCACTTTATGTGGTTTCATGACACTTGGACACACCGGACCTCCACGGTTGTTTTACTATATAATCATCATTATTATGCTGGAATATGAATGTCCTAAATGCATTTTAAGGTTCTCAAAAAGTGAAGTAAAAAATATTTCTAAATAATGAAAAATTAAAAGGAACTTCATAACCAATCTTTTGACGCCTTGAGCAAACCTCTAGCGTGAATACATTTGGAGTAATATGCGAAAGAAATACAAAAAAGGTAATATATAAAAAAAATATCTCTCGGGAATTTTTCGTTTCACGCATACATCAATAACACAGGCACATCAAATAAAAAAAGAGGTATTTTCCTAACACACATACATATATTTTTATGTATTTTGACACACTGAATTTAAATCCCGAGTCCGTTTAACCCCAGCACGTCAGGTTTAAGGGCATTTGAAGGTCAAATTTCGTATAGAGTCGTTTAAGAAGAAATAACTAGAGTTCCCATGGTTTTGAAGGTCGCTGAATTCAAATCCGAGGTCTGTTTCACCCAATCGGCGCAAAATCAAGGTAAATTCAAGGACAAATATGCCTATTTTGAAAAAATGAAGTTTAGGCTGCAGATTCATTTTCTGCAAAATAAACATAGTTGTCCTTGATGTCCTTTATAGTTGTCTGATAGGTGAAACAGACCTCGGATTCGAATTCAGCGACCCTCTAAACGACTTCATACAAAATTCGACCTTCAAATGCCCTTAAACCTGACGTGCTGGGGTGAAACGGACCCCGGATTCAGATTCAGTGTGTCAAAATACATAAAAATATATGTATGTGTGTTCATTATGCCCTCTCCATTAGAACCTGTGGTTTACCATGTGTGTATGCTTAGTCTCTTAAGGTGTCAATACACATTCTATTCAAATCTCAAGGGCAGAGGCTGCACAGTTCATTATGCCCTCTCCATTAAGGTAAGTACACACTGGTAGACCTCGTTGCGCGATTTGTCTAGAGACTGGCTGAGACGGTCTAGGCTTGAGACATGGACTTGGTCTATAGACACAGATCTCGTCTCGCGTCCACACTGTGATGTGAATATTTCAGTCTCGTCTTCCCAGTCTCAACCATGGAGGCCATTGTTTTGTGTGGATTGAGTGCGTGTTTAGCAATAATTATTTCATTCTTTCCTCCATCATGAAAGTCTGTGTTCTGGCTACCCTCTGACTCGTTTGCTGGAAGCAAGAATTGCAAGTCCTCGTATGAAAACCACGTGGATATTTGGGACCACTTGTCGGAGTAATTATTTTCGCTCCTGGTTAAAAGAAGTTTTTAAATTACGTATTTTTTACTACATCCTCTACTGATAAATTATGCTTTGCGGCCAGCGATTCCTGATTCTTTCTTTTTTTTATTATATTTTTTATATGTATATATATATATTTTTTTCTCTTGTTTTATACGTATTATATATATATATATATATATATATTCTTTATATATTTTATGTCATTAATATATTATGAACGAATCACATTACATTTCCTATACTAAATCCTAATCCTAAATCTATTGTTAAAGTATAATAAAAAATAATGTTACATTGCACATACCCCATGTGTGGTTAGCTCGCCACCCATACTTATACTGAGGCTTGCTAAATCACCTGTGTCGTGAGGCTTAGTAATCAGCTTATTACGATAAGTTCTATAAAGGCCTGTACTATTGTGTTTTCTATGGCTTGTTCACTATCTTCTAATGTTATTGTAAAATATTCTATTTAAAAATTTTATTTCTGTCTGCTTATTTACAGAGTTCCTGTTTTTTATAATGTGGATATTTTCCTTTATTTTTCGCTTGATTTTGTTTCTGTCCCTGTCAACTATTGCTATGTCGTCCAAGTCAAATGTATGTCTGTTCTTAAATGCGTGGTCCGTTAGAGCTGTTTTATTTGATTTCTTGTCAATATTTTTGGCATGTTGCTTAATTCTATTTTTTAGTATATGTGATGATTCGCCTATGTAGCATTTGTTACAATCTTTACATTTAACCTTATATACATTATATTTTGAATTAATTTTATTTACATGGTCCTTAATTTGCAAAATTAAGGAACAAGTAAATAAAGTTAAGTTTTCATTTCATTATTATTAGAATTAGTAATTTTAATATGAAATTCATTAGATATCTATTATTTTTGTGTTCTATAGCGAACACAGTGAGCTGTTTTTTAAATGTAAATTTAAAAAAAAATTATGTTATCATGCTAAAGTATTGCTACAATGCTGATTCTCTAAACTTAACCCCACTTAAAATATTACTCCTTTAGAGGATAAAAACAAATAAATAAAACTCAAATAAAATTTTCTTATTAAATTTAGTTTAATAATTTCTTAATTAAAGTTCTTCAATTTGAAATTATTAAATTTTATAAAAATTCATTTTTATTATTCACATGTGCCGTATAAGTTCATATTTGTGCATGTATAAGAAATATCTTCGTGTATATGTCATACTATTTATATCTCTAACGTATTGTACCGTAAATCTGTGAATAATGTATAGAAACATAATTATTAAATATCGACCTGCTACTGTCTACAATGGAACACAGCGCTGATGTATCTGCTAATCGTTTAAGTTGTGGAGCAGTCATTAAATACATTTAGAAAATTAGACCTTATCATCTTAGTTACGGAGCTCTTAAATAAATAAATAAAAATGTACCTATATTATTACTAATACTATTTATTTATTTAAATTTTAACGTCCATTTATTATTAACTAAGAATTTTAGGACGGGTTGTCTATAGGTTACCACCATTTTCTAGCCAGGATAGGGCTAATGCCTTTTCTTTTTTTTCGAAAGAAAAGCCACCACCCCTTGTGGGAATCGAACCCCCGACCTTTGGCACGGAGTGTAAAGTGCTCACGCCTTAACCCTCACGGCCATCGGGTCTCCAAATTACAAATACTAAACTACATAAGAAAACGTATACTAATACCAATACCAATACTATACTAAACTATGTATATACACATACACATACGCCCACGTACATACGTACTTGGGCGTATGTACGCATGTATACACACATGTACATACATACATATATTTATTTATTTATTATTAAATTATTATTACACATTTTATATCATAAGATATAAAATGGGGATGGGGGACTGGGACAACGTAGTGTGAAAAAATAGTATTACATTAACATAAAAAGTCATCATAATACATACATAAATTGTCCCTGAAAAATCCAGTAGTACCTATCTAATCCACACACGCCAACAAAATTAAAACCAAAATGTTTTATATCTCCTCTAAATAATAAAAGTCCATCCAATTTTTAATGAAGATTTGAATCCATAAGAATATAGAATTTAAGAAATCAACTGAATGAGTCACTTTATTTAGCGTAATCATTGATTTAATAAACTGAACTTTGGCGAATTTTATTAAACTACAACTGAAGCAAAATAAGAATTATCAGAGATAACAGCTAAATTACCTCCCTTTGTAAATAAAGATGCCGCTAAAAATTTATATTTATTATTGTGAAATAGATGGTGAGAAATGTCACAAAAAAAATCGAAATGAATAAAATGTAATGATTATACAGTAAGTAATTATTGTATAGACCTAATCTAGTAAAGCACTAGAAAGGGTTTGACTATAACCGTGCTTTCCGAAGCTCTACCTTCCCAGGGCTCCAAGGCCGAGCAGTCAAGGCTCCAGGGAGAACCTTGCCAAACCTTCAGGGCTTGATAAGGTTAGGCTGAAGCCTCACTCCCGAGCCTTCATCAAGCCCTCAGAGCTCGGGCTGTAGAGGCTGGGTTCAAGGCTCAGGCCTAAAGCCTCTAGTCAGGGCTCGCTTTTAACAACACTAACTGCGACATGTCTAGCCACAAGGCGCCGATGACGTCCAAATGTTCCGCAACATGTCTAAAGTCCACTCGGGAGACCTTAGACCTGAGATTGTTGGTCTCGCAACAAGCCCATAGACAGGGTCTCGTCTATAGACATGTCTACGTGGACAACCTGAGACACGTCTCGAGACCAAAATCGCGCAACATGTCTACCAATGTGGACTAGGGTTTAGAACCTGTGGTTTACCGTCTGCTTATGCTTAGTCTCTTAAGGTGACCATACACGTTTTAGTTCAAATCTCAAGGCTGGGGCTGCACATTTTGGCCACAAGATTTGGACTGAACGAACCTTGCACACACACTATAAGTTAATAAACCTCAAGGCAGGGCTGCACAGTCCATTTTTAGTAGACCCACGTTATGTGAAGCAAATATCCTCTTGTCCACACTCGTCAGGCCTGGCCTACACAGTCATTGAACTGTACAGTTAATCTATTGTATTTTTTTTTCATTCTACTTAGATGAAGGTAGGTATTGTACAGTTCAACTCTGTTAAGATTTGCACTTCGAAGTCCAAATCATAGAGACATTCCTCACCGTGTATGGGCTCCCTTACACGTGACAAAGGTAGAAGATGCCACGATTAAGTTTTAGTAATAGGGTTTTACCATATAATAATAAATTACTACATCAAAATTGTTCATTTATGATTGTCTTCCATAATCAAGTTTATTCTTAGCTGAAGCCCCAAAGATATGAGATAAATGTAGAAGAGGACTCGACAAGATATATAAGAGTAAAGCTGAAAATGATTTTAGTTCGAGAGTAACTAATGAAACCGCGAATATTATATAATGGTGGTAATAAATCGGAATGCGCGGTTTTAGGAATGCCCTTCGTAGAATTAAAGCCATATTGATCAAGGAATTTGAAGCATTATGAAACCTGTAGCAATTAATGGCCAGCCTTTACCACAAAATTCCACTATCCACGTGGTTTTCCCATTTGAGCTAAGCTAAGGGAATGTAGGGAAGAACCAACATCAATAGACCCTGCGAGCAAATAATTCTCATTTCCATCTTCAGGAAAATTCTTTTGGTAATATTATATACTAGTCACATTTTTTTAATATTTTTTTCTAATAATGTTCTGAGTTCAAAATCTTATTAAAACAATATTTGTTCCATCAGGACCTCAACCGAACGTTTCTGCTATAGCCATTATCGTTAGAAGAAATATCTAATCTATATTAACATTTACATTATCTTATTCTTCCTTAAAGATTTTCCAAAAACACTAGTCAAAAGTAGAATATTTAATATTCCATATTAACCGTTTACAATTGTCCGTGTACACCAATTTTTAATATTAGCAACGTTCATATACATCTGAGAACACATTCATCTTTTCTGTAGATTTCTTAGAATATTTTACACAATTCATCTGACTTACTTTAGAGTAATATTAGCCAGCCAATTTTAGCAATGAATAAAAAAAAAAATGGTTCGTAAATTTAAATGCTCCTAAAACCTTTATTCATTGATTTTAAGATTGCTATGTCTAATTTTATTTATTTTATTTTTTGTTTTGCTTTGCCAAAATTGATTAGTATAATTGTAAAAATAGTATAATCAAAATGTTCCTCTTGTTATATTTAATTAATACTGAATTGATTTCGATTTAGATGAGGGATGAATAGTTCTCAATCTGCATATTTGATTTTTCATATAAAATCATTTTGAACCGTAATAAAAAACGTACTTTCAAATTAATTATGCCGGGTGATAAAAAAACTTCAGAAGGAATGTTTTAATTGTTGACGTTGGAACTGTAAAAATATTTCAAATCAACTATTAATTTGTGAATATGGTTTTATTGATCGATTTGAAACAGTAGAATTAAATAATCCCTAACACCCATCTTCTGCAAAGGGTTAAACCCTCCCAAATAATTCTAATATCTTGAAAAACTTGCAGATCATGATGAATCCATGGATATAAAAAAATTATAACTGTATCTGTTATAAGGTAAAGTAGTTAGCAGGGGGGGGGGGGGGGAAACAATTGCATTTAAGATTTTAAATTTAATGGTTTCCGGGAAAATAGAATTATATGTGATTCTATCAACCCTCAGACACCTCGGCGACACGTTTATGGTATACAAAGGAAGTGAAAATGACCTGATGTCTGGATCAGGAGAAGACAAACTGCTAAAAAAAAGTCTCACTCGCAGGAACTGCATCATCTAAGCGCGACTCCGCTAATTCTGGAAGATAATTTTATATGGATGGAAGTCATTACGGAATACCTAAATATTAAAAAAAAAAGTCGTTCAGGTGGCGAAAGTTAAGCTATTCCTCAAGGGGTAGCATTTTATCAAGTACCACGGACTGACGTTATGTCTTATTAAAAGTATTATTAATTATTATTAAAGTATTATTAATTATTAAAAGTAAAATTCAAACAGCCTGAATCTCTTAATGGTACAATATCAGAGACAACAAATTAAGATAAATTAAGGCTTACTCTCTGCCCTGGAAGACCTCGACTATAGAAGAATATTGGAGAGCAGAGGTGGTTGTTGCTCGGGTCAAGATAGGCCCCACAAGATTGACTCATTCCTATCTAATGTCGAGGAATGAAGCTCCAGAGTGCTCAGCTTGTGGTGTCGTAATTTCAATCAAACATATCTTCACTCAATGCCGTTTCTACGAGAATGAAAGGTCTCGTTCACATCACGGGTAATTAGAGTGAAGATATGGGTAACGACCCGACTAAGATTACAAATTTATGTTATTTATTAAAAACCACGGAACTCCTGAATAAACTGTAATAAAATAATATATATGTAAAAAAATATAGCATTTTCAAACATTAAAATTAAAGATAAGAATAAATCGCATTAAAGTTTAATAACAGTTGATTGCATTTATACATACATAATATGAAATGTCTAACCCTATAATCAATGGCGTTAATGATCTTAAGGGTTGATACGCTTAAAAGAAACAAAAAAAAAAGCAAAAACAATAACAATATCAAAGAGAAAAGCCCGTTCAAAAGAACAAAACTAACACTTTCGAAGTTTTAAGCTCGAATTTCTTCGATTGACATTACACCATAAAAGATTACTTCAGGACCTTTCTTGTAGAGACTTTAGTAAGCTTTTGAATGGTTACCTTCCACTTAATAAGATTTCTGAACCGTTTTCGAGATAATTACGAAAATATACGAAGATTCCAAAACTTTTCATGTCTATTAATACAATTACTTCCTTAACTTCAAATGTAACCAGAATTTAAACGTCTTAGTTTACATGAATTTCAATCATTTAGAAAATACTTCAATTGAATCCCACGATTCTAAGTATCCAAACCGAAAATGAGTTACAAAACCTTTTTTTTTTTTTCATTTTTCTAAAATTTTCCATTATTAGGGAACCTATAAATCGAGTACTTGCAAGCATATGAACTGAAAACATAAGCGTTACGATTTTTTTCACGCGAAGTTTGCTCTACAAACCATGTTGGTGGATGAATTCTTCTTGTTAAGTAACCTGACCTTTCAAATTAGACGAACGACTTTTGTACCAAATTTCATATACGCAATAAGTGTGTGTTGCGCCAAATCTGACACACACATATATATATATATATATATACACTTTTTCTTCCATTGTTGACCTTAAACTTCAATATACTTGTTTTTTGTAGCCAATAGGTCATAAAAACACTCCTTTCACTTCCTGTATTTTATTATTTTCACCCTAACCGGTTTCGAGCTATTCTGCTCCTCCTCAAAGGGTATTTCATTCGATGGTCATTTCCCATCACGTACATTTATATAAAGTATTTTTAATATTGCATAGCAATATGCGTCTCAGGGTTACCTATTGGCTACAAAAAACAAGTATATATATATATATATATATATATATATATATATATATATTATTTATTCTTGCAAATAACTCAAAATATATATAAATTCTCTCAGATTTTAGGAGGCTTGGGGCTTTAAAAGCAGTAATCCTTCCTTCACACTACTTTATTTATTAGGCCCGACATTTTTCGTGCATATTTTCGCACCTCTTCAGGGGCACTTCTTGCTAGGAAGTTCTCTCGACACTTTGTACTCGCTCTGGAGTCTGGCTTATAACTGTTTTTGTACAACAACAACAATGTTGTCCGACAAACCTATGTAATGTACTTTATAACATACAGTCTTCTTTTTCGTACATGGCCACCGTGCATGCGCGAACGCCAGCGGACACTTTTTTGTAATTCTTTTTTTAAACGTTTTTTTTTCAGTTTAGTCATCGCTAAAGCATATTTATACTAACAAAAATAAAATTATTTTATGGTGTAGAATCCGAATGTGCGCTAAACAATAGTTAACATTGGATGATTTATATACATATATATATATATATATATATATATATATGAATGAATGAGAGTGTAGTATGTGAGTGCGCGCTTGTATAAATGTTGATCGTATTAAGGTAAGATACTAAGTGCAGCTGACTGTAATTGATTATTCTTAAATAATATATTATTTGTAATAGTAATAGTTCTGTAAATGTTATCTTCATGCCGCACCCTTGAGGTAAAAAAACTAGGTCATGGCCTCATGCCGTTTTATTCATATTTATTTATTCATTGTATTTAACGGCCGTCATGCCGTATTATCTCGACGGCTCAAAGAGATAACACACCGTAAGGTCAGGGGTAAATGAAATATTCTCTGACACTGTTCCATCATTAACACTGAATATTGTTAGTGCTTATATAAAATGATTAAAAGAATGTATGAAATTGATAAAAAAAAAAGTTGATAAATGACAGGTTCACATTATATGCCAATTAAAAGTTTTTTGGAAAATGCCAAAAGTCTCGACACTTCTGTCCTCATACGCAATACATTGATGAAATAATACATATAATATCCGAAAGCTGTTTACAGGAAAAATGAGAATAACTATTGAAATGGTGTATGTGCTTCACAAAAATGAATAATTTAATTGTTGGCTACATCCAAAAATTGTATTGTATCCAAAAATTGTATTTAAAAAAAAAAACAGTCCCGTAACACGCCACTGAGGGCCCAGAGGGGCAGATACTGTAGAGGTATCTGATTCATGACCGTACGGCACACTAGGGAGATAGTGTGGTCAGTACTATGCTCCGGCCGCCTAAGTTTCCCCATTAATTAATTAAAGGCTGGGTGGGCCTAGGGACAATCTGGGACCCCAAATCCAACCCCCGAACGATGACACTAGAAGAAAAAATCTTTAGTGCACGGTGGGGTTTTGAACCTGGGTCCTCCAGTTCATAAGTCAAGAATCCTAGGCGCTGAAAACCTCGCCGGTTAGCGCGTACTAAATATATAAAAAAAAAAGTTCATAAGTCGAGTGCTCTACCACTGAGCTAACCTCGCCCCCTTTAAAATTGTTTTTTAAGGGGTAATAAATCATACATTTAAATTTTCTATTTATAGATTTTCTAACTTCGGATGGATATTTTAATGCGATATCTGTATCTGCTTTTTCCAGAAAAGTGGAAGAACCTAGTTACTCTAATTAATTTTCGGTTTGTGTACTCAGAAACGAGGGATTCACTTGAAAATTGTTTCAGATGTTCGACATTCATCAAAACTTAGACATTCAAATTTCAGTTATGTTCGGGGGGGGGACTCGGAATAATCGTTCTGCTGCTTCGTTTGCTCGTTGGCCGCGATTTAGACGAAACGTAAAAACATTGTTGTGACTATTGAAAAAAGGATAAAAGCATTGACAAGAATTGATAAGGGAGAATCGTTTAGAAACATTGCTGCTGAGTTTGGATTAGGAACATCGACCGTATCTCATTGGAAAAAGAACCGAAAAATCATTGAAGGCTTTTGTTTAGATATGATTTCTAAGGACAGTTTATGGTGGTTATGACCTACGCAGAAGCAATAGCAAACATTAAGAGATAGATGGTGTATTTTGAGAGCCAACCTGAAACATTGCCAAATGAACTTGAATGTTAAAGCGGATGCTCGTAAGCAATACACTAAACAGAGACAGCAGAAGCTCACTGCCTATTTTACTACAGACTAGTTTTTAGTTATGTTGAGTACAGTACAAATACATAGGCTATAACAGTACATACAGTGTACGTGTTTTTAGGTGAAAGTGTGCCGATAATAATTTCTAAGCTTCATTTAAAATATTTCGTTTTTTTTTTCTGTAATTTCCTGGATAACCTGGGCCTGGTCCCAGCTGCTGGTCCCAGTTGACGTGTGTGTATATATATATATATATATATATATATATATATATATATATATATATATATTTATATATAGAAAGTATTTGAAAATATATTTGGTCAATTTATCTTAGTCGAGTTGAGACTGGAGGCTGGAATGGTGTCGGTAAGGTACTGGGCTGACAGGAAGAGAGTCAGAGATAACAGGATGCACAACCTGTCGACTATGAAGGGAACTAGAGCGTCGATGGAGGGGAAATGGCTGGGATTGGAGTGGGGGTAGCTGGGGAGGGGGAAGTTCCCTCCCTCCTCTCGGCCGGCAAACCTCCCATTTAGAAATACCAACTTATAATATGCTCTTAAATCATTTACATGTTTTTACTTGTTAACTACCCAATTCTTTAATATTTACCACACTAGCAATAGCCCAGAGCCATACATCAGATGAAACCATATGACAAGATTTAATAGGCATATTACCAAGGGAGATAACAGCTGTTTTTATATCAGTGAACTCACTAAACATAGTCAAGGGTCACAACGTAATGAATCAATATTAGTTGACTTATAGGAATAGTCTCGGGCCAAATATCGTCTGAATTTATATTAGTAAATATGATAGGCACTGATTCGAGCTAGTTATAGGTGTATTTTTTATAAAATTTTAGCTAAGTTTATATAAGTAGACTCCATCGGTATAATCTATAGGCTTAGGGCAGTTGTTTCTTTATTATTAGTCTAACAAGGCATGATATGGACATTTATCTGGATTCAAGAGGCATACGTTCAGGTTATATATTAGCTGAATTTATAATAGTAGGCTTATTTGACTCGATTTTGTGTTACATAAATTTGTGTTTCTATATTAGTAGCCTTACTACGCATAGGCTTTGGCTACATATCAGCTGTATCTATATTAGCGGACTTCCTAGGCATAGGCTTGAACTACATGTCAGTTGTTTCTATTTTAGTGGACTTACTAGGCATAGGCTTGGGCTAAATATCAGCTGATTTTATACAATTTGACCTAATAGATAAGGCTTCGTGGTATATATTAGCTATTTCAGATTTAGTGGTCTCTCTAGGTAGCCCACACATCAACTAAAACTAAACAGGTCGACTTAATAGAAACGATTTCGCGCTACATATCAGCTCCTTTTCTGTTAGAGGGCTCACTAACACTCTACATGGTAGAATTTATTGCAGACATAGATTTTTCATGGTTTTCATTAGTCGCAATTTCTCTCTGATATAAATATCCTGCAATAATTTTGCATAGTCTCGAATCAGATATCAGCTGAATCAAAAAGAAGATTTATAGACATTGTCTCGTGTAATACGTCAGCTGAGCCTATACTACTAGACTTAATCGCATGGCGTCTGAAAACACCGGCGTGGGATTACTAGGCCTCGTTTTGGCTCACATGTCAGCTGAATCTATTTCAACAGACTCAATAGTCGTGGCTTCGCACTATATATTCGCTGATCCTATATTAGTAGACCTACTAGGCATAGTCTAGGGTGACATAACAGCTGAACCTAGTGTTGTTAAAAGCGAGCCCTGACTAGAGGCTTGAGGCCTGAGCCTTGAACCTAGCCTCTACAGCCCGAGCTCTGAGGGCTCCATGAAGGCTCGGGAGCGAGGCTCCATCCTAACCTTATCAAGCCCTGAAGGTTCGGCAAGGTTCTCCCTCGAGCCTTGAAGGCTCGGCCTTGGAGCCCTGGGAAGGTAGGGCTTCGGCAAGCCCGGTTATAGTCAAACCCTTTCTAGTGCTTTAATAGATTATCCATATACAATAATTACTTACTCTATAATCATTACATTTTATTCATTTAGATTATTTTGTGACATTTCTCACCATTTATTTCACAATAATAAAAATAAACTTTTAGTGGCATCTTTATTTACAAAAGGAGGTAATTTACCTGTTATCTCTGATGATTCATATTTGGCTTCAGTTGTAGTTTATTATAATTCGACAAAGTTCAGTATATTAAATTAATCATTAAGCTAAGTGACTCATTCAGTTGATTTCTTAAATTCTATATTCTTATGAATTCAAATCTTCATGAATAATTGGATGGACTTGTATTATTTAGAGGAGATATAAAACATTTTGGCTTTAAATTAGTTGGTGTGTGTGGATTAGATACTACTGGTGACAATTTTTGTATGTATTATGATGACTTTTTATTTTAATGTAATACTATTTTTTCACACTACGTACAAACGGTAATATTTTGAAAGTTGAGAATGGCAATTGTGAACAAGTACGACAGTGCTGCCATCGCCGTCTCACAGAAGAGTTTATTTTTTAAGAAAAGTTACTATTTTTACCCAATTAGTGATCCATATAATTAGTTTATCGATGAAATGGTAAATTTAATTGCCAGCGAATAATTTCAATGTGGTGGAAAGGATTTAGGACGAATCTACTAAAGTATATTTCACAAAACAGCTGTTTGCCCGCCATCCGCCATTTTGGAAATGAAAAGTAAAAGGCTTCAAAGCTTGCCCCTTCTCCCGAGGCGAGCCTTCAAGGCTCGAGCCTTCTACCAAGCCGAGCCTTCAAGGCTCGCGCCTTCTATCGAGCTCTGGCCAAGCTCTGAGAGCTCGAGCTTTTAGGAGCCGCGCCTTCTAGCCTTAAAGGCGCGCTCTTTTACAACACTAGCTGAACCTATAGTAGTGCACGTAATTATCAAAGCTTCGGGCCACATATCGTAGTCGGAGAGCTGGTAACGCGCTTTTCATGAAGCGTTTTATGCACCCTGAAATTTGGCTAGAATACCAAATTTGGCTAGAGTACCTCTTAGGTAGATAAGAGGGTAAATATGTGTTTCCTGGACATACCTTGGAACACCAGGTACTGCGTATAGGGGAAAGGTGCAAAATACTATTGCCCAAAAATAGTGTTTTATTGAGAAGCCAACTAACTATTATTAATGAAAAAAAATTGCAAATTAAGGAATTAATAATAAATAAGGCAGGCACTTTTAAGAGGGTTAAAATGTAAATTTAAAAAAAAAAAACCGAAGTACCTAGTTTTTATTTTTAATATTAAATGAATAAGTGCTTTATTCACGCTGCGATTTAAACAGCGTCTTCAATAAACATATTTGAAAATAATTACAAAAGGGCAGACACTTTTGTGGAGTTTAATTATCAGGAAACATAAAAATATATGCTGCCTATGATAGACTGCAATACACTGCGCGTAACCGTAAGAGTGAATGAAAGCACCTTGCAGTTGTGGTTATTCTCTGCGCTCTCATTGGTTCTTGCTCAGATGATCTTGTACAGCTGTTCCGGTTTAAATGGCAGCGCAAATAAAACTCATTTAATATTAGAATAAAAACAGTTTCTGCCATATTTATTATTCATTGTGGCTTCTGAATAAAACTCTATTTTTGGGAAATATTTTTTTGTACCTTTCCCCTATGCGCAGTACCTGGTGTTCCAAGGTATGTCCAGGAAACACATACTTGCCTTCTTATCTACCCAAGAGGTACATTATAGCAAAATTTCAAGGTGTATAAAACACTTCATGAAACGGACTATCAGCTGAATTTATACAACTAGGCGTATAGAATTGAAACGTATTTTTTAGGATACTTTAACATCCCATCTAAACCGTTTGATATAAAGAATTAAAAAATATTGATTTATTTGTTATTTATAATTTCAAGAAAATGACTGGCTGAATTAGTGGAATCACGAGGCATAGTGACCCTCTACCAAGCAATCCTTTCTACCTTTATATTTATTTATTTATTATATTTTGAGCTTCGCAATTTTAGTGATGAGCTCATGACGAAGGAAGTGTTTTCAGTCTAGTAAAAAAAAACAAATATAAAAAAAAGAACACCAATAACTAAATTAAGAAAAAAGTAAAATGAAGAAAAAAAACAACAAAAAACAGATAAAATAAAAAACAAAAGTAGCAAGAATTATATAAACTAATTTGTGTATTTAAATATACTCAGTAGTAGTAAATGCTTATTGGTATATATATATGCATATGTCATGACAAAGAAAAATTGATGAATTATAACAACATTACAGAAATAAGAGGATCAAGTTAAAAAATAAAGAATGATGTAAATTAATTCAAGTTATTTTAAAGTTTATATTTTGTTATATAAGTTGAGTTTTTTAAAGTGTTCGAGTATTGTGTTGATGTATGGACTACCTTCAGTCAGTAAGTCGTGAAGGTCGTGAGGAATGTCTATGTCAGTACGCAGTCTACAGTCTTTCAGTATGTGTTTAATTGTCAAAGTCTCATTACAACTTTCACAGGTTGGTCTCTGCTTTTTTTCCATTAAGTACGAATGGGTTAGATGGCAGTGTCCAATACGAAGCCTAGTCAAAATCACTTCTTCACGCCTGATGCTGTGTTCAATCGACCAGGCTTTGGTAGTGTTTTTAATTTCTCGTAATTTCGTGGCTGATCTCTGCCAGTCTAATTCCCATTCTTGGAGGACCTGTGCGTGTAATGCTGTACATACGTCTGATGTTGTCAGTATGTTAATGTCTGTAGTCTGTCTTTTTGTCGCCTGTTTCGCCGCTAAGTCTATACGTGTGCTTTGTGGTATGTCTTCATGTCCTGGTAGCCATAGCATCGTGATGAGTTTGTTATGTTCTTGCAGAGTGTAAAGATGTGAGAATATACTTGTAATGATTGGGTTTGTGCTGTAGATGTTTTCCAAGGAGAGTAAAGCACTCAAAGAATCCGTACATATAGTGAGTTTTTCTTTTTGTACAGTATTGACGTTTGTCAGTGCTAGTAATATTCCTTGTAGTTCCGCTGTGAAGACTGTGGTTTGGTCAGGTAATTTCATGTGGTATGTTGTATTGTCTACTATTGCTGCTGTCCCGGTGCCGTAGTTTGTTTTGGATCCGTCACTGTACAAATACTCTCTGTCTGAGTTCTGATTTATTATTGAATTAAACATTGTCCTGTAAAATATTGAAGCTGTTGGGTCAGTTTTTCTGTACTTTGTCAATGTCAAGTCAATCTTTAAGTTCTTTACTCTCCATGGAGGAATGTTTGTAAATGCATTCGTGTAAATTGTTGTTTGTAATAGTGTGCTATATTTTTCATTTTCCTTTATTCTCAACATCAGTGGTTTTGCACGTGACCTCGTGTATTGCTGTAGATTATTATTATTCAAAAAATCTTGGACGCATCTGGCTCCACCCTATTGATTTAGCTATAAATCTAGTGCAAATCATTTGTCGTCTGTATTGCAGAGGAGGTTCACCTGTTATGGCACATAGACTCTCAGCTGGGCTAGACCTAAAGGCACCAGTAGCTATTCTGAGGCCTGTATTATGTATAGTGTCAAGGAGTTTTAATGTGGTTGGGCTGGCAGATGAATAAGCTATGCAGCCATAATCCAGAAGAGACCTGGTATAGGCACGATAGAATGTAAGCATAGTACATTTGTCCGCACCCCACTTCGTATTACTCAGAATTCTCAGTAAATTCAAGGATTTCTTGCATTTATTAAGAAGTCTTTTCAAATGGGGCAACCACGTGAGATGTCCGTCAAATGTTAGTCCTAGGAATGTTAGTGTGTCTGTGCAGTTAATCTTTGTGTTGTCAAGTGTTATGTCACAGATTAAATTAAGTCGTTTTTTAGAGATGATCATGTATTTCGATTTTTCTTTTGAAAATTTTAATCCTAATTTACATGACCAACTCTCTAAATTGTGTAATGTCTGTTGGATATTGTGTTCTGATATGTCAAGTCTACTGTTTGTACTGTATATGAGGAGGTCATCAGCATACAGGCAATACTTTACTCCCTGGGTAACACATCTGCTGATAGAGTTAATAGCGATATTAAATAGCGTTGTACTCAATGCCCCTCCCTGAGGCACTCCATTCTCTTGTAGAAATACATCAGATAAAGCAGCACCAATCCTAACTCGGAATGTTCGGTGGGAAAGATAATTGATTAGATATTGTAATATATTCCCTTGTATGCCCCATTCCATTAACTGTGTTAAGATTTTTCTTCTCCACACTGTGTCATAGGCCTTTTCTAAATCCAAAGAAACAGCAAGTATGGACTTCTTTTCAAGAAAGGCATCAAGGATATCGTTCTCCAGTCGAGCAATATGGTGCATCGTGGAATGCTGTGGTCTAAATCCACATTGGTAGTCACATAAAAGATTTCGACTTTCCAAAAACCATAGGATTCTTTTGTTGACCATCTTTTCCAGCAGTTTGCTGCTACAATTGGTCATAGAAATGGGTCTGAAACTCGACGCTAATGTTTTATCTTTCCCAGGCTTTAATATTGGAATGACTATAGCCTCATTCCACGAGAAAGGATAGGAGCCGTTCAAAAACACTTCATTAAAATGCTTGAGCAGAGTGACGAGGCCTATGTTAGGTAGGTTCTTGTACATATCATACGTCAGTCCGTCCGGTCCGGGTGATGTTAAGCGTGCGGTCTTAAGTGCGTATTTTAGTTCGTTCATAGTAAATCGGTCATTTATACATTGGTCAGTTTGTAAAGTTACAGGAAGTCTTATATTTTCTTCTTGACATTTTTGATGCAAAAACTGATTTGAATAGTTAGCATTGCTGGATACTGAAGTGAAATATTCTCCCATTACATTACTTATGTCTTTTTGATCTGTCACAGTTATGTTATTGTTGTTTATTTCGGTTATAGGTTGTCTGTATTTTTTGTGCTGAATTTGGTTTATTTTGGTCCATATGTCTAGTCCTGAAGTATGTTTGTTTATACCTGTCAAATAGTCTATCCAGCATTTTTTCTTGTTATTTTCAATTGTCCATTGGGCCTTCGCCTTCTTACGCTTGTAGTTCTGAAGGTTAATGTCTGATGGATTTCTACGAAATAAATTTAGAGCCTTCCTTCTACCTTTAACAGCTGCTTTGCATTCTTCATTCCACCAAGGGACGGGCCTTTTTGCGTACTTGTCAGAAGTCTTTGGTATACTGATTTCTGCTGCGTTATTAATTAGTGAAGTAAATTCTTGAATATTTGTTGTCTGCCAGTTCAGGATGTTATCAGTAATATATTTTTGAAAACAGTCCCAGTCAGCTTTTTTGGTATTAAATCTTGTGATGGTATTGAAAATTGGTGTGTATGTGGAGAGTTTCACGATAATGGGAAAGTGATTGCTTCCATAAGAATATTTGATCAGCACCCATGTAAGGCGTGTGTATATGGATGGGGTGCTTAATGATACGTCTATGTTTGTAAGTGTTCCTGTTCTTGGGCAAAGATGTGTCGGTGAGTCAGTGTTAAGGGAGATCAAGTCAAACTGTTCAAATATGGTTTGTAGCTGAGTTCCTTTACTATTACTGTTTGGGGAATTCCACATTACTCTTTGTGCATTCAAGTCCGCTAAAATTAGTAAAGGAGTAGGTAGTTGTGTCAGTAAGTCTTTCAGTCCTAGAACATCTATAGGTTCCCTCGGTGGAAGATATACAGAGCAGATTGTTATTGGGAAAGGAAGGTGTATCGAGACAGCCACAGCTTGGATTGTCGTCCTGAGTTAGATGGGTTTACTATGGACGCTGTCAGCTACTAATATCGCTACTCCACCACATGCTTTGCCTCCCAGGGAATAGTCTCTCCTATAGATAGAGTAGCCGTGTATGCTGATTTCCTTACCTTGTTTTAGATGTGTTTCTTGTAGTGCTATTGCTTGTATAGGTAACTGACTCAGCAGCAACTTTAAGTCTCCTATATGCCTTTGCATTCCATTAATATTCCACTGCAATACTGACATGGGTTAAGAGTTGTACTAGAAATATATGAAGTGTCGCAAGTTCAAGATACACTACAGATAGACTGAGTTAACGAAAGGTTGGGAAAATGCATAAATGAGATCAGAAAGGCATAATGAAGTTCAGGGTGTATTGAGAGGAATTTATATGATGTATAGATATTATAATTAAAATTACGATTTGGAATATAATAGAAAATTATAGTAAGTGAACATTTGAGTAAAACAAATATTTGCTTTGCAGTCAGAATGTTATGGAACGTCGGGTAATACTTTAAATTTGTAATTACAATTTCTGAAAAAAAGGGACAGATAATATTCCGCGTTGCCATGATTTGAGAAAGAAAGAAAATGGAAAAATAACCTAATACTGTAAAAATAACCTCTACCTTTATATATATATATATATATATATATATATATATAGTTGTTTTCTTTTTCAACCCTCATCAATGGTTGTAAATAACTTCATCAATTCAAACATGTTTCTCACTAAATGTGACCCCCAGATTGCGTCCAGCAATATTTTAAAGATTTCTTCAAAATCCGATATTATTATTTAAAATTTATTAAATGTAATATTTTCCGATGAAATTGTTGAATGTGGAGTTTTGGTTTATGGATTGGGTGGGTTAGGGTGAGTTTTGGGGATCCTCCCTCCCTTCGTGCTGAATCCATCGATCGCCTAGCCCTCCTGTTCCAGAAGGCCTCTCATTCTCCTTTCCTCCAGCCTCTCTCCATAAACAGTATTTTGACCCAATGCGCTCATCAGGGAGAGTGCTCAACAGTTCTATTATCCGAATTAAAGGAAAGGTACGAGAAAAAGGGGGGTATCACAATTGTTCGTTTCTATGTTATTCAAAATTTTTGATAGACCATGGCTTGCAGATATAAATGTCGGTATGTTGGTCATGATGTCCCTCGTTTCATATTTGAGGAGATTATTAGAGTAATTTCTTAATTGATATAGATAGATATATCTAATAACAATGCAGTGCGGTAGGCCAAGTTCCGGCCTAGGCACACTGTGTGTATATTACAGGAAGTTTAGAGCCCTATCATAACTTATGATATTTATAAGTTATAAGTAGAGCCCGGAAGTTAGGCATTTATTTTTGGTTAAAATAGGCAGACAAAAAGGCACTTGAAATACTGAAAATAGGCAGTATTGTAATTAAAATAGGCATTTATTAGGAGCGAAGGCAAAGAGGAATCTCACTCATTATTAATGAAAATATGTATTTTAAATACTCATTCATTTTTTTATTATCAATTTATCACAGAATTAGTGTACTTACTCTCACTTTCCCTTCTTACAAGCAACAACAAGATGCTTTTTCAAAGTATCAACTCTCATAGACCTTCTAAGAAAAAATGTTTTTCATTATGGAAAAACTTCCTCTGCATTATCTTATCATTTCTAAATCCGGAATACCAGATAACTACACCATTGTCACAGCAAAAGGGGTGTGAGGAAGGAGACGTACTTCTCTCATCCATCCTCTCTCTTTCCTGCTATTCATTATGCTTGTGCATTCCTTCTACCAAGGAAGGCTCTGTCATTTACAGAGGTTCAATCCACGGGTTGGGAAAATAAGCTTTCGAATTGATATTTGTGACGGCAAAATGTAATTTAATTTGTGAAACCTTTTTTGTTTTCGACGAACTGAAATTCGAAATTCGTTATGTGCTTTTTAAAATGTTTAAATCGCAGAAAAAAAATTGCATAACGAGCAGGCAAAGAAAAAAAGGCAAAAAAAGGCTTTAAAATCTTAAAATAGGCAAAAAAGGCAAAATAAAAATTGTCTCTACACTCCCTAAATGCACGGAAACATATTAATTTCTATCTGATTCATCAATATATCCATTCAGATAAAAAAGGCATTTTGCCTAAATTCCGGGCTCTAGTTATAAGCCATAAAGATAAAGTTATGATATTTTACATAGGTATAATAATAACAGGTGTGAGTGAAATTGTAAAGTTTCACAATTTATAAGTGTTTATGAGATATGCGCGATGGAAAATCGGAATTTATACGACTCATAAAAATTATTAGGCACTTCCTGTAAAAGTAGACACTTGAAATTTTGCATGATGAGAGGCATTATAAACAAAAATCTAAAATTCTTGAAAAGTTGTGTTTGACTCTGATGGGGGGGGGTGCCCGTTTTGTACTTTTTGGTCCTTCGGAAACCCATAATTCTTTCCGAACCTAAAACTAAAGGAAAAAATCCGAAAATACAACAAAGTTGAAAATAAACGCAAAAATACCTTAGAAACATCTCGACGTACTACCACGACGTCATGTCCACGCATTATACTCCTCAAAACGTCGACGGTGCACTGTGGGGCCAAAAGATCTTTCGTGTTTCAAAACAGGGTACAGCTTCCAAATTTTAACCGATTTCAACGCATTTGTATTTGTTTTTTAAATGAAAGGTTTTTATTAAATTACGTGTTACTAATCTATTTTCAAATAATTCAAAAATCAAATTATTTCAATAAATCTCATTGCTGAATGAAGATAAATTTATGTTTTAAAGATTTAGGTCAGATTTTTTCCATTTCTAATCAGGATTTAACCTCATGAATACATTCCTATCAATTGTAAAATATGAGTTATGGTCCTCCAATGATTGCCTGTGAGAGGCTCGTTTCTCAATATTCGTACAATTTTTTATTCTATTAGATAATTCAAAAAATTAAGCGAGGTATTTTTGCGTAAAAGAATGTCTCTCATCCTGCAAAATTTCAAGTGTCTACTTTTACAGGAAGCGCCTAATAATTTTGATGAGTGAGTCGTATAACTTCCGATTTTCCATCGCCCATATCTCAGAAACACTTAAAAATTGTGAAACTTTACAATTTCACTCACACCTGTTATTATTATACCTATTGGGACCAACAGATTGCCTTGTTAGGCTCGGCTATAAGCTATCATATGACCTATGGAATCAATAAAAAAAATTTATAAGATATAACACATAAACCATTAATCGAAAACTGCAAAATAATCCTTTAACTGCTAAACTTTAGTTGAGGCAAGGTTCAAGGTCACCGCGTCTAGCTGAGCCTCGGAGCTCACCAATCTCGCGCCTCCTCATCTCGCAAATAACACTTCACTACAGTTCTTTCTTTGATTCTTGACCTTTATCCTGATAGAGCCCATAACCCACTATTTATTTGTAGGTCACGAAAAACAGGACGTTCAAATGTGTATATATATACAGGGTGCAACGGATAAAAGCATCAAGGTTTCCGGAGTTGATAGTAGACCCAAATACAACAAAAGAGTTCATATAAAGTATGGTTCAATTCCCAACAGAAGCAGAGAAAATTCGAATTTTGAGTTTTTTTATGTCATTCATGTTTTTGTATGAATAAGTAGTGATTACTTAAAAATCGTCTATGCTAAATAAAATTCAATCAAAACATCGTTAAGTAGATGAAATTTCCTTTGAGAAACCAAGATTTAATGTTCAGGTTATTCATCAAAATCTTTGTTTTCTGACATTTTTTTACTCTGCCCCCTGAAGGATTCAAACTCCTCCAGTTTCAGGAATACTTATCCGTCTAATAGCCTTTATTTACCTAATCAGGTAGTTGGAGGTTGCTTGGTTATTAAGGGTTAAATGCCTCTTGATGATTGAAAAAGTCCGTCTCGCAGGACTGCATCATCTTAGCGCGGTTCCGTTCATATCCCTAGTCTAATTTGGAAAGATTAAAATAGAAGCAGTTATTATTTTGGTTCCACCAGTCTTTTTTTTTAAATTAATTTTTATGATGGCGTGTCAACCCTTAAAGTCACTAACGCCATTCCTGTGAGTAGTAAAGTCTTGAAAGGTCATGATTTTCAATCTTACCTGGAAGGGTCCGCTACACTAGAAACAGACCCGCTAGTGACAAGGTTTGGAATCTTGGAAATCTATATTTCTAACAATAAATTGTTTTTGTTATTTTACTTAACCAGTTTTATTGTTAAATACATTATCCAACTATAAGCAATTAAAAAATAACAAGAAATAAAACAGACAAAAAGAGCCATTGGAATAAACGAAATCAATTAATTTAAAGCTTTAAGCACTTTTTTCTCCGATTGACATCGCCTAATTAAAACTTTCTTCAGAACCTTTTTTGTAGAGCATTTAGTAAGCTTCCGAATGGTAATCTTCCGCTTCACAAGATTGTCAACGGTTTTCGAGATACTAACGAAATTATACAAAGTTACCAAAACTTTTTTTGTCTGTTAATAAAATATTTTATTCTAACCCTTCCTTTACTCTAAACGTAACAAAAATTTCAAAATATTAGTGTTGATGAAACTCCAACATGCAGAAAATGTTTCAACTGTATCCCATAATTCTAAGTACCAAAATCAAAGACAAAGAACCCTCCCTAGGAAGGACGCTAGGCAGTTGAAAAGCTATATATCTTGGAAATCCATATCTCTAACATTAAATTGTTTTTCTTATTTTTCTTAACCTGTTTTATTTTCAAATACATTATCCAACAAAAAGCAATTAAAAAATAACAAGGAATAAAAAACAGACAAAAAGAACAGTTCGAATAAGCGAAATCAATTACTTTAAAGTTTTAAGGTCTTATTTCTCCGATTGACATCGCCTAATAAAAACTTTCATTAGAACCTTTTTTTTAGAGCATTTAATAAGCTTTCTAATGGTATTCTTCCGTTTACCAAGATTCTCAACCTTTTTCGAGATATTAATGAAAGTAAACAAAGTTACTAAAACTTTTTATGTCTGTTAATAAAATATTTTATTCTAACCCTTCCTTAACTCCAAACGTAACCAAAATTTCAACATATTAGTTTTGATGAAAGTATAACATGCAGAAAATGTTTCAACTGAATCCCATGATTCTAAGTACCCAAACCAAAAACGGTATTCAAAAAATATTTTTCCAATTTTCTCGAAAACGGTTAAAGCTATCGCCTTGAAAATGGTTTCATTCGTTTTCCTAGCCCAGGAATCATATAAAACGAGTACTTAGAAGCTTATGAACTCAAAAACGTAAGCGTTACGATTTTTTTTGCGCGAATTTCGCCCCAAACGCCATCTTCCAGTAGGCGGATTTTGCTGGTTAACGAACTTGACCTTTCAAATTGGACGAAGGATTTTTGTACCAAATTTCATCAAAATCGGACCATTCGTCTTCTATCTAGAGAGCGAACAGACAAATATATATATATATATATATATATATATATATATATATATAAATAAATATATACATATATATATATATATATATATATATATATATATATATATATACAAATTTGAACCACCGTTATTTTCGGTCTCTAGGGGTTCTGAAACGCGAAATTTTCTAGTCGGCACTTCCGGATTGTTTCATTGTATCAACCCTATAAGCGGGGTTCCTCCCTATGGGGGAGAGAGGAACCGCGCTAAAAATGTGAAGAAAAATGATGTTTCTGTTTTATGAACCTTCTTGTTGCACTTGATATATATATATATATATATATTGTTGCTACACCATGCATATATATATATATATATTAATTTTTCTTATTTATTTTGAATGGAAGATGCGACCAAAGTATACCATTTTTTTACATTGACTTATTTATTTCATGTATTTTGCCCGATATGTTTCGTGCTTTGTGGCGCACACACACACACACACACACACACACACACACACACACACACACACACACACACGCACACACACACGCACATATATATATATATATATATATATATATATATAATTTAGCCTGATGTCTTCATAGGTATAGAGGATATGTTGTAGAAAGGAGAGCTTTTTTTTTATTTTAGCAAATGTTATTTAAGCGAAAAAAAGTCTTGAAGCGAAAAAGTTTGAGTTGATCAAGCTTTACCATTATATACACCTATAATCCTGTGTTTAATGACCTCATAGTGGTTGACACCACATTAAACAAGGGAAAAAAAACTTTACGATTTAATTTTCCAGTAAAAAAGATAAGCATGATGCAGGAAGGTGCCGAAATGAGTTCCGTTGTGAATTATTGCTTGTCTGTATCATAATTAACTTATTATCCTTACAAGTTTCCCAAAAAGCCTTTCGTCAAAATTAATTTTAAAGACTTCAAGTTATCTTGAAACCACTTACCACTTTCCGTAATTTTTTTATTTAATAAAAGTGGACGAAGGGGACAATAAAACAGCTTTGGCATGTTATGCAAGTCAATATAAGCTAAAATTTGATTTTTGACAATCAAATAGACAAAAATAAAATATGAATTAATACAAAATCACAGAAAATATATACATAATAAAAGAGGTAAAGTCCGACCCACAGGAAATGCGTCTTATTAGCGCGTTTCTGTGAACTTCTTATCCCCTGTGTCATCTGGATAGCCTGGAATAAATATAGTTTGTATTTTGTAAAAAATCATTTAACGTATCATATTTTTCTGGTAAATTAATGTTACTACAATCAATTATGCAAACAACAAGCAATAGAAAACTGAGGAAATGAAAGGCAAATATATAACACACCGCTCAAAGCGACGAAACTTACACTCGTGTTTAAAGATTTAAGCACTTATTTCTCCAATTGACATCGTTCCATCGAAAATTACTTCAGAAACTTTCCGTTTTCTATTTTTAAAAAAAGTATTTTTACGTATGTTTTCTAATACTTCCTTTACTCCAAACGCAGGCTAAATTTAAATATATTAATTTAGATGAATGTCAAACGTCTTGAACAATTTTCAACTGATCAATCGTTTGTGATTACCCAAACCGAACATTAGCTAGGGCAACAAGTTGTACCAACGTTTCGCGTAAACGGTTATAGATATCCCTTTAAAAATAGGTTCACTTGTTTTCACACGTTAGAGGGCTCATAGGAAGAGTACCTGCAAGCATATTAAGGCAAAAATGTAAGCGCTATGATTTTTTTTTTCGCCCGAATATTGCCCCATAAACCTTGTTCCAGTGGACGAATTTGGCTCGTTAACGACGATGATAAAATTATACAAAACATTTGTGTACCACATTTCATGAAAATTGTACCGCTTTTGGAGCATTTACAGAGCGAACAAACAAATATATGTATATTTAAAATTATATTCGCGATCTATGAATTCTGAATTTAATTTATTTTATTTAAAGACATTATAACCTCCACAATTTAATGTGAAATATTCGCAAATACAACTGTCCTTCCATTGACTCTTTTGTATTTTAGAGTCAAATGGTCAACTTCTACTTCCTACAATTTCTTAACTATTTTCGAAATATTTTTTTAAGAAAAGCTCTCAAATTGTAGATGAATGTAAATAATATTTTTCCTTCCTGCTTATCTGTTGTTTAAACCTAACAAAATTTTATAAATCTCAGATTCGATGAATTTCGAACACGTGAAAATACATTTTTAAGACGATTGGTCGTTTTAGAGGATAATAAAAAAATTCTTGTTTTTCAAATTAAAAAAAAAAAACGTTAATGTTGCATTCAACTTCCTCATACGTAGGTATATGTACAAAATCTAACAGCCAATATTTTCATAGCCTATGGTTCATGAAGGTTCTCATGGTCATAGGGTTGACGCAATAATTTTCTATCCTCCCTATGGGGAGAGGAGGGAGGAAACGCTCTAAACAAAAATTTGGTTAAATAGCAGCTTTCTATTTGAATAGGTACAATAACTTTCTAGTAAGAGTTTATAAACATTGAAAAATCAGAAATAACTAAAAGTTCAAAATGTTGAGCGTGGCATAAAATGAATTGACACCACTATGATAGTCTGCGCAGATTAGGCTGGATTGCTGTAAAGCTTCTAAGAGACGTTTAATTTGGCAGGATGTAAAGTGAAGCTCAATCGTATGAGTAAAACCTATAAGAAAAGTAATATTATCATAAACCACTGAACGTATGTTCTCTCCCATTGTCGATGCATGGCTGTATTTGGAGGAGGACGTCACACCTCTGTATGCTTGCCAACTACTGCTCGGACGATCAGATTGAAAGGTTTTATCCCGACACGCCTTCGATGCCACGCCTACGCGAATCCTGCAATTAACCCCCACTTCTGTAGGCTCAGACTGTTTTTCTAATTGAAACGAGACTACCTTATAGGCTGCGGCAACACAATATCCGGAACCTTAGGGAGGAAAAAATAAAATATTTATTTATTGGTTTTAAGAGCTCGCATTTAGCGACTTGCTCTTTTTTAAATTTGGCGAAAGAAACCACTTTCGTCATCGTGAAGAAGAAAGAAATTCAGAACGTTAGGAGTTTTGTGGAAATTCAGATGACTCTTTTGTTTAACTTTGACACTCTTGTGTTAAATGTTTCCGCATCAACTACTCTCCTCCTTAAAGTTTAAGGTCTGTGTCCATTACTACACTTCACGTTAAGTCTAATACATTCTACTGTGCTAAATGAAATTGTAAATATTTGAGTCTTTAAGGTGAGTGAGAATTGTGTTTAAGTGTGGGCTGTTGTCTGTCAAAAGTTCGTTCATGTCGTGCGGCAAATTTAGTCTGTCTCGTTCTTTGCAATCAGTCAGTATGTGTTAGATAAAATAAAATAATAAAATAACGCTATGAGAAAAAATGTATACCTTATTAAGTTCGGAAATACTTCCCTGAATGACATCGCTAAATCCATCTCAAGCAACTTCTGGCATTGCTCTTTGGAATATTTTTCTTCGTTTTCGGGATATAAACACAGGCACCCCCCTTAGTTTGTTTAACACGTTAGTGGGTAGATCCCATGACGTAAGGTGGTTCCTCCTGGCTGAAGTATTTTTTCGTCGTAAGAGAATAATAGCGATTTGTAAGAACAAGTCAGTTGCGCGTTGAAAAATCCAGTGGCGGGCGGGCCGATCAGGTTTGAAGAAAATCCCTTTATAATGGATACGAACAAGTAAGCGAGACAAACACAGACTGAATTGGGGGACCACTATGAGCACTATCAGGTGTCTAAGACCCTTCAACACCCGCCATTTAGAAGGAGCCGTCACTGTCGAACACCCTTCGACAGCCGCCATCAAGGTTTTAAAACCCTTAGCCCACCCCCTTACCACACCCTCCGACAATCTCCGATTTTCCTCTTGTGGACTTTTCCTTCTGATCCACACATCCTCAACCTTCTTTCAAAGTTAGATTTCTTGGCGTGCAGCATTTTGTATCCACGTGCAGGAAGTTCCAATTGATACATACATTAAATACGGTGCGGACACACTCTAGGTCAATGCAACTTCTGAATATTATAGTCCACTTTAATGTCCGTAACCCAATGTACAACCAGGGGAGATCCCTTGACGTTTTTATACCATTGTTCCTAACAAGTGTTTCGGATTTTTGACCTTCCCTATGTGGAACCCGTAATCAGGTTTTTCACTCCACCAATCACTGTCTCTGGACTCCTACATTTGGGCAGTTAACAACACTCCGAATAAAACGTTAATTCCCTAGCGTACATAAAATAGCGATGAGTGCGTAATATAATAGTGAGTGAACAAAGTGGGTAATGGGTCAGTGTGCAGTTTAACAATTTGTGCATTCCGTTTGATAGTAATTGCATCTGGGTGGAAGGAGGGTACCTGAGTTTTATGAATTCCTTATTACATGTTCCCTAAATTTCTCCCTAGGCCAGTAAATGTCCATGTCGGTTAATGATCAACGCAGAATACTCTGCGGTGACCTTATTGATCGCTTTCTGTTAAGCATATTGTGCTAAATTGTCAATCTGTTATAACCTCGTTTGAGAATGGACTCAGTAGCTTTTGGGCTCAAAAGGAAAAGTAGCTATTAAGGTTCCAGTAGGTCCGTTTCCTGTTGTTTGAAGGCATTTTGGGCATATTCCTCACACCTCCAGCCCGGATTATGTTCTACGCCTTGGCGAACGCAGCAAGTTAACTCCAGTAATGGCTTTAACCATGCTAGGTGATCTTCAACCATCAATCATGCATTCTCTATAGGAACCTACACCTCAAAGAGATAATTCCATGTGTACCATTGCAACTATTAAACACTCCTTTTTCACCAGTTTTGCCTCTAGGATTCCGTCCCAATGCTGTCATAGTGGGCCCCGATGGCTTTAGGAATAATTAATCCTTCAACATATAACTTTACATCTTTCCCCTAGCTAGAATTTTTTTTTCGTAATGACAACTGTAACAACATTATTTTTCGTTAAAAACCCTTCATACTTCTGATAAAGATGCGTTTTAGTGGTAACACATGAGAGAGACGGAGCACCTCATGTAGCAGCGTGGGCAGGTATTTCGCGGAAAGGAGAGATAACGCGCTAGGGAGATGGAAGAGCTAATGAACTTCCTTCGACAGTTAATCGGTGAAGAAACTCGAGAGATATACCACGATAAAGATGGATCAGGAGATGCAGCTCTTTCGACAGGTATAAATTCGAGATATTCTTTCATGAAGTGTGATATCGCTTGAGCATATTGGAACAGCTATTACACCATACGAATGTCGCAATAGCTGATGCTGCTCCTTCGAAAGATATTCGGTGGAGATATTCAGCCGCGTGGAGTGATAAGCCATGATAATGATGGATCAGGAGATGCATCTCTTTCGACAGGCATTCATTCGAGATACTCGATCATGTGAAGTGATAACGCCTGAGAAGCGTTCTTCGCATGGTGTTCTTCACATTCAATGAGAAATGTTCTCATACAACATATATCTGTCTCATGATGGAAAATTGTCTATACACGCATCGCGAAATGATATAATATTAGCAAGTGCCGTGATGTTATTAAGTGTTTAGAAAAATTGAAAATTGATTACCCTTATCAACAAGCGAGGAGTTGGGTGAAGTTATCAGGCTTTCGAAAAAAGTACTTACCAAATTTTCATCGTATTTAAGTAGAACCAAATCACGCTTACGGCCGTTTTATTCAACAAAATAGACATTTGGCCGAAAAATGCTATTTAACTAAGGAATATTGATCCTTATACAAACCAATTGATTGATATGATGATAGATCGGCTCAAAAAAAAAATCGAGGAGAGTGGCATTCAGAGTAAACAAACGACAATTTGTTTCAGATAGTTTGATTCAATAGCACCCAATACAATACATGCAAAAGAGGACAGGCCTCCAAGTTTAAGTCCTTTTAGCACTTTCCTCCGAAGGAAAGTAGCTATTGAGGTTGGACTCATGACGGAATTTTTGAAAAATTTCTTCAAATCTTTATCGATCCTACCTAGTAGACACCGAAAATGACCCCCGTTAAAATTTATATATATCTATATATATATATATATATATATATATATATATATATATATATATATATGCATATATATATATATATATATATATATATATATATATATATGCATATATATATATATATATATATATATATATATATATTTAAACATAAACGGCAAGAACTCAATCGACGATTCGGACAACTATACAGACTACTAAATCGAACATCACACTTAACCGTACATAACAAACTAACTGTCTACAACTCATTAATAAAACCGATATGGACTTACGGAATCGAACTCTTGGGGACAGCCAAGCTTTCCAACATCCACCGAATCCAAACATTCCAATCCAAAATCCTACGTACCATAGTTAATGCTCCTTATTATGTTTCGAATCGCACCCTCCATAATGACCTAAATATTCCTTTTGTCCAAGATATAATCCCTATCCGCTTCTCATCTTTCCATAGTAAATTGATTAATCATCCTAATCCTATAGCCCAATCCTTATCCAGCACCAATCATCCTTCCTCTCCACCCAGACGTCTTCATAGGAAGTGGCCCCGGGATCTACTAACGCAGTGAAGTGTCGTGAAGTGCTGAAAAGTCAGTGTGATTGTAATAATGATAATTGAGAGTGATATCGATGGATATCTTCTCTCCTCGTGATATCACAGGCCACGCCTCATTCGCCTCCAATCCTCCCTGCTAGTCGCAGGGTGTGGTTGGATGGCGTAAGGTAACTCCAGGTCATCCTAGAATCCTTCCTAAAGGAAGGTATTCGGTTGACAACTGGTGGCACCTGAGGCGTGGTCAAGCTATACCTATACCTATGTCAAATTACATAATACATATACTGTAGATTGTAATATTTCTGTAAATAAATAAAAAAATAAAATAAAAATATATATATATGTGTCTGTTAACACGATAGCGGCCAGAGTTATTGTTTTTTCGTCACGAAACTTGGTATATAGCATTCAATTAGCAAACGATTGAACGAGTTCGTTAACCACTAAAATTGGTCCACCGGAAGGGGGGGGTTTACCCCGAACCCAAAACACTAATTTGACCATTTCAGCCGTAATATTTGTTATATTTTAAACTTGGTATTCGTAGTAGTAATATAGAGAGAAAAGTGAGATATAAAAATGAACTAAATCGGTTCATAAGGAGGGGGGGGTTTACTCCGGACCGACAATACCAATTCGCCACTACCAGCCGTGATTTTAGGTATATTTCGACGAAACTCGGTATTCATAGTGGTAATCTACAGGTAAATATGTGTTGTAAAAATAAACTAAATCGGTTCATTAGGAGGGGGGTTTACTCCAGACCCACAATACCAATTCGCCATTACCAACCGTGCTTTTTGGTATATTTCGACGAAACTCGGTATTCGTAGTGGTAATCTACAGGTAAATATGTGTTGTAAAAATAAACTAAATCGGTTCATTAGGAGGGGGGGTTTACTCCGGACCCAAATTACTAATATACTCATACTGGTCGTAATTTCTGCTGTATTGTAACGAAACGCGGTATACGTCGTGGGTAACTCATGAGAAAGAAGTGTTGTAAAAATGAGCTGAATCGGTCAATCGGAAAGGGGGGTTTACTTTGTAATATATTTCAATAGAAAGGCCAGCCAGACATAGGTTCACAAAGGCGCCGCAAGGAGCGCTAGAGGGACTGTATCCGGTTGCTGCGTTAGATCAAAATACGATAATATGAGGTTTTTTTGTATTTATTACGTAGTGTAGTAGGTACCATGTGTAAACATAACTCTGGAAGCAAATTAATAATTTATCAGTTACTCATTACAAAAGTAAAAGAGAACTACTCATGTTTTTATGTTATTTATGTAGGATATCTTAAGCAAATTGTTCTGGAAAGCAGTCTACACTACCCACATTCTGAGGAAAGTGCTTAGTTATGCAGCTCCAGCGTGACGGACTTTTTATCTTATTTATTTATGAGAACCCGCTGCTAAGGCGATTCGCTCGGAAAAATTATTACATACTAGCTGTTACGCGGTGTGCGATACTACACCTACTTTCTGCATCTAGAAAAGCCCAAATAAATTAGAAACCAAATAAGTAATATTAAAATCTAATAAGACAAATCTGTAACTGTTCGGGTTCACAGTTTCGAACCCGTGACCTCGGCCAAGTGCCAAGTGTGGTAAAATACAGTCTAACAGTGTGGATTTGTATAAGGAACAAACATACAGACAGACAGGTGGTAGACGTTCTTGGTTTAGCCTACGACTCTCCCCGTATCAATACCTTACCTCCGTGCCAAGATTGATCAAAATCGGTCAAAAAGTGTGGATTTGTATTTGGAACAAACATGCAGACAGACAGGTGGTAGACGTTTTTGACTTACCCTACAACACTCCCCGGATCAAGATTCACCTCTATGCCAAGTTTGGTGAAATTCGGTGAAACGGTGTGGATTTGTATAAGGAACAAACAGACAAACGGACAAACAGACAGACACGTGATTTATATATATATATATATATATATATATGTATATATATATATATATATATATATATATATATATATATATATAGATATACATCCAATTACAATATTACATATATACATCTAATTAAACAAAAGGGATAATACATATACACCCAGTTATGCAATTAATTATAATTAATTGCATAGCTGGATGTATGTATATGTACGGTTAGTTTGCTGTTACATATTTTGGATTCAATTCTGTAAAAGCTTTTTAACTAGTAGTAGATCCTCTCATTCTCATATGAAATTCTAATATAAAAGGTAAAAGGGAAAATATCAAGGTATTGACATATATACTTCGTACAATAGATTACTGAAAGCCAAAATGCAGGATTATCCTGATTGGAGTGAATATCGACACAGCAAATATGTAGTAGAATTACGACAAACGAGCTGTTTTGGAGAACATCATATGGATATGATCCTTGTGCCACCAATAGATTTCCCACAGCGCCTACTATCTTTCGAGCAGTTTTTTTTATTAATATAAGTGAATCTTATTTTATAATTCAACTCGTTTGTGTTTCTTAAGTATTTAAAAAATGATTTTGCTCACAATAGTTAACTTTTTCGGAATTGTATAAGAGTACCGGTTCAGTGATTTCTTTTTTCATTCAACCGTCCATTTTACTCCACTCGCATACTTGTAAGCTTAATTCCTAGACACCTGTGCCATGGTTGATTTCTATGAAGCGACAGAGCACTCAGCGAAAAATCATTGCTATCAGAGCTCTTTCAGTGAAGCTGTGTGGCGGCTGCTCTGTGCCCCTTTGTTCTCTGCTTTTTCCTTTGTTGGCTGTCAATACGCTCTCCTGTCTCCCAAATATACTCACTCCTCGAATGTAACCAATGTACTTATCCCACTATATTCACTGTAATATATATTCAGCTCGAAATTGAACAATATAAGTATCCTATTATATCCTCCTAAATGTATAACCCGTTTGAATGAAACCAATTTATTTGTCCCGCTGCACTCTCTAAAATATATTTCCCGTTCGAATATATGCAAGAAACTCATCCCAATATTCTCACTGAAATCTAACCTCATTTGAAATCTACATTACACCTAAGCTTCTTTATTCCTCATAATAAACTCTGTTCGAATGTAACATACTTATCCCAATATATTACCTCAAAAATATATTTCTTTTCGAAATCAAGCAATGTAATTATTAATCTATTATTAGTTATGATTATTCACAAGAAACAATGGACATGGGCTGGACATCTAGTAAGAGATAATAATGATAAATGGTCCAAGGATGTAATAAACTGGTACCCTCGGATCCAGAAGAGGACGAGAGGAAGACCATCTACTCCCTGGGAGGGAGAGATGAGGACTCCATGTGGCGGAGCAGCATGGCAGAAAGTGGCTGGAGATTTGTGTTGTAAATGAGCGCGCCTTTAAGGCTAGAAGGCGCGGCTCCAAAAAGCTCGAGCTCCCAGAGCTTCGACAGGGCTCGATAGAAGGCGCGAGCCTTGAAGGCTCGGCTCGGGAGAAGGCGCATCCTTTGAAGCCTTTTACTTTTCATTTCCAAAATGGCGGACGGTGGGCAAGCAGCTGTTTCATGAAATATACTTTGGTAGATTCGTCCAAAATTGTTTCCGGCACACTAAAATTATTCGCTAACAATTAAATATATCATGACATCGATAAACTAGATTATATGGATCACTAATTGGTTAAAAATAGTAACTTCTAAAAAATAAATTCTGTTAGACGGTAATGGCAACACTGTCATACTTCTTAACTGTATGACACTGTCATACTTTTATCTCCCTTAAATAATAAAAGTACATACAATTTTTCATGCAGATTTTAATCCATAAGAATACAGAATTTAAAAAATCAGCTAACTTTATTTAGCGTAATCATTAACGTTATAAACTGAACTCTGTTGAATTTTAATAAATAACAAATGAAGCAAAATAAGAATTATCAGAGCTAAATTACCTCCCTTTGTAAATAAAGATGGCGTTAAAAATTTATATTTATTATTGTTAAATAAATGGTGAGATATGTCACCAAAAAATCGAAATGAATAAAATGGAATGATTATAGAGTAAGTAATTATTGTATAGAAATAATATATTAAAGCACTAGAAAGGGTTTGACTATAACCGTGCTTGCCGAGGAAATCTACCTTCGAAGGGCTCCAAGGCCGAGCCTTCAAAGCTCGAGAGAGAACCTTGTCGAACCTTCAGGGTTTGATAAGGTTAGGCTGAAGCCTCACTCCCGGGCCTTCATCCAGCCCTCAGAGCTCGGACTGTGGAGGTTAGGTTCAAGGTTCAGGCCTGAAGCCTCTAGTCAGAGCTCGCTTTTAACAACACTACTGGAGATGGGTAAGAATGGAAGAGACTTGGAAAAGCAGACTATGTAGCCAGGATTAAACATGAAATCACGTAGCGGGACTATCCATCAATAGTATACGGTGAACTCAAAAACTCTCAGAATTTGTAGGAGGAGACCATTCTGAAAGGTAGCTGACCACTTTGGGCCACAGCATTCTTCGAAAACCAATAATAGGCAATGATTTAAAAAAATAATAATAATAATTTTTATTTATTATTATTAATTCTTCTTTATCTTTATTATTGGTTGAGTAAGAAGGCATGCTATAGTCGTTACCGCCTCAGTAGTCTGTTTATTTTATTTACTACATTTAAAAATTATTTTTCGTTTTTAACGTCCTTCTTCTCAGCCGTAAAGGTGGTAATTCACCATCTGAATTGAGTCCTTCAGGATAGTTCTGCTGATTCGTAGTAGGACTTCTTGTTTGATTTGGAATTTTCTGGCACATTTTTGGATAAATTCCGTGATGGTGCCGCGAGCTCCAAACATAAGTCCTATTACATCCCACTTGTGAACCTTATATTTTTCTTGAAAATATGGGATACAATTTTCGTAAATTTTTCTTTTCTCCATATCGACTGCCTTTGGTAGGTCTACATCTAATTCGAACCGAATTGTCGGGTCTAATATAGTGCCTGAAGATGTTTTTCGATTGATTATGACTATGTCTGCCCTTCCATTCGGTCCTTGATCGGTGACACAATATTGAATATTGTATAAATTTATTGGTACAAATAAAGGTTTATTATTATTATTATTTATGAGCATCCACTGGGCATTCGCAATATATAATTTTTATATATATGGATCCAATTATAACCACTAATATGCCATTGTAATTATACACTCACATTCGATATAATAAATAGTCATACAACTGTACATACGTAGTAATATACACTTATACATTTATATAATAGAGTTAAGATATCATAGTATTGGGCCAAGTGTTAGGCCCTCAACACCAGTTCAAGAACCTCATAATACCCTCTCACTTATTTGAGCATTTCCACCTTGTCCGGTTTTAGCCTCATCGGCCAGTCTGACGAAGGGTTTTGTTCTAAAATTTCTGGGTTTTAGCGCGGTTCCTCCCTCCCTCATAGGGAGGAACCCCGCTTATAGGGTTGATACAATGAAACAATCCGGAAGTGCCGACTAGAAAATTTTGCGTTTCAGAACCTCTGGAAACTGAAAATGATGGTAGTTCAAATTTTTATATATATATATATATATATATATATATATGTATATATTTATCTATATATATATATATATATAGATATATATATATATATATATATATATATATATTTGTCTGTTCGCTCATTTCTGGCTTCCCTGATGGTCCGATTTTGATGAAATTTGGTACAAAAATCCGTCGTCCAATTTGAAAGGTCAAGTTCGTTAACCAGCAAAATCCGCCCACTGGAAGATGGCATTTGGGGCGAAATTCGCGCAAAAAAAATCGTAACGCTTACGTTTTTGAGTTCATAAGCTTTTAAGTACTCTTTTTATAGGCTTCTTGGGCTAGGAAAACGAATGGAACCATTTTCAAGGCGATAGCTTTAACCGTTTTCGAGAAAATTGGAAAAATAATTTTTGAATACCGTTTTTGGTTTGGGTACTTAGAATTACGGGATTCAGTTGAAACATTATCTGCATGTTCTACTTTCATTAAAACTAATATGTTGAAAGTTTTGTTACGTTTGGAGTTAAGGAAGGGTTAGAATAAAATATGTTATGAACAGACAAGAAAAGTTTTGGGAACTTCGTATACTTTCCTTAATATCTCGAAAAAGGTTGAGAATCTTGGGAAACGGAAGATGACCATTAGAAAGTTCACTAAATGCTCTACAAAAATGGTTCTGATGAAAGTTTTGATTAGGCGATGTCAATCGGAGAAATAAGTGCTTAAAACTTTAAAGTAATTGATTTCCCTTATTCAAACTGTTCTTTTAGCGCGGTTCCTCCCTCCCCCATAGGGAGGAACCCCGCTTATAAGGTTGATACAATGAAACAATCCGGAAGTGCCGACAAGAAAATTTCGCGTTTCAGAACCCCTAGAGACCGAAAATAACGGTGGTTCAAATTTGTATATATATATATATGTATATATTTATATATATATATATATATATATATATATATATATATATATATATATATTTGTCTGTTCGCTCTCTAGCTCGAAGACGAATGGTCCGATTTTGATGAAATTTGGTACAAAAATCAGTCGTCCAATATGAAAAGTCAAGTTCGTTAACCAGCAAAATCCGCCCACTGGAAGATGGAGTTTGGGGCGAAATTCGCGCAGAAAAAATCGTAACGCTTACGTTTTTGAGTTCATAAGCTTGTAAGTACTCTTTTTATAGGCTTCTTGGGCTAGGAAAACGAATGAAACCATTTTTAAGGTGATAGCTTTAACCGTTTTCGAGAAAATTGGAAAAATAGTTTTTGAATACCGTTTTTGGTTTGGGTACTTAGAATCATGGGATTCAGTTGAAACATTTTCTGCATGTTCTACTTTCATTAAAACTAATATGTTGAAATTTTGGTTACGTTTGGAGTTAAGGAAGGGTTAGAATAAAATATTTTATTAACAGACATAAAAAGTTTTGGTAACTTTGTATATTTTCCTTAATATCTCGAAAAAGGTTAAGAATTTGGTAAACGAAAGAATACCATTAGAAAGCTTACTAAATGCTCTACAAAAAAGGTTCTGATAAAAGTTTTGATTAGGCGATGTCAATCGGAGAAATAAGTGCTTAAAACATTAAAGTAATTGATTTTGCTTATTCGAACTGTTCTTTTTGTCTGTTTTTATTCCTGGTTATTTTTTAATTGCTTATAGTTGGATAATGTATTTTACAATAAAACAGATTAGGCAAAATAAGAAAAACAATTCATTGTTAGAAATATAGCTTGCCAAGAGAAAAAGATTCGTTGACGTCTTTTGAATATTTTCAATTGCCTTTATGCTGTTGGTTTTTTTATTTTATTTTTTAATTGATTTTATCTGTAGAATTATTACTATAGTAAAAGAACACAGGAATGTGTGAAAATATTTGATATTTTCCAATTCATTGAAACGTATGAAATGAAGTATCGGTAGAAGAGGATTCTAGGGTCTTGCGGACCTGACCCCAGGTATAGCCAGCCATAAAACCCTTTGAACAAAGGCCGAGGAAAATATTATCTGTTTCTATTCTATGCTTTTCAAATGAGAATAGGGATATGAACAGGAACCGGGGTCTCCCGTGGTCTAATGGCTAGCGCCTTGGATTCATAAGCGGGAGATGGTGGGTTCGATTCCCAACCTCCGGCAGGAATTTTATCATCCCACGGCTCGCTGGTGAAATTCCTCGCTACACCCTGGATGTCGGCGCTAATGACCTAGATGTAGATGTGCCGTAAAAAAAAAAAAAAAAAAAAAAAAAAAAAAAAAAAAAAAAAAAAAAAAAAAAAAAAAACTGGAACCGCGCTAAGATGACGCAGTTCCTGCGAGTCGGACTTTTTTTTTGTCTTTGATTTTGGTACTTAGAATCATGGGATTCAGTTGAAACATTTTCTGCACGTTTGAATTTTATCAAAACTAATATGTTGAATATTTGGTTACGTTTGGAGTAAAGGAAGGATTAAAATAAAATATTTCATTTTTAGTCATGAAAAGTTTTGGGAACTTCGTATATTTTCATTAATATCACGTAAACGGTTCGGAATCTTGGCAAGCAAAAGATTACCATTTGAGAGGTTACTAAATTCTCTACAAAACATGTTTTGAAGACATTTGCGATGGGATGGTCATATTTGGAGATAAGTGCTTAAAACGTAGGTAATTTCGTTTATTTGAACGAATCTTTTTGTGTGTTTCCTACAGTTTTTTTCACTGCTCGTTATTTTTGTGATTGCTTATAGTAGTCAAATGTATTATTCAATAAAACAGGATACGTATAAATAGAAACAATATTTTGTTTCAACGGCATCTTGGAATTCAAAGATGTCCTATGAATATCTAGATTACTGTACTGGTGTTGATTTCGTTCTTTAGAATTGTTTTTGGTAATCCCTATTTTCAGCAGTTTTTATCTATTTATTAATTTTTTTTTTAAATTCATTGAACAAAATCATATGAATTCCAAGGTGAGGAGCTAGGAGGCTTAGGGTGGGGGGCATTTTCCCTGTCCTCAGGTAGCTAGCTCCCAGTGCACCCTCGTCATCTGTAAGTCCCTTTCTAGAGTCATAAAGATAAGCCTCCAAACAACTTTAGGAATGTAGGATTTCCAACTTTTGCCAGTATCAGAACAGCCGCTCTTTACATAACACAGTGGTACAGACGTACCGGTCTATACTAGTTGCACTCCGCACGGTGGTAGTACTTGGTGAATGCCACAGCGGATCGCTCATTATAACCTTATTTTATACGTATTAAATAGGCACCTAAAAAAAATTTATTTGTGTATAAGTGTAGCGTTATTGGGATTAGAATAAAATATTTTATTAACAGACATGAAATGGTTCGGAATCTTCGTATATTGTCCTTGATTTTTTTTTTCTTTTATGGTGCATCGAAATCTGAGCCTTTAGGACCATTTTTAGCGCGGTTCCTCCCTCCCCCATAGGGAGGAACCCCGCTTATAGGGTTGATACAATGAAACAATCCGGAAGTGCCGACTAGAAAATTTCGCGTTTCAGAACCCCTAGAGACCGAAAATAACGGTGGTTCAAATTTGTATATATATATATATATATATATATATATATATATATATATATATGTATATTTATATATATATATATATATATATATATATATATATATATATATATATACATATATTTTTGTCTGTTCGCTCATTTCTGGCTTCCCTGATGGTCCGATTTTGATGAAATTTGGTACAAAAATCCGTCGTCCAATTTGAAAGGTCAAGTTCGTTAACCAGCAAAATCCGCCCACTGGAAGATGGCGTTTAGGGCGAAATTCGCGCAGAAAAAATCGTAACGCTTACGTTTTTGAGTTCATAAGCTTGTAAGTACTCTTTTTATAGGCTTCTTGGGCTATAAAAACGAATGAAACCATTTTCAAGGCGATAGCTTTAACCGTTGTTGAGAAAATTGGAAAAATAGTTTTTGAATTCCGTTTTTGGTTTGGGTACTTAGAATCACGGGATTCAGCTGAAACATTATCTGCATGTTCTAATTTCATTAAAACTAATATGTTGAAAGTTATGTTACGTTTGGAGTTAAGGAAGGGTTAGAATAAAATATTTTATGAACAGACATGAAAAGTTTTGGTAACTTTGTATACTTTCCTTAATTTTTTTTTTTTTTTTTTTTTTTTTTTTTTACGGCGCATCTACATCTAGGTCATTAGCGCCGACATCCAGGGTGCAGCGAGGAATTTTACCAGCGAGCCGTGGGATGATAAAATTCCTGCCGGAGGTTAGGAATCGAACCCACCATCTCCCGCTTATGAATCCAAGGCGCTAGCCATTAGACTACGGGAGATCCCACTTTCCTTAATACCTCGAAAAAGGTTGAGAATCATGGGAAACGGAAGATGACCATTAGAAAGGTCACTAAATGCTCTTCAAAAATGGTTCTAAAGAAAGTTTTGATTAGGCGATGTCAATCGGAGAAATAAGTGCTTAAAACTTTAAAGTAATTGATTTCGCTTATTCGAACTGTTCTTTTTGTCTGTTTTATTCCTTGTTATTTTTAAATTGCTTATAGTCAGATAATGTATTTGACAATAAAACAGATTGAGTAAAATAAGAAGATCAATTTATTGTTAGAAATGTAGCGTTCAAAGAGAGATATCCCAAGGCTTTCCAAATGCCTCTGAGCGGAGGCCTTTCTGCCCGACTTATGGTATAGCTGACCCATACAGGTAAGATTGTAAATCAAGACCTTTCAAGACTGGTTTGTTTGAGATTTCATTTGGATAGCTGTTTCGCTATTGATCTAAACAAAGTAATAACTGTTTCTATTCTATGCCTTCATAATCACTAGAGATAAGAACGGAACCGCGCTAAGATGACGCAGTTCCTGCGAATCGAACTTTTTTTTCTTATGAGCTTATATAATACTTAGATTTAGCTAGCAACAATATTTTACACCGCAATTAAAGTGACTTTCTCTTCTTATAAATATAATATTTATATTATAATATAAACATAATACATTAATTTGTCTGAAAAAAAGTCCAACCCGCAGGAACTGCATCATCTTAGCGCGGTTCCGTTCTTATCTCGAGTGCGATTAGTGAAGGAATATAGCAGCTATCGGTAGGTAGCACCATTCCCCCCCCCCCTTAATATCTTCAAAATAGTTAAGAAATCGTGGGAAGTACAATATAACCATTCAAAAGCTTACTAAATTCTCTACAAAAAAGATTCTGAAGCAAATTTCGATGGGGCAATATCAGTCGGAGTAGTAAGTGCTTAAAACTACGAAAGTGTTAGTTTTGTTATTTTAAACGTGTTTGTCACTGTTTACCTCACTTCTGTGTGGAATGAGTATTTCATTAAAGCTGAGAAAATAAGAATCATATTGGTAATAGAGTTTTCCTAGAGTGAGCGTCGCGATGACGGGAGAGTCCCATCCGTTTAGAAAACTGTCTGTTTCCATATGTGGGGCTCTTTAAGCTTCCTTCTCTTTGAGATTTTATTTTATATTTTTAACGAAAGATCAAAACCTACCGATAGCTGCTACTATTTCTTTACTAATCGCACCTCGGATAAGAACGGAACCGCGCTAAGATGATGCAGTTCCTGCGAGTCGGACTTATACGTTTTAAGCGCTTATATCTCTGATTGATGATGCTCCATCGAATATTGCGTCAGAACCTTTTTTGTAGAGAATTTAGTAAGCATTCGTATGGTCACCTTCCACTTACCACGATTTCCCTACCGTTGTCGAGATATTTACGAAAAATGTATGAAGATCCGAAAACTTTTCATGTCTATTAATAATTTTTTTTTTCGCATACTTCCTTAACTCCAAATATAACCAAAATTTAAACATCTTAGTTGGGATTAATTTCCAAGATGTAGAAAATATTTCAATTTAATCCCGCGATTCTAAGTACCCACAAAAAAATAATGACTTACAAAAACATTGATTTCACTTTTCTCAAAAACGGTTACAGATATCGCCTTAAAAATGGTTTCATTCGTTTTTCTATGTTAAGAAACCTATAAAACAAGTACCTCCAAGCATATGAACTCAAAAACGTTAGCGTTACGATTTTTTTGCGTGAATTTCGCCCCAAACACTATCTCTGCGGATCCTGCAGGTTAACGAACTTGACCTTCCAAATTAGACAACAGATTTTTGTACCAAATTTCATCAAAATCGGACCATTTTTGAGCTTGCTCGAGAGCGAACAGACAAGTATATATATATATATATATATATATATATAAATATATACATATATATATATATATATATATATATATATATATATATATATATAAATATATATATACACACAAATTTGAACCACCTTTATTTCTGTGATCTATGGGGTCTGAAACGAGAAAGTTTCTAGTCGGCACATCTGGATTGCGTCGTGACGTCAACCTCATAAGCGGGTTCTCCCTATGGAGGTAGGGAGGAACCGCGCTAAAAGGGACCATTCGAAGCTAACTCAAAAATTATCTTCAAATCAGCACCCTGTTCACTCGGCGTCAGAAAATCGTATTTTTTGCCCATTTAAAAACCCTTTCTTCACACACTCTCCACATAAACACTCTTGTATATCACTTTTGAATAGTTAAGGAAGAAATTTAGCCCATAAAAAGAATTTGTAAAAAAAAAAAGTTACAAGGTAGTTTTACTAAAATATAATTTTACTTGTAAGATCATTTGTTTTATTCAAGTAAAACAGTTGATCTAATTATTAATTTGTTTTTATTCCTGTGTTAGCGTAAAAAAATATTTATTTATTCAAGAATGACCAAAAATTCATTATTTATTCTTCAAAAAAGGTTTGTATATTAGCGTCAGTTTCGAGGTTACTAAACGCTCAGCCTAGAGACCCGATTGTTATTTTTTTCACTTAGATATGTAGTTCATTTATAATATATAATTAACCGAATTTGTGATTAAAGCTGTCAGATTATTTGCCGTGTTGTTTTGATTTGTGTGTGTGTTTAAACAAAAGACCTATATACTCTGAAATGGAGCCAAAGTGGCTGGGAAATCGCCTGGAGCCAATTTTATCTTGTCAATCATCACGGTTAATGTTCGCTTCAGCTGCTCATGTCTTTGTATGTTTTCAACATCAAAGCTTGTTTAAACTCGTGCCAGAATGAGATTTCCTCTGAAATAGACTATATCATTAACAGCTGTCTGAGATGTTTGCATATAAGAGCTGTCAAGTAAGAAGGCTTCATGTAGTTAAGAGAGCATTAGTAGGGAGTATACACAATAATTATATCTTGTCTAAACATATTAACATCTTCCATAAAATGATGTTACTTTCATAGGGAAAATGGTTTTAACGGCCATGAAGTGAAGAGCCGAAAGATACACATATTTAAAAAATACAAATATATTCTACAGACTGTGGAAACACAGATCAAGATCCTTCATTTACTTAAGTACATAATATTATTTCATGAAAATAAACATAATATTAGCTTCATTTATTTCATGTATTTTTTTTTCCTCTAGAATTCCAATAACATTATGAAATTGAGAGATCTCAGTTCTGACCATACCGTTGGAAAGCTGAATAAATTTTACAACTTTTGTGATTTTCGAAAAAATGGCGCTAATCAGAAGCTTTTATTAATTTCTACTTTTGGGATTGATATTACGGTCTGAACGAGATAATTTTGAACATTGAATGTGCATTACCCTGAAAGCAAATTAAACGCTGATTTCAAAAATGTAATGAAATGTTGGAAAAACATGTTTACAAGCAGAGAAAATTGGAGTTGTATTGTTCCTCTTCATGCAATAAAGGCTTTATTTATTTATTATATATATATATATATATATATATATATGTATATATATATATATATATATATATATGTATATATATATATATATATATATATATATATATATATATATATATATATATATTTAAACTCTGTACAATGTGATTAGTACAATAATTAATTGTGCTCGTTAATGTATTACATGACAATTATAGTATTTGGAAGGAGCCAATCATTATTGATACTTCCAAAAAAATGTTCACATTTTATTCTCACTGTTGAACACACACACACATATATATATATATATATATATATATATATATATATATATATATATATATAACTTTTCTAGTTGGCACTTCCGGATTGTGTCAAGACAAAAAATATGATGGAAATTTGATATACCCACTGCTAAATAATATTTTTAAAGATATCTCCTTAAAGCCTATACATAAACTCATTGATACTTGTTTGGGGGTAAAATAAGAACTGACGAAATAATTAAATGAGAACACAATAAAATTCCACAAAAAATTCTACTTTTACGAGAAGAGTATTCAAACACGTTTGATGCAAAAACATTACTGATTGTTAATTAAGAAATGTATTATGAAGGGGAACATTAGCATGGAGTAGAAGAGGCTCGCCTTCGAACAAAATGTCTTGCCGGTCATATGCTATCGATGCCAAACATGGTCTCTTACCAAGGCTCAGGAAAGTAAATTACAAATATGGCAGCGTTCGACAGAAAGGTGTATTCTCAACGTAGTAAGGAGGCAGATAACAGCAAATACGGCGGAGACAGGTATAAAGGACGTCCTACTGCATGCAATGAGTATGAAGTGGGCCTGGGCAGGGCAACTTGCACGGCAAAATAATGGCATATGGGCAAAGCGGGCCACTGAATGGATGCCATACGGACAGAAGAGAGGAAGAGGACGGCAGAAGAAGAGATGGGCCGATTTAATGCGGAGCAAGGCGGGTGCTGTGTGGATGAGGACGGCCAGGGACAGGAGCAGATGGAAGGAGATCTGGAAGAAGGAAATAGAAGGCACAGCGGATTCCACTTACCGATAGGACTAGTCCCCCTGGGAAGTCAGACTATTACCCCTATATCTGGGAGCCCCTATAGAAGTAGTCACTCTTCAGATATGTAAACAAATCTAAACAACTAGGCCATTAGCGCCGACATCCAGGGTGCAGCGAGGAATTTTCCCAACAAGCTGTGGGATGAGAAAATTCCTGCCGCTGGTGGAGATCGAACCCACCATCTCCCGCTTATGAATCTAAGGCGCTAGTCACTAGACCACGGGAGACCCCGAACAGGAGTAATATATTTTTATTTATTTAGTAAAGGCAAAATTATGTATTTATTAATCAATTATATTTATTTATTATGACTATTTTGTAAATAAAGGCTATATTATTCATTCAATCATGGAATTACGAAATACACCCTAATTAATTTAGTAATTAGGAATTTCGTTTAGGAACACGAAATTTCGTTTGGCCCCAGTGTGCGTCGTGTGTAGTTTTCGTTCACTAAAAAAAAGTACAAGCGGGGGGTTCTTCCCGGTATTACAAGGCACTTGAGGCGGCGTTCTCTCTATCACTACGTCGTAAAAGTTGCGTTTCACTAAAAGGTCCACATGAAGCGTGGCTTGCGGCTACTAGAAGCATGGGCGTATATAAGGGGGGGGGCTGCAGCCCCCCCCCCCCGAAATTTTTATTTGATTGGTAAAAATGTTATAAAACCCATAAAAATAAATTAAATAAGATCATTTAGTTCATAAAAGATATTCTATTTTGAGTGTAATAGCGTTTTAGTGGGCTAAAAATATTCCAAGATCTAAATAGTTAGGATTCTATACACCGGAAATGGTCTCAGCACCCCCCCCCCCGAAATTTTCCCAGCCCCCTCCGAAATGATTTCCTATATACGCCCATGACTAGAAGTGCCCCTCTAGGGAGATTTCCTTTAAGAAAAATTTCAGTTTTTAATATTAGCTCCTGAGAAGGCGTATTGATGACGGATATCGTACTATTTGAATTCATTGTAACATTCTTGATTTATTTTGCTTCCACCCATAGTATTATTATTATATATGCTTTCCACTCCTGCGAATGAGAATAATTGAGTCCCTCAGACCATGTTACATTTCCCCTGCACCGTTTTAACAAGTTGTGTATTTTATATTCATAACATCAATAATTTCTTGTAATTTGTATATTACCTTAAATGTCCTTATGCGGGATGATTTGAGGTATGATCTAATACCATCTGGGGTCCGCACTGACCCCTTTCTTCTTTGACATTACCTGGAAAATGTAAGACATATTTTATTCAAGAAATCACGTTTTTTTTTTTTTTTTTGTGATTTGTTTTTTTAATAAAATTAACTTTTTAAATATACATTTCTACAAAGTTTTAAAAACAAACTTATTATGCTTACTAGGTAATTTAAATAAAACTAAAAATAAATTAGCCTCGATTTCAACAAAGAGAAAATTTATTTATTATCTTCCTTATCGGGTCTCTCTGTGGCCTTGGATTTTCAAGTCGGAGATGTGGGTTCGAGTCCCTCCTCCTGCATAGATTTTTCTCATTTTAGGCCTGTTTAGAAAAATCCCTGATGCACCTTGGATGTTGATTAAGTGTGGCCAAGACCTGTGCTAATGGCCTAGACCCCGATTTTTGCGTCGTAAAAATGATTAATGCTGTGATCATATTATAATTAGAATAATTCATATTTAATGGTGGCGCAAAAGCTCAATCATTGCTCTTATATTGTGGTTTTTAATATATTTCTATTTCATCATAAAATATAACACACTTTCCAAAAAAGAAGATTGATTACTCAGTTGGTTTCAGAATGATAGGTAGGATAATGTTCCATGTTGAAATTTGCTATTGGTAAAGCTTTCGTCTCATTCAGTTGTACTTGGAGGATTATATATTATAAATCCGATTTTGATGAAATTTGATAAAACATTATTTTATCTAAACGAAAAATCGAAATTTGTTAACTAGTAGCAATAGCTAATTGATTAATTCCTCCCTAGAAATTGAGCGTTGAAAATGTCTATAGTAGGCTTGAACGCCACTGGTAATTCAGCTGTTGTTTCCAAAGAGTTAGTGTACCTGTATGACCTAATAAATCAGTATCTTCATCAATAGCTAATTGATTAATTCATCCCTAGAAATAGAGCGTTGAAAATGTCTATAGTAGGCTTGAACGCCACTGGTAATTCAGCTGTTGTTTCCAAAGAGTTAGTGTACTTGTATGACCTAATAAATCAGTATCCTGATCAATGCTAATTGATTCATTCATCCCTAGAAATAAAGCGTTGAAAATGTCTATAGTAGGCTTGAACGCCACTGGTAATTCAGCTGTTGTCTTGAAAGAGTTAGTGTACCTGTATGACCTAATAAATCAGTATCTTCATCAATAGCTCATTCATTCATTCATCCCTAGAAATAGAGCGTTGAAAATGTCTATAGTAGGCTTGATACATAGGAAAAATCTAGTGATGCATTTTCATGGCGAATTCACAGAGCATTTTTGGGGCTGAGATAGTTATAGTACATGTTTGAACAAACTCTATCCTTTACATAGTGTGAAGTAATCTGAAAAATCATCATGCCTCTGGGCGATTGCAGTCCTTGTAGAACATTTCTCGAGAAATGTAGGTTCCCGTAAGCACACAGAATAAACATCTGTTAGACCAACAGGAAATAGACAAACCCACATAATATGAATCAATATCACACAATTTCCTGCCCCACTCAGAACTTGTGGCTTCTAAAAACTCCATAAAAATCATGTCTATATGCCTCCAAACTCCTCCCTGTATTTATAACAGTTCTCCACTCCGTACAACCATTAAGGCAAAAAATTCGAATGCCATTTAACATTATTTTGTATTAGTTCCTAGATTTGCAAAAACCGTTCATTGCACAACCATATTATGGCTCCCACCAGACATGAACTTTTTATTTACTAATGTTGCCTTCTCAATAACACAAGCACACAAAATAAAAAAAAAGTGGTCCTTTCCAAAGACACCGTACATATATTCTTATGTATTTCGTAACGGTGACTCCAAATCCGGAGTCCGTTTGAACCCAGCACGTCAGGTTTAAGGGCATTTGAAGGTCAAATTTCGTATAAAGTCGTTTAAGAAGAAATAACTAGAGCAACAATGTCATTTCAAAGACAAATATGTCTATTTTGCAAAAAATGAATCTGCAATCAAAAATTAATTTTGTTGGTGGGGTCAAAGGGAATCCGGATTTGGATTCATGCGTGCCGAAATACATAAGTATATATGAATGATTTCTTTGGAAAAGACTACTTTTTTTATTTTGTGTGCCTGTGTAGTTTATGAAATTATTACTAACAATCGGCCCTTCATGGAATCCCACACCCCATTTCTCTCTTCTATCCATAGGCTTAAGGCATTTGTTAGCTTTTGTTTTAGACAGCTTATCATGGCGCGAAATTTTCTTACAATCTGACTATTTTTCTAGACTGTAGAGCGCGAACAGACTTATACGGTTTTAGCCTCCAGCGATTGTCGTTTTAGCATTATATTTCGCAGAAATCACATCATGCTTCCTCAGATAGGTGTCCATGATTTGAATAGCTTTTTTTTATAATTCTTTAATAACCTCTTGTTTATGCATTTATACTTAAAATAACATGTGACACCTTCGAACAGCCTGTCGGCATGTTCTGTCGACAAGTCTCTCCTTACCAGATTTCAGCACTGGCTTCCGGGTCGCTTGTAGGAAAACCCCTCCTTCTTGGCTGAGAGTCTTCAGTTGCTTGATTATTTCCACAGTATATATTATAAAAATTGGAACGAGCCTTTATTTTTTCGATGGTTATGGAACGTCGATATTTCTGTCCATCTTTTCCATATAAAACCATCGAGGTAATTTCATCGGCGGGGTTTTCTCCTCATGAGAAGAGAGGAAACACAATCAATAGAACTATTTTCACAATATAACCGGATCGTAGTAAAACGTATTGAATTTCAATCCATCTGGTTTAGAATTAGTAACAATGCTATCTTTAGACTGTCCATTCTTTGAAAATATTGACTTTGACCTGTCTTTCTGGTCATTATTCCAATTAAAGATATCATTAATTTTCGTTTAAATAAATTTCTCTTTCTTAAGACTATTTTCTATGTTTAGGTTTCATATTTTTTTAATTTAAAAAATAAGATATTGAAATGGTCATTCATTTTTCAAAATACAGATTCTTCTGTGTATATATATATATATATATATATATATAAATATGTATATATATACATATATATATATATATATATATTTATATATATAAATATAAATATGTATATATATACATATATATATATATATATATATATATATATATATATATATATTATATATATAAATACCTGAAGAAATCAACTCCGAAAATCTCCTTTCTACGATAAAAGATCAAAATGAAGACATCGATATGAAAGAAAACACAAAAGTTATTAACATTTTTAATCTACGTGTGAATCCAAAGAAGAAACACGCAATACTAGAAGTCGATGCTGACGTTGGAATGAAACTCCTAAATAGAAAACTAAAACTCTACTACAACATTTGCTATGCGGAGGACTACCTGAGTGTAAGGCGGTGCACGAATTGTTGCAAGTTGCATCACACCAAGAAGGAATGCAAGATGGATCAGCCAACATGCCCTATTTGCTCCTTGGATCACCATATGAAGGACTGCACGAAGAAGGAAGACACCAAGGAACATCGATGCATTAACTGCAAGATGTTCAATCAACACTGCAAACCACATCAACGAGTCAACGAAAACCACACAGCACTAGACAAGGTATGCTCCTCTTACAAATATGCTCTACAGAAGCTCATATTAAACACTCAATATACATGAAAATGCAAGTTTTAATGTTTATTCACAATTCTTTATTTCATAAATCTTCTCTGATAATTTACAATTTTAGAGGAAGCTTCTGTAGATACTTAGATCTCCCGTTGTATGTCCATTGCAGTAAGTACTTGAAGGGAAATAAACCCTCTCGAGGGATAAATCTTTGCTATATAATAAGGAATAAGGTGAACTTTATTAGTAACAATATGAGGCAGGGTATAGAGATAGGAGAATTAAAGAACAAACTTATAAACCAAAAAGATAAAGCAAAGCCACCATGACTAGTCAGAACCACTCTAGAAGCAAACTTGAGCTTTTACAATTAAATACCAAGCACTCCTATAAATCAACTGTTCTATTAACGGAAATCATTGAGAGACAAAATATTGACATCGCAATAATTCAAGAACCTTATATTTATAACAAATCTGCAGGTATTAAAAAGTTTAGAATTTTCGATGGTATTGGAAATAAACCAAGAGCAAGAATAATCATAACAAATCCTGAAATAGATGTAATAATATTACATAAATTTTCGGATGAAAATTTTATAACAATTCAAATAAAATACAATAACTTTAGTTGCATTGTTATAAGCGCGTACCTAGATAGAGAAAGAGATTTGGATAATGATTTTTAAAAAATTGAAACTATAATAAATCACTATAAAGCAGAAAAAATACTGATAGGTATGGATAGCAATTGCCGCACAAAAATGTTGTTTGACAATCAAACAAATCGAAGAGGTAGAATGCTAGAAAACTTTTTAGTAATAAATAACTAAAACATAGTTAATGTTAACCAAGGACTACCAACATTCGACGGGCCCAGGGGAACTAGTAACATTGACATTACACTTACTAACACACACCTAGCTGACAATATAATAAACTGGAAGTTACACACACATGAGAATTTCTCAGACCACTTATCCATCACATACACACTAGAAACATTCCAAACTAACAGACCAACTACAAAAAATGGAATATCATATAATACGAAGAACGCGGACTGGAATAAATTCAAGTCGACCTTGTATAAAGAAATTTCCAAAACATTTCAAATTTCCCAGGAATCGGATTTAGAAAACAATTTATGTCACAAACTAGATATCTATCAGATAAATGAAGTGACAAACAAATTTCAAAAAGCCCTAATAAAAACTTGTAATAAAACCTTTAAAATCATCAACCCCCACATTAAAAGTAAATTAAATCCAGAAAAAAAGGAATATAAATATTCACCGTGGTGGGACGATACATTGACAGCAATGCGAAAAGATTTAAATAAAGCAAGACGGACGTCCACCAACAAACTAACACGGACGCGACACTTAGAGAAGTAAGACGCTTACTATATGTTGAAAAGCGAAGAAGTTATTTCAAACTAATAAGAGAAAAAAAACATGAGTCCTGGAAACATTTCTGTAACAATATTAGCTACACCAACCCATGGACATGGCCGTATAAATACGCATCAGGCAAATTAAAAGAGCCATTTAGTTTAAAAACCATAGAAAAGCATGATGGGACAGTAACGACCGACTTAACTTCAACTTGCAATTACTTACTCGACAATCTTGTAAAAAATGATGACTTCACCACTGACCAATTAATACATACCGACATAAGACAAACTTGCAAAAATCCTCCCTCCACTGACAACGACATTCCATTAACGAAACATGAACTATCTTATATTATAAATAATCTTAAGCCTAAAAAATCACCCGGTATAGATGTCATATCAGGAGACATTTTTAAAAATACCTACTATTGCCTTCCGAACTTCATATTCAAATTATATAGCTACTGTTTTGATAAGGGTTTATTTCCTTCAGCATGGAAAAAATCTAAACTAATATTGATTAAAAAACCTGGGAATATGAGTGACACTATGTCATCTATTAGGCCAATCAGTATTATCCCGATCGGAGGTAAAATATTAGAAAAAATTTTATATGAAAGGTTGAGTAATTTTTTGTATTCTAACAACAAAATGCACAAAAACCAATTTGGTTTTACTCCTCAAAATAGTGCACCAGATGCACTACAAAAAACCTACGACCTTATTAGCAAAGCTTTAAAAAAGAAAGAAGACGTAGTACTTGTTTCATTGGACATACAGCGAGCCTTTGATAATGTGTGGTGGCCATCAATTCTATACTCGCTCATCACACACAATTGCCCAAAAAATATTTATAATTTAGTAGACAACTACCTTCGGGACAGAGAAACAATACTCACCACTAACAACTACAAGGGGGGTAAAACACAAACACTAGGTACACCACAGGGATCAGCATGTTCTCCTTTACTTTGGAATTTAATTATTAACGAGTTACTAAAAAAGGAAAAACCGAAAAACGTTGAAATAATAGCATTTGCTGATGACATTATAATTATAATAAGTTCAAAGTACATAGAACACATACAAACATCAATAAACACAGTAATACAGACAGTCGAACAATGGGCAGATCGCAACAAACTAAAATTTAACACAAAGAAATCCTCATATATAACATTTACTAGAAAACGAAGACAGCCAGAATTAGATATTTTTATTGCAGGAGAAAAATTACAGAGTACACCAACTCTAAGATATTTAGGCATAACATTTGACAACAAACTGACATGGACTAAACATATAGACTTATTACAAGCTAAACTGATAAAATTAATAAATTTATTATCAATAGCAGCACGAAACACATGGGGGCTACAGACAGACGCACTTCAAACTTTGTACAAAGGAGCAATATTACCGTCACTGACATACGGCATAAACGTCTGGAAAAGTGGGCTGGGCAAAACATACAATCAGAGAAAACTGAAGCGAGTACAAAGATTGATGGCGATTAGAATTATCAAAGGATATCGAACTATCTCCTACGAAGCAGCCTGTGTTCTAGCGAAAATCACACCAATTTCACTACTTTCAGAACAACACACAACTCAATATACATTAACAAAATTACAACTAGATACAATTACACTAAGAACAGAAGATATAGAACACCCCATACACTACTCAAACTGGACACATCCCGCAATATTCCCAAATATTAAGGGATACACGAAAGACCCGACTCACTACGAAATATACACAGACGGTAGTAAACAAGATAACTCAGTAGGATGTAGTGTAGTAGTGTATAAACAAGACATACTCATAGACAAGCTAAAATATAGGCTAGGAAAGGACTGTACGAACAATCAAGCAGAACAATTAGGAATACTAAAGGCACTAGACTTTATCAACACACAAGTAGAGACAAATTCAACAGTTCAAATATGCAAAGACAGTAAATCTTCACTATACAAATTGACCAATAGAAAAATACACGAACCAATAATTGAACAAATAAGACACAAACTACTTCAGACACAAATGAAACACATAACTACACACTTTAAATGGGTCAAAGCACACGACGGACTTGAAGGAAACGAGATAGCCGACAGACTCGCTAAATCAGCGCCCAAAGACAATTATATACCAATAATATACAAAAAAATATCTAAGACACACATGAAACACATTCTATCACGTAAAACGATAGAGCGCTGGCAAACACAATGGGGAAACTCTACAAAAGGACGTACACTCTTTTCATTTATACCTGACATACATAGCCACTTAGTACGAAAACATACATGTTGTGACTTCTACACGACACAATTACTAACTGGACACGGATCATTAAAAACATACTTACACAAGCTAAATATAACTAACAGCTCGGCATGCCCTTGCGACAACACAACACCACAAACAACACAGCACCTTATATACAAATGTAAGTTACTCATAGAAGAGAGAAAAACAATTCAAAAGAATATAAAAAACTGGCCCATTACAGAAAAAGAGCTGTTTAATAAACACTATTCAAGCTTCAGAGATTTTTGTAAGAGAGCATGCCTTACTCTAAAGACGATCGATGCCTCTAAAGACAATTGAAATATTAAAAAATGTAAACAAACAAATTATGTAAATATATAAAATTATATTTATTTTATGTATATTTATTTTCTAATTATTTAAATTTAGTTAATAATTATTTAATGTTAAATCATTCATCATCATAAATATATCTAAGAACATTTGATGACAAAATTTTATAAAATACATGTGATATACATTATGTATTGGAACGTGTAGCACAAAATAAACGGCCTCTTTGCAGGGTTACTGCAGAGAGGAAACTAATAAAAAAAAAAATAATATATATACATATACACTCGGCGTCAAAATGTTAGACACACAATACAAAATATTATTTTTGACTTTTCATTCGACTAAATCAACAAAAAAAAATACTAATTCAATTATTTTTAACTTATCTTAAACTTATCTGGTAATGTCATTTAGTATTATAACCCATTACAAAATATATATAAAAGAAAAATATTTAAAAACTGATTCTAGGTGCGTCAAAATGTTAGACACACTGGAAGATAAAAAGAATAAAAGAGTAATTTAAAATTTTGTGGCTTTTCCATCACCTTTTATTACTTCAAAAATTCATTTTGGAATTGAATAGAATAATTTGTTTTTAATGTTTCTTGAGGTTTGTTATCCCCTGAAGCTAGATTTTCACTTTTTAGCTCATCGATTGTGGAATGAGTCTTGACTCCCTATATACTCTTGTGGTTTATATTCCCTTCTAAATATACCTTATCCACCATTAGAAAATTAAAGGATTGTGAATAACAACAAGTGAGTCTAACATATTGACGCACCAAAATGAAGAAATTATCAGTTATTTATTTACCTCTTGATATAGAACACAGGTAGACTATAAATTACTTTTTTTTTACAATTATATACATTTGAAATAACTTATAAAAAAGATTGAACCGCAATTTGAAAACAATTATATTCAGTTTTCGATATTTCAAGGGTAGGTCTAACATTTTGACACTGAGTGTATATACATATATATATATATATCAATTCGAACAATTGGCTTTTTCCTGACCTATGGATTTTGAGGTGGTAAGCGGATTCTCCAGCTTTTCGGGGAGGAGAAAACTAGCATTTTTTTTTTTATATATTTATTTATGAGCATCCATGCGCATCTAAGGCGTTTCGCTCCAAGCAGTTATTGCATATATACATTAGTTACAATATATACATCTAAAAACAAACAATACATACATAAATATCTAAAAACAAATGGTATTATTTATATACATCTGGTTGATCAATCAGTCATAAATCGGATTACACAATTAGACATAGTTACAAATTCATTCATTACATGTTATTCGTTCTTTACAGTTTACCAAGTGACGCAATACCTTCCTTATGTTTTTTATTGCAAAATCTAGAAAACTAGCTAAAAATGAAAATAGTCGCCGATTAGCGGAAGAAGAGTAGGCGAATAGAATGTCTGCCTACAATTAAGTAATCGTTGAATTCTTGGTATAATTCAGTCATTGTTACATTTGGTGTAAGGAAGGAAATTTATCCAACTTATATTTACACTGAGCATCTGGCATACCTCCTCTCCCTTCTTATCCCGAGCGTTGTCTCTTAAATAGATCTTCACAAGAAAGCTTTTAGTTATCCTACTCAGCAACCTTTCTTCCCTATCTATATATATAAAAATCACGTGTCTGTCTGTTTGTCCGTTTGTCTGTTTGTCCGTACGTCTGTTTGTTCCTTATACGAATCTACACCGTTTGACCGATTTTGACCAAACTTGGCACACAGGTAGGTCTTGATACGGGGAATCTCCTAGGCTACGTCAAAATAGTCAAATTTTAAAATTTGGTCATAAGGTCAAAAGTTTTGTTCAAGAAAAATAGGCTACACTGAACCATTCAGATTCTGACGGCCATTTTGAATGTCTCAAATTTAATTGTTCTAGATATTTAGAATAACTCGAACTCATTGATGACTTTACATCATTATATAGTCATGTAATGCAGTTTATTTCAATTTTATATCAACAGTCACCGTCTAACTAAGGAGCGCTGGCCTTTCTTTGATAAGAGCTATGTACTCGCAGGCTCTTGTGCTGGCCTCTGTCGGCTGTTTTATGAATTGCTGTGGTACTGGCCTCTGTTGGCTGTTTCACGAGACAGCACTAGATAGATATAAACAAATTTACACCGTTTGACCGATTTTGACGTAACTGGGTATAAAGGTAGATCTTGATACGGGGAGAGTCGTAGGCAGGAAGTACGTGTAGCATGGCACACTGGGTAACAGCTAGTACTTTATATAAGTGTAGACTTAGCAATTCCTATTGACATCAATTAGATTTGAAGGTATAAAAGACAAATACGGGGAATTATCATTTGAACTTGGATTGCATTTAGTAAATTCCTGCGTAATCTTGGCTTCTCAGATAAACTTAATATGAATATGCAGAAATTACTGGTGGTTTAAAACGGTTAATTATGAAAAAATAAACCCGCAGCTATCTAACGGTCAATAATACGTGTATTATTTTTTATTTATTTATTTTATTTACAGTACTTTAAAATGTACAGATGCTAAATACACGTATTAATTTAATATATATATATATATATATATATATATATATATATATATATATATATATTAAGGGCTTCGCATCTACGGCAATGAGCCCTAATACAGATTATAAAATATATGCACTTAATTAACAGTATGTAAACATTTTTCCAATTTACATTTATATTTAAATAAAATATATATACATGCTTCTATAAGATTCATTTGGAACTGAATGAAATAATAATAAAACAAATAATATACTAATATACAAATATAAAACACAAAATAAATAAAATAAAGTGCGTTAGCGTAATTAAATCGGATTCATAGGTTAAAATCAGATAAAAAAAAAAATCATTCCCGTAACAGGCAACGAGGGCCCTGAGGGGCCGATACAAAAGAGGTACCTGATTCATGACCATACGACTAGGGAGATAGTGTGGTCAGTACTATGCTCCGGCCTCCTGATTTTCTCCTTTGCTGCTTAGACTGCTAGGGTCATTAGTGCCAAGGTAGCCATTAATAAATTAATTAAAGGCTGGGTTGGCCAAGGGACGGCCAGAGAGGCCGAATCCACCCCGTGAACGAAGACACTAGAAGATAAAAATCTTTAGTGCTCGTTCGGGATTTGATCTCAGGACCTCCAGCAGATTAGGACAGTGGTCTACCACTGATCTAACGTTGCCCCATAGGTTAAAATAAACAATTAAAATTGAAAACACAAGGAGTAGACGAGAGATGGGTTAGATTTGGTTGAATAAGTTAGTATTCTTTAAATAATCTAATATGGTGTAGATGTGTAGGTTAGTGTGAGGTTTAGAAGATTAGGTAGAACGTTCGATTCCGCACAGAGCCTTAGAACAGGGCTAGTTATAAATGCGCCCGTTGCTTAGCGTATGCCAGTTTGGTGCACGGAGTCGAGGAGAAGAGGATGGCTAACGCTGGCTGGCTGGCTGGTGTAATCAAGTTTAGAAAGGATCATGCTTTTGTTTATTTGGATTAACCTTGCTCTATGTTCACCCCAGTAGGTGGCTCCTAGGATTTTAATGAGTTTAAGCCTATTGAGGTGGGATTCTTTTAGTTTGATTATGTGGGGCAGCCACGTAAGCTTAGAGTCTACAGCCAATCCAAGTTATGTCCATTGATCGGTAAAAGATAGTTGTTGGTTGTGGAATTGAAGTTATGGTGGAGGGCTTGGATATTTATTTTTCAATAAGAGAACACATTTGTTCTTTCCGAAATTAGATCAATTTTTACGATTTTCTGTGTTCTTGTGGGGTGGGAAAATGGGAATAGGGATAATAGGTCTTCAACAAAAAGGCATGCTTTGATGATTTTCAGAGTTGTCTTTGGATGCTGTTTATCGCTATTATGAATAATGTTCCGCTTAGAACACTCCCTAAGGGGATTGCATGCTACATGCATGTTTTCTTAACTTCTAGGGGGCTTGCAAACAGGTTTGGTAAAATGCATAAAAAAAGTGCCAAATTTTCGCTAGTATGTCTAATGATTTTTCTTTGCGTTTGAAACATTCCGTTCCTTGAGAAATAGGGCCAGTAGCAAAATCGTGTTGCAATGTCGTACTCACACGCAGGAACTGTCTCATCTTAGGGCGGTTCCCGAGTGCCATTAGTAAAGGAATAATACCTAATTTAATTAAAATCTGACATCCTTTTTTAAATGTAAATTTTGTTTATAATGGATAACTTTTTAAAGGTAGGTATATGGAATATTTTGGCAAAATAATGACTTCTACAGAGTCAAGTATGTAAAACAATTTTTGATTTAAAAGCGGACGTCAGATTTGTTTTTAGTAAATTAAAAACCCTATATTCAAATTTTGGGAAGATTTCACAAATAAAATAAAAAAACGTATTTTAAATTTTCGCAAACCCGTAAAATGTACAAAGTCAGACAAAATATTTTAACACACTTTTTTAGAAATAGGATTATTTTGGAGCCAGCTAGAGAACGAACAGGCAAATATATATATTTATATATATATATATATATATATATATGTATATATATATATAGGCAGACAAAATATATATATATATATATATATATATATATATATATATATATATATATATATATATATAAAGGCAGACCAAATATAATTTCCAGGAGGTTACAACTGTTTCTTCTAATGTACTCAATAAAAAGTCCGACTCGCAGAAACGGAGTCATCTTAGAGTGTTTCATTAATGGAAGAAGTTTTTAAAAATATGTCTTCAAATCTTCATTGACTCTGCCTACCAGAGTTGGACATTGGTCAATAAAATTCGTATTCAATAATCATCCAAATAAATTTGTATTGAATAGAAATTTTTCTTTGATTAAGTTATTCATCCACTAATTTTTATTTTAAATCGATGAATAACAGTGCTGGATCATCAATATATATAAAAATCAGGTGTTTGTCTGTCTGTTTGTTCTTTATACAAATCCACACCGCTTGACCAATTTTGACCAAACTTGGCACACAGGTAGGGGAGCGTCAAAGGCTAGGTCAAAATTGTCTAGGTCTCACCAGTTCTGAGGTCATAGGTTCGAATTTGGAAACCCGAACATTTACTTTGTTTTATTAGATTTTAATATTACTTATTTGGTTTGTAATGTATTTTTGCTTTTGAAGAAGCAGAAAGTAGGTTTAGCATGGCACGCCAGGTAAGCGCAAGTTATTCAACTGTGATATCGTTTATATTGCCCGGAATCGATTGGCTATTCACCCTTGCCACCTGCTCAATATGTTAGATTACAACAAATAAACTAATTCGATAGTGATGAAGTGCTGATTTTTCCTGAAACTGATGTTTTATCTAACATGTGATATCATTTATATTGCCCAGAGTCGATTGGCTGTTCACCTTTACCACCTGCTCAATATGTTAGATTACAACAAATAAACTAATTCGATAGTGATGAAGTGCTGATTTTTCCTGAAACTGATGTTTTATCAAACATGTGTTTTCATTTATATTGCCCAGAGCCGATTGGCTGTTCACCTTTACCACCTGCTCAATATGTTAGATTACAACAAATAAACTAATTCGATAGTGATGAAGTGCTGATTTTTCCTGAAACTGATGTTTTATCTAACATGTGTTTTCATTTATATTGCCCAGAGCCGATTGGCTGTTCACCTTTACCACCTGCTCAATATGTTGGATTACAACAAATAAACTAATTCGATAGTGATGAAGTGCTGAATTTTCCTGAAACTGATGTTTTATCTAAAATGTGATATCATTTATATTGCCCAGAGTCGATTGGCTGTTCACCTTTGCTACCTGTTCTTAGCATAATTCGGTCATTGCTTGAATAATGGATGAAGCGAAACGGACCTATTCAGTCACGTAAACTTCAAGTTTTAGCAAGAGGTTTGAATGATATTAAAACAGACTGGAGAGAAAACAGACTTAACTCAGCTGCTAGTAGTTTTCGGACCCTAAAGAATCCCATAAAAGCGTTAGATTTTTAAATTCTGTTATTAGATTTTTTAAATTATTTAATTTCCCTTTTACTGAAATATTCAATAAAACCTAAAACTAAAATAAAAATCGAACTCACAGTAACTGCGTCATCTCAGCACTTCTGCATAACACGCTTATCTTTGGTGTTATTTTAAAATGTGATTAATAAAGATTTGGTGTTGGGGACCTTCGGTTGTCCCATCCTTTTGATATTCCCTGGTTTCCTCCCGGGAGAAGAGAGGAAACACATTCAATTAAGCAGAGAAAGGCAGCGTATCCCTTGGCCGTTTTTAAGTCTGCCAGCAATAAACACAAAGAATGTTTAAAATAAAATTAAACACACTTTAAATTCCCTAACCCTTTACGATCGTTTATATAGTAATTATTATAATTTTGGCGTCGGGAGAGAGATAAACACTTGCTTTGACGTTTAAACTATGCATGTGCCTTTAGCGAGCGGTCAAAAATTGCCATCCCATTGAGCCTTTTCAAACAAATATAGTCGAGCCTGCAGAAATAATACTTTCCCTGTAAAATTCAAAGTCCCAACGAGGATGTACATAATACAATTTTGATGTTGAAATTACAGCCTTACAATTAATTTCGAAGTGTGGATTGTACCACAACATATATTATGATCTGCATAAACCTATGGGTAGTATATTTAGTAATAATAGGATGTAAAGATATCTTTATTTTCAAACTTCATCTAGACAATACCTTAAGTTTATAAATTTGTATGTTTATGCAGATACCCTTAAGTTTATAGATCCTTAATTATACACTGTCACCCGAAGGTTATGAGTTTATGACAGTTATGATTTAAAGATATGTTTTGTTTGTAACTTTAATTAGAAGAACCCTTAAGGTTAAAACGTTTCTTTATATGAAGTTATACATTATCCGTTATATTCTGTCACCGTTAGGTTTATGAATTTTAATTATACACTGTCCTTGAAACCTTCTACAAGCCTTAAAATGTACTAATGTTTTAGTCTATTAATATTTTTGTTTTGGTCTTTTAGGATGTATTAACAGTCAGATGTGTGATGTTCAAAAATCTAAAACGAGGCAAACAAACATCGTTTTTATAGCATGGTTCTCCCTTACATTGCGTAATAGCACAAAAGAACCAATAAGAGCAAGTGAGCCGAGTAAAAGAACCCGTTCTTTTTAGTGAGCGGAGCGCTCAGAGCCGCTCTTACGAGGCGAGCCGTTTTGCGCATCTCTATTTTTGTATAAATGTTAATAGGCCTAATCTATTTATTACACTCAAAGGTTATGAAATAAAACACTAAAAAAATAAAGTTAAACTCCTGATTTTCCAAAATATTATTCATGTGGTCACTTGCTATTAACTTTGCAAAATTAAATAAATAAATAAATAATAAATAAAGCCTTTATTGCATGAAGAGGAAAAATACTATTTAAAAAAAAAAGTAGGGTGGATAATTTAATTTGTGTTTTGAGAAACTGTGATAATCCTAATCCATAGTTTTAGCTGAGGCTACATTTTTGTGAATGCACTACAGTAGTATTAAATTTAGGCAACCAACTTGTTTTATTGGTAGTCGGGAGGTCCATGGTAATAATTTATTATTTATTAACCTCTCAGTGATCTTATTTTATAATTTATTATTGTTTTAATAGTTTGGCAGTGTTGCAACACTTCTAAACTGGCGAGATCCATCACATTTCAAAATATTCGATTATTTCGAGTCGTGGTTTAGTTAAATACCCGGGTATTTATGAAATTGGGTGTACACCCTGGGTATTTACCCTGAAGAATAAATACCCGGGTATTTCACATCACTGGTTGTAGGTACGATGAAGATTGTTTTATTTTATTTAAAACTTAATTCATGGATGGAAATTGAATAGCTACATTCTTTAATGATTTGCTCTCTGAGTTAAAAATAAATAAAATGAACTGAATCATTTATTTATTTTTATAAATTTATTTTTATATAAGATATTAAAAGCATGCATGTATTTTTTATAACCTGCTCGGGAGAATGTAGTGAGAAGAGGCACTTTTTGGTTCTAATTTGAGGCAAAGTGGAGCTGTTGTAAACATCAAGGCACACAGTCTGGCCTGGCCCAAGCTCGGCCTCTTGTCTCCCTCCACCCGGAAGCCTGCCTATCAATCTGGCAAACGCCAGACCAAACTTCCCAAATAATTAACATATGTGTGAAGTATGGACTACAACAACCACTTAATTTTCGTAATTATATTTCCACACTATATATATTTCAAACTGTCTTTGGTTGTCTTAGACGACCCAAACTGTGTTTTTATCATCGTCCTTGAAAGGTTTTAATAATAAATGAAAATCTCTCATGACGTGATTTATTCGTCATATCGTTGTTACAAATAGAGTCCTCCTTCTGTATTCTGTGATTGTACATGGGAGCTATTGTTCCTGTGTATAGTCATATTATGTATAGAACATAAATTGTACATAGAAGCTGTTGTGATTATGTATAGTCATACTGTACGTAGAAACTATTTTCTTCGTTATCTTTAATCACATATGTTTTTTCTTAAACATTTATTGTTTTTAAAAAGTAATTTTTACTTTTAGCTCTTTGTTATTCACAAACTTAATTGTATATTTGGATAGATACCTTACTATAATGTATTTGGATTTATAATTTTTATTTATCATGTTAATTATTATGGATTTATAGTTATTATGTAAGATATTAATTATTATGGATTTATAATTATTACGTAATTGGATGAATATGTACAATAAAAAACAAATTGAAAATAATACGGTTCGATTCCCGATAGGGGCGGTGGCTTTTCATTCAAAGAAAGGAAAGGAATCTCTACAGGGTTCGTCCGGAAAGTATTAGGACTAAGTCAATTAAAAAAAATGTATTGAGCCAACCGTTACAATTCTTTAAAAACCTTCAAAATAGGTTCCTCCTGCGTCGATACAGCGCTGCCAGGGTGATTTTCAAGCATTGAAGGCGTCACGATAGGCGTTCTCCGGAATAGCCTTTAGAGCCGCGGTGCAAGCTGCTTGGATCCCCTCTGTCGTCTCAAGATGTTTTCCTTTCATCGGTCTTTTCAGGCGAGGAAACAAAAAGAAGTGCGGGGTGCCACATCTGAGCTGTAGGGTGGCTGGGGAAGCGTTGGGATGCCTACCAGGCTTGGTAGCTTGTCAAGAGAAAGGAGGTGTGAGCCGGGGCGTTGTCGTGGGGCAACTTCCAGTCAGCTGCTATGTCTTTTCGGACCCAATTAACCCTTCGTTTGAGTCTCTTGAGCACTTCCAAAGAGAACTCGGAGTTGACGGTTTGTCCAGGAGTCACATTCTCGGTTTTTGGCGAAGTCGAAGGTATTCCAGTACGATCTTCATCGGTGACCTCTTCCCGGCCCTCCGAAAAGGCCTTGTGCTACCGAAACACACCACTTCTTGCTAAAGTATTATCTGGGTATGCCTGCTTGATCATATCAAACGTCTCTGCCGCAGATTTACCGAGTTTCAGACAGAACTTAATCGCCGACCTCTGCTGTATCGAATGCTGCATTTTCGGCTTGCACCACTCACAAAAACTCGTCACTCGAAAAAGCCTGTCTTGACTCTCCGGATGCTCGGAGAGAACTGACCAACCCCTCGTTCGTTAGCTAGGGACCCGCAATAAAGATTCCAGTCGGCTCGCGCGAGCTCCGAAGTACAGTCGCGCAGAAAAAATTAGTCCTACTACTTTACGGACAAACCCTGTGTATTGTCAACCCTCCCTAGGCAACTCTGTCTCACCCTAAATTTAGTACCTCGAGGGGTCTATACACTAGTGGGATTTCCTCAATGTTCGGTATGAACATTCCAATCCTTGAGGAAATCCCCAACGTGTGTGGCGGTGTCTTTGAGGCCGCGATGGGTGTGACATATCCTGAAATCCCGAACAAAATTCAATTATTTTTTGCCTTGGGGCCAAACAGGCCGGACTTTCCAAGTCTATCCGGCTCACAGTGGGGCGAGTGATAGGGTAGGCCGGACATTCTTTGATATCTCCGCTCCTACTGGTCCTTTAATATTGATTTTGGTGTCATTTTAAAGCAACTCCAATGCTCTATTCAACTACATGATCAGCAATTTTAAGAAATTGAGCCAGTTGCGATATAACGGGAAGGATGACTTTTAAATGTGTAAATACATATCGATTGCCACAGGGAAGAACTTGGTAAGTTTAAAATCTGAACATTTCAGGGCTCCTCTTTAACAGATAATTAAGACATAAATGCCATTTTAATTCCTAGGAAACCACATCTTTATAAGCCTTAAGATCAAGGCTCTAAATTAGTGAATTACACGGTGAGTAACTAATTTTGTACATTTTTTGACTTAACAACTTATTCCCTGTGACCATCGATATAATATATCTCTTAATCAATAGAGAATTGCGATTTGTAATATCAACATATGATTTGTACATTTTTATTTTTTGACTTTTTTTTTTGTTGAATAAATTCAGTTAAGTTCAAAAAGCAATTTTCTAGAGATTAGATTATCAAAATAGGTCTTAATTTGATCGATATATTCTGAATAGTTTTGCATAAAATCAAAAACTCAACGAGTATTTTCCGATTTGAATTTTCTTTTTTTAAACGAAATTGAATTCCTCATCAGAACAATTTCTGAAATCTTTGGTCCTTCTCCGTTTTTGCCTAGCAGGAATACCTGGAGTTGATGCAGAAGGAAGTTATTGAGAATCTCTGGAAAAAATAGGCCCCCGTTAAGCCATTCGTGATTTTTTCTCAAAAATGCTTCCAAAGATCTATTTTCAGCATTCCATTTAAGTTGAAAATGATAGCGCAATATCCTTAAGTTCTCCAGCAAACCGGGTTTCACACTATTTGTAATCGCAAAACCAAGTAAGTCAGTTCATTGTTCCAAAGTCTTGTCAAAATTCATAAAATTAATATTGTGAAAATATATTCTCTATTTTCATAATCGACACCTTTTGTTAACTTTGGTCTTTCCCTGGGCCCCGGCATTCATTGCTGACGAAGACTACCAACGAGTAGCCGAAACGTCTTCAAGATTTTTACAAAAATCAAATCGATGCTTTCCTAGCCGAATCCCAACTATTCCCTGACTGCTTATCACCTCGACGTCTAACTATCTACCCCTCATTAGGAAATTGTACAGTTAATGGACTTATTTATAATAATACTAGCTGTTACCCAGTGTGCCATGCTACACCTACTTTCTGTCTATGGCTCTCCCCGTATCAAGATCTACTTGATACCTAGTTGTCTATACCCAGTTACGAAAATCGGTCAAACGATGTGAATTTGTTTTAGTTCATTAATGATGCCGGCAGAGGCCAGCAAAACAGCACTTCATCTAACAGCCGACAGAGGCCAGGAGTAGTCGATTCAAAATGACCGTCACAATCTGAATGGTTCATTGTAGCCAATTTTTCTTGAACAAAACATTTCACCTTTTGACCAAATTTTGAAATTTGACTATTTTGACCTAGCCTAGGAGATTTCTCGTATCAAGACCTACCTGTGTGCCAAGTTTGGTCAATATCGGTCAAACGGTGTAGATTTGTATATGGAACAAACAAATAGATAAACAGACAGACGCGTGATTTTTATATATAGATACGAAAGTACATGCAGTTATGACCTGAACTACAGGACAACTACCCGCTTCAAGCCTTCCTCGCAAGGAAGCAGCCTCGCAGACGTATATGGTTACTTTATATTTCATCAAACGGAGTAAATAAACGATCGTTTTACAAATACATCGTTACGTGATATCTAATCAAACAGAGTAAATACATCAGCCCTCACATGTACATACTTATCCTATATCTTATCAGAGTTATCACATGGGCCTTCACTTCCACACGGTTGCCCTATATTTAATCGACCAGAGTGACACACATGTAAATATGTTTGATTAGAGATATGTGATCTCTAATCAAACTGAGAAAGTATATGAGCACATTCATGTACATAGGCATCTTATGCCTAATCAAAGTAAACAAACATGGATCCCGGTCCTGTGTGAGTAAATAAAACCAACGTACCCTAGAAGAATCTAAGGAGTACTGGTTATGGTATTATAAATGATTATGTGGCTGCTTGGGAATTATGAGACCCCCAGATATTTTTTTCCATACCTCAGTAACCCTGAGGTATGGCCGTTTATTTGCTACATGCCCTATGCATTGCATATCGCATGTATTTTGTATACAATATTTTACAGTTTACTTAAATGATTTAATTGTTTTATATGTAGAAAAAAAAATTAAACATAAATAAGATTATTAATTAGAAATTACAATTAAAAAGTTAAAATTAAACTTAATGAATGTATTAAGATGATTAAATAAATTAATTAAACTGAGAACATTATGTGTAGGAAAAAAGATTATCTGTAGAAAAATAAAACTAAATAAATAAATAAGATTATTAATTCAAAATTACAATTAAAAAGTTAAAATTAAACTTAATGAATGTATTAAGATGATTAAATAAATTAATTAAACTGAGAACATTATGTGTAGGAAAAAGATTATCTGTAGAAAAATAAAAGGAAATAAACAAATAAGATTATTAATTCAAAATTACAATTAGAATGTTAAAATTAAACTTAATTAATGTATTAAAATTATTTATTAAATTAATTAAACTGAGAACATTATATGTAGAAAAATAGATTATATGTAGAAAAAAAAAATAAAATAAAATGAAATAAATAAGATTATTAGTTCAAAATTACAATTAAAAGTTAAAATTAAACTTAATGAATGTATTAAACTGGTTTAATAAATTAATTAAAGACCCCCAGATATGTTAAGAGGTAATACTACCTTTATATGGGCTAAAAGCTTAACTAATCAAAAATGATATCTAAGAGTATTTATGAGGAGAAATTTGTTTAAAATTGGCAAAAAATACGATTTTCCGAGTGATGTCCCTATGCTGAGTGAAAGCGATGCTAATTTGAAGATATTTTGTTGAGCGAGCTTCGATTGGTCTTTTTTTAATTGTTAAGTTTTCTTTGGTGCTCCTTCAATAAATTTCAAAATAAAACCTAATTTTTCTATCTTTATTACAAGAAAGTATGGAAAAAATTAAATAGGAAAAAACGAACGTTTCATTCACATTCAACTTTAAACTAGTTTTTTCAAAACAGGCGATACTCTGGCGTCTTTAATTTTTTTCCCGATCAACATCGAAATTTAACTGCTGCTTTCTAATGATATTTGCTAGTATAGTACGTAGGATGTTTTCGATTCATTGAATTATAACGATTTTATGACCGATTTTCGACGGACTTTTCAATAGAAAATAAATAATTGTGCACCATACACGAAAAAACAAATTAAAATGTCTTAAAAATCCTACGTACTTTACTAGATTTTCTTTCTTCTTTCGAAATAATTTTAGCTTAAAAATAATTTTAGATTAAAAATTGCCGCCTGCAGACTATCGCCCGTGAAAAACAGAGGATTTCCGGTAGTCAGACACCATTTTTTTTTTTTTCGAAGAATTGATTTTTTTTTATATACTTGAACATCCCTTTTAAAACGTTTGTTATAAAGAATTGAAAAATACTTTTTATTTGTGATTTTTTAAATTTAAGAAAATTATTTGGCTTTTGATCGCAGAAGGTAGTATATAGGACAGGACTTAACGTTTGTCTTCGATGAGCGAGATTTGAGGGTCTCTCATTTAATAGTTCCTAAATAACTACTGTTACAAAAATCTAAGGGGTTTCGTCTTGATATATTCCGTTGCCAATTGTCTGGGTGCGCAAAATTGTTTGTTTTAATCTATTAATGAGTTAGATCAGTTTGAGTTCACAAATGAAATGATCATAAATAAAGAAAGAAACACGATAAAAGGCAAGATAAATTAAAAATTGCATATTGTAAAAATTTCTTAAATAAACGGAAATCAGATATATAAATAATGCATTTTATCGGACAAATAATAAACCATTTTATCTGGTGATAATATTAATAACATAGTTTTTTTTCTTGCTTATCGATTTTTATCTTTGGACTCTATCGATATTTTAAACACGAGTTGCGAATGGTTTCTTCACGTTCCATTAAGCTGATTTTGCCTTTAAGTTCCTGAAGGGGCGTCTAAGGAAAATCATTTAGAGCTATTTTAACAAACTGAAGAATGTGTTATTTCTTTTAATTATTTATTGATCTACCACCTACACATTGAAAATTTGATGAGATTATGGGTCACCATTCATACTGAAGATTATTGCAGCCCTGGCTCTGTTCATAAATCCCTGTACCACCTGTTGAAAGGTTTATTTATAGACAATAGTATTGGAAAGAAATTACAGAAAAATAGTTAGTAAAAGCAGCTTTTCTCCATTCAGAGAGTTTTACTACTTTAACTTTTCAATGAATTACTATCAAAATGTAAAAAAGGGCTGGCTTCATTCAGACACCTCTGGCATTTTATTACAATGCCGATTGCTATCAAGTTTTGCACTTTCACACTAACTTTGATTCAATGGATTACTATCAAAATAAAAGGAAGCAGTCCTTTCACTCTTACTGTCATAGTACTTTAATTCATAAATACACTACAAGCAAACTACGACAAACTGGTCTTCCTACTCGAACTTCATTTATATTTCATATAAATATATATATATAATCAATGGATTAATATCAATTTAGGAGTAAACGTAGTTCCGACACATATTGTGGTAATAACTTCATTTATGAATAGACTACTTTCACTATCAATACTGCTATCGAGATCGAGGAAATCCCTGACCCCACAAACACTAGTCCAAACAATGAATGGATGCACAGACTAAGATAATTAAGTTTGTGGAATGAAGGTATGAATGTATTTCCGGACAGAGGTCATCAAGCTGGTGGAATGAAGAAATGAATGGCTGCAATGATAGAAGTCATCAAGCCTCATGGATGTCACGACTGAGGACACGAAGCCTGTGGAATGAAAGTATGAATAGATTTCCAAACAGAGGTCACCAAGGTGGTGGGATGAAGATATGAATGGCTGCAGAGATAGAAGTCATCAAGCCTCATGGATGTCGCGACTGAACACACGAAGCCCGTGGAATGAAAGTATGAACGGATTTCCAAACAGAGGTCATCAAGGTGGTGGGATGAAGATATGAATGGCTGCATACATAGAAGTCATCAAACCTCATGGACGTCGCGACTGAGCACTAGAAGCTTGTAGAATGAAAGTATGAATGGATTCCCAGACTGAGGTCATGAAAGTCGTGGGATGAAGAAATGAATGGCTGCAAAGATGGAAGTCATCAAGCCTCATGGGTGTCGCGACTGAAGACACGAAGCCCGTGGAATGAAAGTATGAATGGATTTCCTGACTGAGGTCATGAAGGTCTTGGGATGAAGGGATGAATGGATGTCGTGACTGAGGCCACCATGCCCATGGAATGAAAGTATGAATGGATTTCTGAGGTTATCAAGTTCTTGGAATGATTTTTTTTTTTTTTTTTTTTATATTTTTATTTATTTATGAGCGACCGTAACTAAGGCGACTCGCTCAGAACAAAAATTACATATATAATATACATACGAAAATTACATCTAATTAAATACAATCTTATTTTACACATTTTTGCCCAAATATACAAATTGAAATTTATATACACATCTATTTATAAGAGAATACAATATTACAATTTACTTGAATATATGAAAAATCAATATTATAATAATGCATACAGTTTATACAAATAATCAATTAAGTTGGTTGAAGGAGGTTTCACACTCCTGTTAGTTTTATATTGTCAAGTGTAAGATTTTAGTGTAGTACGGCTGTATAGTTTTAACATTTTAAGACAAATAAAATACATACACATATATGTGTGTATGTCCTGTTATAATTTGTTCATGTTTAATTATAATTATAATTTGTTCAGGAGGTTGGTCTTGTTGAGGTAGTTCAGTATGTTATCTATATATTTGCTTCCATCGCCGAGTAATTCAGTCATATTGTAAGGTAAGTCATAGTTTTGTCGCTGTAAACATTCAGTAAGTATGTGCTTTATAGTCAGCGGTGTGTTACACTGTGTACATGTCGGTCTGTCCTGTCTTGTCATGAGATAAGAGTGTGTCAGTCGGGAATGGCCAATTCTTAAGCGGCATAATATCACTTCGTCTCTTCTATTATCCCTTTTGCTTGAAGGCCATTCACCTACCGTCTGTTTTATTTCGCGAAGTTTGTTTTCTGTTGTCATGTGCCAAGATTTCTGCCACTTTTCTGTAATAAACCTTCTTACTTCGATTTGCAGGTCTTGTAATGTAACTTTGTCTATGTCCTGTCGGTTTTGTCTTGTAGCTGTCCGAGTCAGGACGTCAGCTTGACTGCTTTTTCCTATGTCCTCATGTCCTGGGAGCCAATATATTGTGATTTCTTTATTCGTCCGGTGTATCTGTTCTAGTATGTTCATAATGATGGGATTGTCGTTGTACATGTTTTGTAGTCCATGTATTGAGCTAAGTGAGTCCGTAAATAGTGTTATCTTTTGTTTTTGTATGTCGTGTGCATTTCCCAGAGCAAGGTGAATGGCGTGCAGCTCAGCAGAATAAATACTTGTACTTTTTGGTAGTTTAAGCTGTAAGGTATTTATAACCATTACAGCTGCTGCGCCTGTGCCTTCAGCTGTCTTGGATCCGTCCGTGTAAATAAACATTGTGTCTTTATTTTTGTCAAGATATGACTTGAATATGTGTTTGTATGAATGTGTAGATGTCGGGTCGGATTTTTTGTATTTAGTCAGTCCTAGGTCTAGTGTCAAGTTGTTTAGAGTCCATGGTGTGAACGTCACGGGAGGTCTGGGCAAGAGTTGTGTTTGTAGTAGGTCAGTCTTCTTGAATGAATGGATGTCCAGACTGAGATGAAGCACATGGAATGAAGGTATGAATAGATATCCATACTGATACCAGGCTCGTGGAATGAAGTAATAATATTTTTACATGCTGAAATCAGGCTCTTATAATCAAAGGATGAATTGAATTCAGGTCTGAGAGCATCAAGCTCCCTGAATGATGGGAGATAAAGATTATTAGACTTAGATGAGGCATGTGGAATGAAGGGACTGAAGTCTATCCCTGGTGGGGGAATCCCTTAATCACTAATTGGAATAACTGAATGTTAGGAAACATTAATAAATACTTTCACAAAACTGGTACCGCGAGTGATAACGATAGTTTTAATAGATTCCGTTAAGCGGTGTGTTTTAGTTGCCATTCTGCTGAATTGAACAAGATTATAGCTGTCGGGGTCTCCCGTGGTCTAGTGGCTAGCGCGCTGGATTCATAAGCGGGAGATGGTGGGTTCGATCCCCACCGGCGACAGGAATTTTCTCATCTCAGGGCTCGCTGAGAAAATTCCTGGTTGCACCCTGGAGGCCCGGCGCTAATGGCCAAGATTTGTCGATGCGCCGTAAAAAAAAAAAAAAAAAAAAAAAAAAAAAAAAAAAAAAAAAAAAAAAAAAAAAAAAAAAAAAAAAAAATTATTGCTGTCCTGGCTCGGTTCATAGATCCCTGCACCACCTGTTGAAGAGATTCTAAGGAGGTCTGGATTTCTAAATATTTTATTTTCCAAATCATTAACTGATCTAATATCTAGGTACATGGTTCCATAAACAGATCTCTAGTCTTACTACCAGTAGGCTGTAGGAGCATGATTACTCGCACCGAGCATTATCTTATGTGCGCAGATATTAGATCAGTTAATGGGGTTGTCTAAGAGTTCTGAACCTGAAGGAAACATTTTTAATGGTTATTTCTCTGTAAGTGTGAGGTTTGATACACACACACACATATACATATATATATATATATATATATATATATATATATATATATATATATATATATATATATATGCAGTGAACCCTCTTTATAGCGGACACCATTGGGTCCGTAAAAAATGTCCGTTATTGGGAGGTGTCCTTTATTAATGAAATCCACCTTTTAAAAAGCAGTGCACAACAGCTTCTTATTTCTTTTACAGCTGTCATTATCCACAATACCGCGTTCAGTACATTAGTAACATAATCGCTTGAGTCCATTTTCGTAATGGCATCCCGAAGAAATCATTTTCTTTAATGTGTTTTGAAATTTTTAATAAATGCCGAGTTCGAGGTGCTGACAGCAAAATGTCATGTTCGGTGGAAAAAACTAAATTTTAACATTTATTAGATGCATCTGTGGGTGGCATGTCGCGTCGATAAACACAATTACACGCCGTTTTCGATGTCGCATTCTCTGATCGAAAGTTTTTAGCCATTCACTCATTATACGCGTTTTCATCCATGATTTTTTGTTAGCTTGCCAAGATATTGTTGAAGTATTGACGTTAATGTTCTTAAAATAATGTGATTTTAATGATTTACGGATTATTAACGGCTTTTCAAAATCACCTTCCATATTTACGCACAACATAAGAGTTAAACGATCTTTTTAGCGCGGTTCCTCCCTCCCCCATAGGGAGGAACCCCGCTTATAAGGTTGATACAATGAAACAATCCGGACGTGCCGACAAGAAAATTTCGCGTTTCAGAACCCCTAGAGACCGAAAATAACGGTGGTTCAAATTTGTATATATATATATATGTATATATTTATTTATATATATATATATATATATATATATATATATATATATATATATATATATATATATATATATTTGTCTGTTCGCTCATTTCTGGCTTCCCTGATGGTCCGATTTTGATGAAATTTGGTACAAAAATCCGTCATCCAACTTGAAAGGTCAAGTTCGTTAACCAGCAAAATCCGCCCACTGGAAGATGGCGGTTGGAGCGAAATTCGCGCAGAAAAAATCGTAACGCTTACGTTTTTGAGTTCATAAGCTTGTAAGTACTCTTTTTGTAGGCTTCTTGGGCTAGGAAAACGAATGAAACCATTTTCAAGGCGATAGCTTTAACCGTTTTCGAGAAAATTGGAAAAATAGTTTTTGAATACAGTTTTTGGTTTGGGTACTTAGAATCACGGGATTCAGTTGAAACATTATCTGCATGTTCTACTTTCATTAAAACTAATATGTTGAAAGTTATGTTACGTTTGGAGTTAAGGAACCGTTAGAATAAAATATTTTATGAACAGACATGACAAGTTTTGGGAACTTCGTATACTTTCATTAATATCTCGAACACGGTTGGGAAATCGTGGTAAGTGGATAGAAACTATTTGAAAGCTTACTAAATGCTCTACAAAAATGATTCTAAAACTATTTTTGATTAGGTTATGTCAATCGGAGAAATAAGTGCTTAAAACTTCAAATACGTCTGTTTTGTTCTTATGAACGGGTTTTTGTCGTTCTTTTTGTAATTTTTGTCTCTTTCCCTTGGTTTTTTATTTTTGTAATTTATTATGTTAGGAAAATGTATTTGTTTGTAAAACAGGATAGGAAAAATGAGACCAATTTTCTGTTGCTAGAAATAATGAAAATTTTGGGAACTCCGTATACTTTCATTAATATCTCGAAAACGGTTGAAAATTTGGGAAGCGAAAGGTTACCATTCGAAAGCTTACTAAATGCTCTACAAAAAATGTTCTGACGAAAGTTTTAATTAGGCGATGTCAATCGTAGAAATAAGTGCTTAAACCATTAAAGTAATTGATTTCGTTTATTCGGACGGTTTTTTGTCTGCTTTTATTCCTATTTTTTCATTGCTTATAGTTGGATAATGTATTTGACAATAAAATAGATTAATTAAAATAAGAAAAACAATTCGAACAGGTAGATATCGAAAAAAGCTGTGCTTCAAATTAGAATCTATTGTTGAGTAATTATATGAATCTTTGGATAATAATTCCAATAGTTAAAATTATAACTAAATTGGAAAATATGTATTTAATAGAACTCATTAAACCTTTTACAGAGAACTCTATTTTTTATTTTTATTTTATTGATCAACAGGTCTTTGCATATATTTAAAAACTCTGTTGATATAACCTCTATATCGTTTTTTGTTTTTAGGCCAATCTATAATTCCTTTGGGTTAATATGTTTTTTAAATTGAAGCTTTAAAGCCTCAACAGGAATATTTGTGTAATCACCCTTCACAGTTAATTTATTAGAATCATGAGTGACCGTTTTTGTGTTACAACTAACAATCTTTGAAAACGAAGTTTGACTATCCTTGTTATTGTTATTTTCCTTCTGTTTGGCCGAGATTTTCTATTCATGATCTAATTCTCCTTGAATTTTTTGACTAGATCAAGAACCTAATTTAAGCACTCTTAAATTCCTTAATTTAATTGAGGAAGTTTATCAAGCTTGATATAATCACTTTTGGGTTAATACGGGTGGTCTATACCGAGTCCTTTGTTTGTAAACACAAAGAGCCTTCTGAGTAACGGTAAAGGGCAGTAAAAGTATATGACTTTACCTGGAAGCAGACCCAGCATACAGAGAATTACAATACGAGACCTCATTCTCTCTTTTTACCAGCTCCCGTGTAACACCTTAGATCTGTTTATATTGTTAGCGCGGTTCCTCCCTCCCTTCATAGGGAGGAACCCCGCTTATAAAATTGATCTCATGAAACAATCCGGAAGTGCCGACTAGAAAATTTCGCGTTTCAGAACCCCTAGAGACCGAAAATAACAGTGGTTCAAATTTGTATATATATATATATATATATATTTGTCTGTTATTTGAAAGGTCAAGTTCGTTAACCAGCAAAATCCGCCCACTGGAAGATGGCGTTTGGGGCGAAATTCGCGCAAATAAAATCGCAACGCTTACATTTTTGAGTTCATATGCTTGTAAGTACTCGTTTTGTAGGCTTCTTGGCCTAGGAAAACGAATGAAACCGTTTTTAAGGCGATAGCTTTAACCGTTTTCGAGAAAATTGGGAACATAGTTGCTGAATAACGTTTTTGGTTTTGGTACATAAAATCCTGGGATTCAGTTGAAACATTTTTTGCATGTTCAAATTTTATCAAAACTAATATCTTAAACTTTGTGTTACGTTTGGAGTTAAGGAAGGGTTAGAATAAAATATTTTATGAACAGACATGAAAAGTTTTGGGAACTTCGTATATTTTCATTAATATCTCGAACACGGTTGGGAAATTTTCATAAGTGGATAGAAACTATTTGAAAGCTTTCTAAATTCTCTACAGAAAAGATTCTGAAACAAGTTTTGATTAGGTGATGTCAATCGAAAAAATAAGTGCTTAAAACTTCAAATACGTCTGTTTAGTTCTTATGAACGGGTGTTTGTCGTTCTTTTTGTAATTTTTGTCTCTTTCCCTTAGTTTTTTATTGATTTTTATTTTTGTAATTTCTTATGTTAAGAAAATGTATTTGTGTGTAAAACAGGATAGGTAAAATGAGACCAATTTTCTATTGCTAGAAATAATGAAAAGTTTTGGGAACTTCGTATAATTTCTTAATATCTCGAAAACGGTTGAAAATCTTGGGAAGCGAAAGGTTACCATTCGAAAGCTTACTAAATGCTCTACAAAAAATGTTCTGACGAAAGTTTTAATTAGGCGATGTCAATCGGAGAAATAAGTGCTTAAACCTTTAAAGTAATTGATTTCGTTTATTCGAACGGTTTTTTTGTCTGTTTTTATTCCTTGTTATTTCTTAATTGCTTATAGTTGGATAATGTATTTTACAATAAAACTAGGTAAGTAAAATAACAAAACAATTTATTGTTAGAAATATAGATTTCCTAGATTCCAAGACCTTGTAACTAGCGGGACCCTTTCAAGTGTTGACCGACCCTTCCAGGTAAGATCGTAAATCAAGACCTTTCAAGACTGGTGGAACCAAAATAATAACTGCTTCTATTTTAATCTTAAGGCGATTCGCCAAAGTTGCGAAGCCTTATCAATAAATAAATATTTTAATCTTTCCAAATTAGACTAGGGATAAGAAAGGAACCGCGCTAAGATGATGCAGTTCCTGCGAGTCGGACTTTTTTTGTTTGTCTTCTGTGCACGTTTCCCCTTTTAGAATCATTGTCTTGTTTGGCAGGGCCCGAAAAAATAAAGCCGTTTCATCAAAATTAAATATATTTTTAGCCTCATAATAGTCATGGCAAATGTAAACCTATTTGTTTTTCTAATGTTGAATTAGATCAACATTAAAAGTTGCACTTTCAACACATATCGTTCTAAAAACTACGCGAAGTTTGACGTCTGCGTTTTGCCGACGTCAAACTTCGCGCCCAGGTATCTAACACAACGCTTTAAACTATCATACACTTTTAAAACTTCCACTTTATTTTTTAGAGTTCTTTTCGGAGTTCATGACTAGATGCAAACTGAATAAAACCTGCTGAAAAATGGTGTAACAAAACAAGATGTGGTTCCTGGAACAGTAGGATACGGTTTACTCTTGACATTTCGTATGAATTTTACTAACAATGCCCGCCAGGGTGTGCTTTTTCTTGAGTTTCTGAGAATCCAATTAAATATTTTACCCTGCTGTCCGCTATTGAGAGTTGAAATCAGCTATATGGGTATGATTTTAGGTGTCCGTTGTCCGTAAGTAGGGGGTCGGCTATTGAGAGGTGCTAATGCATAGATTTAAAGGGGTTTTCGCCGGGACCATGGATATTCTGTCAGTTCATAGAGATATCCGCTATTTGGAGGTGTCCGTTACAGGAGGTTTACTATATATATATATATATATATACTTTTAAGGTATCTCTTTCCTAGCCAACAATTTCAGGGTCAAGGTGGTTTACTACATTATGACACTAGACAAATACAATGAGTACCAGCTCAGGTAATTGTTTCCTAGTACAACTAGATATCACCTTCTGAAGGTATAAATACAAGGTTTATATTCCTATGTTCAAGGTGGTTTATTAAATAATGACATTAGACGGATTAAAAGAGTATCAGCTCAGGTAATAGTTTCCTAGTACATCTAGATGACATCTTCTGAATGTTTAAATAGAAGATTTAGACTTCTATGTTCAATGTGGTTTATTAAATAACGAGGTTAGACGAATAAAATGAGTATCAGCTCAGGAAATAGTTTCCTAGTACAACTAGATAACATCTTCTGAAGGTATAAGCAAACAGACTTCTATTTCAAGGTGGCTTATTAAATAATGACATTAGACGAATACGAAGGGTATCAGCTCAGGTGATAGTTCCCTAGTACAAGTAGATATTACCTTCGGAAGGTATGCATAGAAGGTTTTGACTTATATGTACAAGGTGGTTTATTAAATAACGACATTAGACGAATACGAAGAGTATCAGCTGAGGTAATAGTTTCCTAGTACGAGATAACATCTCCTGAAGGTATAAACAAACAGACTTCCATGTTTAAGGTGGTGTATTAAATAATGACATTTTACGAACACGAAAAGTATCAGCTCACGTAATAGTTTTCGAGTACAACTAGATAACACCTTCTGAAGGTATAAATAGAAGGTTTAGACATCTTAGGTTCAAGGAGGTTTATTAAATAGTGACATTAGACGAATAAAAAGATTATCAGCTCAGGTAATAGTTTCCTAGTACAACTGGATAACACCTTCTCAAAGTATACGTAGAAGTTTTAGAATTCTATTTTAAAGGCGATTTTTAAATTATGTCATTAGTCAAATGCGAAGAGGTATGAGTTTCTTGTACAATTGATCAATTATGATCTTATGTATATATACATAAAAAGTTTAGACTTCTCCTTTCATTGTGGTTTATTTATCATTTGAGGAAACATTTTGGACCTGAGGTGTGCATATTTAGAGTTACGTTTAAGGTGATAGGTTAGAGTTATGTTTAAGGTGACATATTCACCAGCTCTTGACGTTTCTGACGGATTTCTGGGCATACGCATCATGTTATAGTTCTCAAGTTCCAGTAGTTAGCACCAGATAAGATCGCCGAATAGAGATCCACGTTACTGAGTAACTAAACTTGAGTACTTCCGTCCACGTATTATCAAGATGTTACAAACTTGGAGGAGGGGGGGGGCTTTCCAGGCAAACACGTTTGAAAATAATCCATTTCTGACAACCAGCCCTCATTATCTTTTTAAAATGTCTACATACAGCCTTCAAGAACAACTTGATGAATTTATTTAGATTCTGGTACTGTTAATTGCAGATTGAATATTTACTATTTACGTTTCCATTACCACAATCCCTGTCTATAATGCTTCTGTAGCTCATTCTTTATTATTCATCTCCCTTTGACTTTTGAAGTTTACTAGAAGAATGATTCTCACTTCTTCTCTCATATATTTACTGTTTAATATTAGACTAATCTAGTTTTAAATATTTATTTAATAATGATGTTTTATTATACTTAATGGAAGCATTCTTTCATTTTCTTAAGTTTGTTCAAATATTTTTATATTACAATTAGTGGCAATGCAGGATCCTTTGCTTCTCACTACTTAAACCCGATATATTGAACCATTTCTTTATTCGAAAGCATTTCCTTTCATGTTAATGAATCTACAAATCTATCTATCTCTGACAAACGTTCAACGCATGTCTATTTCTACCGAAATTATTTTTGACGGAATAAAACAGCCAAGAGAAAAGTAATACTGATTTACTAAAGCTACCCGTTGGACTGTTTAACCTCCATAAAGTCGGTTTTACAGCACAACTACAGACTAGTCTTCAAATATCAAAGTTCATGAGTTTAGGGATCGATTAAAGTTCAGTTTTTTCAATTACATTTACCATCTACATATTCTACATGACTTCGGGGAAAGGAGGTCAATAGCCTTTACCTTAATTGCAATTGGTATTAACAATACTCTTTCGTGGCAAAACTTGCCCTAAAAAAGTATAATGATGCTAAAATAAAGATAGTAAATACTATCATTGAGACAGGCTCAACTTCTGCAGCTTTCGAAATTGATAACTCACAGTAAACAAGTCAAATATCCATTTAACCAGGAAACAAACAGTTACAAAAACATTCTGCAACAATATTACAGATAGGCCAAGGCTGTGAATTATCCATCTGTAAAGTGCACATTTTGTACCATCAGAAATTACTTACTTTCATCCTGTCAAGGGTTTCTTAAAATTGCACTAAGAACATTTTATTTTAGTGATATTTAAACTCACTATCAGTCAATAGTGTATATTACCATTTAAGGATTTCTCTTCCCTGTTAGTCATTAACATAGAATAACAAAGCTAGTTTCAGATCATATCTATTGCTGAAAACAATAAAGTTCATTCATGAAGAGTAGGCCATTATAAAATAAAGAAACAAGAAAAAAAAAGCTCTGAAGACACATAAATATAGAAAACATGGATCCTTTGTTGTAAGGTAATATAATGGAATGGAATTATCAGAGTTAAAAAAATGTGTAAAAGGAAAAAGGAATGGCCTATAAAGGCATGTAGTACACGATCACTTTCCCTCTCATTCGCCATTCGCGCAGACACTCACACACACATTCATGAGCGCGCGCGCGCGCGCACCGAACCACATGTACCCATACATTCATCCTACTGTATTTACTTTTATTAATATTTCTTTATGATGAATTACAAACTGAATGAAGCTGTGAATAAATATCAAGAAAAATGTTGCTTGGTCTTTGAGTACGTGTGCGTGTAGTGAGTGCGTGGGTATATGTATGTTCTTGATTGCGTGGGTGTAAATGAAGAAAAAAATAATTAATGTAGCTTACTGAAGTGTTAAAGCCCATTTATCTTCCAAGGACTATATATTTGTCATCAGTCGATCTTCAAATTCATAAAGGCTACTGTTACATTAATTTCGAACTTATTGACACAATGGAAATAGGAAGTCACATTTTTGGGAATAAAATAATCGAATTATCATATTTCCTATGTGCGTTTATTTACTTTCATATGTGACGCGGGGCCTTTGTGGGGAGGCTGAGGAGGAGGGCAAAGATGAAGAGAGACTTACCGGGCATAAATCGATGGAGGGTCGGAGCTGGTCGGCGTGTAGGCGACGACTCAGCGAGCCCTGCTTCTCTTCCCACTGCGCTACCTCCCCCGAACAACGCAAGCGCTACTCCCAATATCCCGCCTTCCCGCCTCCACCATTCTATCATCCGCCGTCCTAGGGTCAACTTCCCCTATTCTATAGTCTAGTAGTCATAGTAATATTCTATTTGGATTCCCATTAAACCTAACTAATATTTACCTCATGAGGATTTATCATATCAGCAACCTCCCTACCAGTGAACAAATGGTAACACCTCTTTTTTTTATACCGTACATAATTTCCAGATCATTATGAGATCAACAAGACAGACCTTATCACAAAAATTGATCTCTACTTCTGAGTATGTGGACCTCATCTTATATGCAGTGACTCATTTACAGCACATGAATCGAAACAGACGCCAGCAACATTGTTTCTGTACTCGTTAACAAGTGGTAAGTTTAACCTCATTACTTGAAAATGACGGTAGACGCTATCGGAAACACTTCCTTCCCATTATTCAAGAACTGTCAAATCCATCTAAACGAAAATACCTTGTTTCTAGTATATTATGCGATAAGGTTCATCAGTGACACTACTTACCTACAGCTGAAGGTATGGTAAGTTGTACCTCAGAATGCAAAAAGTAAGGCAGACGTTTTCAGCAGCATCGCCTTTTTACTAGTGGTAACCTCATCGTAATAGTTTACAACTTTTTGTTTGGCAAGGAAGATCAACAATATTAGCAGAACAGTCACTGCATTGCCTATTTATGTGTGTATTAATGTTAAAACCTTTTTCATTGGTCGGAACTGTGCCTCAAGCATCTTACATGGAAGGGAGGCCTAAACCGAAGCCATTCCTCCCTACCTGTGTGTTCAGTTCTTATGCGAGAATACATAGACTATTCTCTCCCGGCACTTTCAATGCTGACGAAGGCTACCAAAGAGTAGCCGAAACGTCCTGAATATGGATTTTTTACAAAAATCGTATTGAGGTTTCTTTTTAGCCGAATCCCAACTATTCCATGTTTGCTTATAAACTATTCCGTTAATTAAGTGATTATTCTCGCAAGAAACGTCCATCAATAACCATTATCCTTAATGGCTGCGTCGTTATCACAGTGTAAAAAATCTTATCTCTAGATATTCGTTCCCTGTAATATAAAGTGTTTTATCACTGATTCCTTCAAGCGGTTGTAATTATGTGTTGCTTGTTAATTTACGGAAACAACTGAATGTATTCAGTAAAATCTTCATCTCATGTCACTCAGAAAGAGATAAAAAAATTATAAGTTTATCAAACAATTCTAATCATCAGGTTCTCTCCGAAATTATTGACAATATTGAAAAATATGTAAAGGGTAAATTCATCCTTTCTAAGTTGAAAACAAGCACTTACAATGTACACACCTGCTCCTTATCATCCAGAAAAACAAAGCAAAAAGATCACATTTTTCCCGATTCATGTCCCAGATACGGTTGTACAGTGCATCGGAAGAACTCAGAATGAGTATGTTCTCATACTCCCTCCTGTCGTTACTACAATCACACCCTCCCTCCGACTCCTATCTATCCAACTGCCCCGCAAATGAGTAAATTCTCATACTACCTCCAATCGTTCACACCTTCCCTCCGACTCATATCTACCAGACAGACCCCATAAATGAGTAAATCCTCATAATCCCTCCAGTCGTTACTGCATTAATACCTTCCCTCCGACTTCCTATCTACCAGACAGACCCCATGAATGAGTAAATTCTCATAATCCCTCCAGTCGTTACGACATTAATACCTTCCCTCCGACTTCTTTTCTACCTGAGAGACCCCATGAATGAGTAAATTCTCATACTACCTCCAATCGTTCACACCTTCCCTCCGACTCCTATCTACCAGGCAGACCCCATGAATGAGTAAATTCTCATAATCCCTCCAGTCGTTATTGCAATAATACCTTCCCTCCGGCTTCCTATCTACCAGACAGACCCCACAAATGAGTAGGTTCTCATAATTCCTCCATTCGTTACTACATTTATACCTTCCCTCCGACTGTCTTTCTACCAGAGAGACCCCATGAATGTGTGTGTGAAGCTGGCGTCTCATTTCGTGGAAACTCAAAATTTTTTGAGAGTTCTGGCTTTATTTTGAATAGTTCTAGAGTTCTTGATAAGTTAAATTAATAGTTCCGGCCTTTAAAGCAAAAAAAAAATGGCATAACAAATGATTTGCCAAGTTCACACAGCAAATCATTTTGTTTTTCGAAATTTTCCGTATCAGCAATTGTCAGAATTCAAAAAATCAGAGATTTGTAAGAGTTCTGAGGATAGTTCTACATTTTAGAAGCAAAAACAAAAAAAAAAAACGATTAAAAAAGAAAAAGATTTACAGAAATTATCCCGATATACACACGGTTTGAGATATAAAGCCAATCAATAACTAGTTGTTTTGATTATTCTAAACGAGTTCTAATATAGTTAAAGTCATGTACAATGATTTTCCGACCAGTTCTGATACAAGGATTAATCGGAAGTATTTAAAAGAAATTATTATACTTGTAAAATACGTTCATATTTGTAAAAATAAAAAATTCAACGCCGCTCGAAATTTGACAGTTCTCATTATTCCAAACGAGTTCTGATATAGATAAAGACATGACTTATGATTTTCCCAAGAGTTCTGGTACAAGAAATGATGAGAAGAATTTTTCAACAATTATTATACTTGAAAACTGCATGTGATAAATTTGAAATTGCAACCACGGTCTATAAGAAGGAGTTCTGATTATTCCAAAAGAGTTCTGATATAGATAAAGACATGACTTATGATTTTCCCAAGAGTTCTGGTACATGAAATGATGAGAAGTATTTTTTAACAATTATTATACTTGAAAACTGCATGTGATAAATTTGAAATTGCAACCACGGTCTATAAGAAGGAGTTCTGATTATTCCAAAAGAGTTCTGATATAGATAAAGACATGACTTATGATTTTCCCAAGAGTTCTGGTACATGAAATGATGAGAAGTATTTTTTAACAATTATTATACTTGAAAACTGCATGTGATAAATTTGAATTTGCAACCACGGTCTATAAGAAGGAGTTCCGATTATTCCAAAAGAGTTCTGATATAGTTAAAGACATGTCAAATTATTTTTGTTTTTTTTGGTCTGGAGTAACGTCCCTCCCCCCCCCCCCCTAATGAAACGATTTCTTTAATTTTTACACCGTATTTTCTTTTTAGATTTCTACAACGAATACAGACTTTTGATGCATTGCAACAAAAACTACGGCTGGTATTGTGAAATTAGTGTTTGACTCCCCCCCCCCCTGTCATATAAGGCTAACGAATTCGTCAATCGTTTGAAGAGAACGCTGTATATCATGTTTTGTGGCGGAAAAAAACTCTGCCTAGTATCATGTTATGGGAGACACAAACACACACACACACACACGTCTATATATGTATTATTTACTTATTTATTTTTTGCTTACTAAAAATTCTTTTTACAGGACCTTTCTTTTAATAAAATGTTAGTTTAGTTATATTTACTATTAGTGAGGTTAGTACTTTAGTTACAGTAAATATGAATACGTTTACTATTACAATGAATTCACAATGACATTTTTCATTTATTTAATCTTATTATTTATATATATATATATATATATATATATATATATATATATATATATATATATATATATATATATTAGATATGTAGATATTCATATCTACACACTATTATATTCTCATACTATATATATCGAAAGATACATACGCAAACATATACGCCCATTCGTACATATATACAATCCACAAGCATTCACTCGGACATCCACACACATATTCAAATATATACAAAGGCAGTATTTCTAATTCGTAATTGTACAAATGAGCATTAAAATGAAATACATATATAAAAATAAAATGTAGGTGTTTTATTTTAAGTAACTAAGATCTGTATATAAGAATATTAATCATATGCTGACTTTGAGAAAAGTGTTGCTTATTTTAATCATTTAAACTTTTAGAACGCAGAGTTACTAGATTAGATATATATTTATATAAGTTAACGTAATTAGATTTGGAGTTAGAATTATTTATTCGATATAAATCAGCGGTATCGGAGGGTGGTTTGATATTTGGTAGGATTTTGCACGTAGCTCTGAATGAGCCTGGCAGTATAGGAATATATGGTGGACATCTTCTGGTGCAGTTTCTTCGCAGAGGATACAAAGTAATTTCGGGTTGATGCTATATGTAATATTTTTAATTGTGAATTTAATATTATAGTTGCTGCAGGTTCTTAATTGGGCTATGAACTTTAGAATATGGAAAGGCATATTTAATAACAAGTAGTTTTGTGGTAATCCGGGTTCAATCGTCAGATTTCTATAAATCGTCAGATTTCTATAAATCGTCAGATTTCTATAAATCGTCAGATTTCTATAAATCGGGCTGTATCTTGATGCCTCTAGCTTGTTGATATCTGATGTAAGTAGATTTTCCTTAAATTTCTTTATTACAGCTGACAAATTGTGCTTTATAATGATTGGGTCCTGGTTAGTCCAGACATCAGAAAAATTTAATTTCTGTAATGAAATTTTGATTTGTGTTGCCTAATTGAACTTAGGTAGTCCTTATCAAATGCAGCAGCTTTTTATAGAAATTACTTTCTGCTTGTTCTAGTCCTTCTAGATATCTCAAGCCCCATACGGATGCTATGCTATAAAGCAATACAGACCGAGCTATGCTTTTTACCAGTTGTCCATGGAGTTCCAGTTCATACATTTGGTTTGGTATATGGTTTTGAGAACTGTGTTAAGCGCAATATTGAATTTGGATATAGCAAATTTCGAAGCTTCTAAGAATACTCCGGAAGAAGAAAACTGTATTCCAAGGTAAACAAAACGCCTAACTTGCTCAATTTCATTCCCATCAACGTAAAACTTGGATTTGGGATTTGGTGCTCTTCCTCTGTGAAAATAGACAATTTTTTACTTGTATTAACATATAAATTATTTTCCCTACAATAGTTTTCCAATAATTTAAATTTTTTCCTTAGATCTAATGGGGTGTCGGAAAGTATTATAAGATCATCGGCATAGAGCAGAATAATTATATCATGCTACCCTATCAATACTTAAGCCTATTGCACCGTTACTCCTAAAAAACTCTTCCATGTCTGAGATATAAAAAGCGAATAGATAAGGGCTTAAAATCTCTCCTTAAAGTAACCCTTTGGTTCCTCGTATGCTCTCATTGATATGTGTTCCTTTTCTTACCTGGATCGAGGCGTTATCATAAAGCTGTTTTAGTAATCTAACAAGTTTTGGGCTCAGACCTATTCTATTCAACTTATAACAAAGTTTAATGTAAGGTACCGAGTCAAATTCTCGCTTAAAATCTATGAAAGCAGCACAAATTGATCTTCTTGGTAATCGGATATGAATGTGAACCATTGAGGCCAGTACGAACACATTATCAATACAACCTCTGCCTTTTCTGAAATCTGTTTCACTTTCCGGAAGTATTTTCACATCTTCGTCCCAAACAATCAGGCGGTTCAGAAGCACTTGGGTGAATATTTTTAATGCACAATGAGTAAGAGCTATGCCTCTGTAGCTTTCAGGATTCTGAGGTCACCTTTTTTATAGAACTTTACGATGTCTAAATTAGACCAGCTAATTGGTATTTTCTCTGAATCGAGAATTTAATTATACATAATTTCAAGGTATAATACACAATTTTCTGGGAGGTGTTTAAAAAATTGATGGCTTATATCGTCAGGATATATATATATATATATATATATATATATATATATATATATAAATCAGTCCCGTAACAGGCCACGAGGGCCCTGAGGGACAGATACTATAGAGGTATCTGATTCTTGACCATTACGGCACACTAGGGAGATAGTGTGGTCAGTACTATGCTCCGGCCGCCTGATTTTCCCCTTGCCGCTTCGACTGCTAGAGTCATTAGCACCAAGGTACCTATTATTAAATTAATTAAAGGCTGGGTTGGCCTAGGGACGGTCAGGGAGGCCGAATTCAACCCATGAACGAAGACACTAGAAGAAAAAATCTTTAGTGCTTGCTCGGGATTTGAACTCAGGTCCTCCAGCATATGAGTCCAGTGCTCTACCACTGAGCTAACCTCGCCCCCTATATATATATATATATATATATATATATATATATATATATATATATATATATATATATATATAAATCATTAGTCATGTCTTTAACTATATCAGAACTCTTTTGGAATAATCAGAACTCCTTCTTATAGACCGTGGTTTCAATTTCAAATTTACCAAATGCATTTTTCAAGTATAATAATTGTTGAAAAATACTTCTCATCATTTCTTGTACCAGAACTCTTGGGAAAATCATAATTCATGTCATTAACTATATCAGAACTCTTTTGGAATAATCAGAACTCCTTCTTATAGACCGTGGTTGCAATTTCAAATTTACCACATGCAGTTTTCAAGTATAATAATTGTTGAAAAATACTTCTCATCATTTCTTGTACCAGAACTCTTGGGAAAATCATAATTCATGTCTTTATCTATATCAGAACTCGTTTGGAATAATGAGAACTGTCAAATTTCGAGCGGCGTTGAATTTTTTATTTTTACAAATATGAACGTATTTTACAAGTATAATAATTTTTTTTAAATACTTCCGATTAATCCTTGTATCAGAACTGGTCGGAAAATCATTGTACATGACTTTAACTATATTAGAACTCGTTTAGAATAATCAAAACAACTAGTTATTGATTGGCTTTATATCTCAAACCGTGTGTATATCGGCATAATTTTGGTAAATATTTTTCTTTTTTAATCGTTTTTTTTTTGCTTCTAAAATGTAGAACTATCCTTAGAACTCTTACAAATCTCTGATTTTTTGAATTCTGACAATTGCTGATACGGAAAATGTCGAAAAACAAAATGATTTGCTGTGTGAACTTGGCAAATCATTTTTTATGCCATTTTTTTTTTGCTTTAAAGGCCGGAACTATTAATTTAACTTATCAAGAACTCTAGAACTATTCAAAATAAAGCCAGAACTCTCAAAAAATTTTGAGTTTCCACGAAATGAGACGCCAGCTTCACACACACCCCATGAATGAGTAAATTCTCATACTACCTCCAATCGTTCACACCTTCCCTCCGACTCCTATCTATCAGATAGACCCCATGAATGAGTAAATTCTCATACTATCTCCAATTTTGTGATTGTGACAACCCAAACAGAAGATATGGCCACATAATTTTTCAAATTTTCACGTCAATTTGAATCATTTTCGATGACAGCTGAATACTATAGCCACAATGAGTGCTGATAAAAGAGATTATACTATTCCCAAGTCTTGTAGGACCTTTCTTTACCTTACATTCCAATTTATTTAAATTCCTTTTGTTTGTATTTAGCTCAATATAGTATCTCTATACTGACGGAATTTATTTGTATTGTAAATGTTACATGTTTTGTAGCCCCATCGTTAGATACTCCTTACTTTTCAATAAATTATATGCCTTATATAACACCATAAATGTATATATATATATATATATATATATATATATATATATATATATATTAAAATAAAAATAATTGAACACAATAAAACGAGTAAGTTTCAATAAAATTAATAAATCAGATGCAATTAATTTGGATTGTACGTAAGAGGGACCATTTCATGGCTGTCTCAAATGCGTTCATAATTGATGCCATCTATAAATGTCATGAATTCTTCAGTGAAATAAAAACGCAATTGTTTCTTTGTAGAATTCCAGTTATGTCCAACAAGCATTATCCTTCTCGTTAGACTTTGTCTATGTCCAGCTAGAATATTAAAGACCTACATTTCCTTTTTTATATAATATTAAATTCGATTAGGACCATGCACAATGAATGAGTTTGAAGTAGTTAACTTTTAGTTTTTGCCAATACTGTCTATCAATGTAACGAGATGTCCGCCTTTCATTACATTTATCGTTTATTCATTCAATCTTGTTAAAGTATGTCCGACTAAGCAGATATTTTATTTTGATATATGTAATTTGTATGTTCTTATTTACATGATTAATCTGTTTTAGGTGTGTGGCTATATTAGTACGCTAATAATCACTTTTTTTCCAGATGCTTCGCCATCCTTTTTAACACGTTTCCTCACTCCCTTTATAGGGAAGAACCCTACTTATGGCATCGACCTTACGTCACAATCTGGGGGTGCCGATGAGAAGTGTCCACGTTTCAGACCCTCTAGGTCACGAAAATACCAGTGGTTCCAATTTGTGTGCATATATACAGTATCTTAAGTAAATGGCAGTACTCCAGGGGGTGAAACTAGACGAAAAATGTAGTTCAACACTACCAACCACACATTTCTATCTCACTCCGTTCAAGACATGTGCCATTCTAAAAGTTCTTTAGAAAAACCCGTGTTGTTTGTAGTACAACTCCAATTTTATCTGCTTGCAAACATTTTTTTTTTTCAACGTTTCATAACATTTTTAAAATAAGCATTAAATTTTCTTTAAGGCTAATGCACAGCCAATGTTTACAAGTACTCAATCAACCCGCACTATCAATTCAAAAAGTAGCAATCAATAAAAGTTTCTTGTTAGAGACAACTTTTCGAAAATCACTATTCATCCAAAAAAATCCTGCAGCTTCCTCCCTATGGAGGGTAGGGAGGGAGGAACCGCGCTAATACAGGAAATACATTTTAGGAAACAAATATGCACTTGTTGTGTAACAAATATGTGTTACATAAATTATAAGTGAATATTGGAATAATGAGTGTTATATATGTAACTGAATGATTGCTATTATGGATGGAAAAAAATTTCTTCCACGTGTATTTCCCACTAATAATAATCCATTACTGCCAGGCGAGGAGATCCCGGAGGCCACTCGACACCCATACCTCGTCAGATGCAGTGGCCTGGGATCAGTTCCCCAAGTGTTTCCTAAACTACTCTAGAGCAATGTGAAGAACATCCATCCTACTGGAACCACGTCGTAATTGTTCGTTTAATGGTAGGTGTTCGATTACTCCTGACAGTACATTATTTAGTAATCTATAAAAAATGTCTCCCGTTAATCCTCAAAAAAATAAATTCTGCCATGATAAATACCACACCCCACGTTAACCGAGAATCTGTGCAGGCGGACACATTCCTGCATATCCCGGGACGATATGAGTCATTTTGACTGGTCGTGCGATTTCAATTAAATATTCCTACTACATATAACATTTGCTTTCCTAAATGATGTTATGACTTTTGTAGCTATAAGGAGAGAATACATTTAATGAACTTAATGTTACTTTATATATATTTATTTATATATATTTATATATATATATATATATATATATATATATATATATATTATAATAAATACATTTTTTGTTATTGACATTTATACCAGTAACAGGTCTGGTAAATCTAGTGTTAAAGAAGAGAACAATGCGTCCTCAAAAATTAAGTCCATTTTTTTACCAAAAAATTTGAAAAAATTAGTTTAAAATTTAAAACAGCAATGGATTCTCTCAATTTTTTCAATCAAACAGAGATACAGAACTTTTTATCTCCGCAGATTTCGGATCGGGGTGGGCAATGCTATTTGACGAGTTGTGCATATACATGTTTATCAAAAACTATTCACATGCCAGGATTTACTATATTATATATTACAATTTTCCACTGATTAATGAAATACAAGTTTCATCAGTATTTAATTTCATTCTCATGTGAAAAGAGTCTTCATTGGATAATTTTTTTTTTTTTTTTTTTTTTTTTTTTTTACGGCGCATCTACATCTTGGTCATTAGCGCCGACATCCAGGGTGTAGCGAGGAATTTTACCAGCGAGCCGTGGGATGATAAAATTCCTGCCGGAGGTTGGGAATCGAACCCACCATCTCCCGCTTATGAATCCAAGGCGCTGGCCATTAGACCACGGGAGACCCCCTTCATTGGATAATGTCCAATTATTTCATTGGGAGATGATTTCATGGATAAGAATCTCATTAAGGAATAAAGCTTAGCCTATAATAGCTCTTCCTTTATTCTACTCCTTTGTTCCATGCTTTTTAGCGCGGTTCCCCCCTCCCCCATAGGGAGGAACCCCGCTTCTAGGGTTGATACAATGAAACAATCCGGAAGTGCCGACTAGAAAATTTCGCGTTTCAGAACCCGTAGAGACCGAAAATAATGGTGGTTCAAATTTGTATATATATATATATATATATATATATATATATATATATATGTATATATTTATTTATATATATATATATATATATATATATATATATATATTTATTTATTTATATATATATATATATATATATATATATATATTTTTTTTTTTTTTTTTATTTAATTTGTTTATTTGAAATCTGTACAAGTCATGTAAGTACAATAATCAAGTTAGTTGATACAGATATATGCTATGTATAAATTGATCAAAACGGTAAAAAAAAAAAAAAAATAAATAAATAAAAAATTTGGAAGAAGCCAACCATTGTTGGCACTTCCGGGACAGTCTAAATAAGTATTAAAATTATTATGACAAGGTCAGGTGAGTAAAATGTCTCGGGGCCACTGTCTCTTAAGCCGCCTGGGAGGATTGTCTGGGTGGGATTGGGACGATAAGGATAGACCTTCGGGATTGGGATGGTGGGACAGTTTTGAGCGGAACATTTGGAAACGGGTTTTAGCAAGGTCAAGAACAAATGGGATGTGAAGGTCATTGTGGAGGGTTTTGTTGGATACATAAAAAGGGGCGTTAACAATTTTTCGGAGAACTTTGGACTGGAATGCCTGTATTCTGTTGATGTTGGATTGTTTTGCGGATTCCCAAAGTTTAAGTCCGTATGTCCATATTGGTCGAATGATTGTTTTGTATATCGTTAGTTTGTTCTGTATCGATAATTTAGATGAAGGTCCAAGGAGTCGTTTAAGTAGTCCGTATCTTTCGTTCAGTTCTTGTCTTTTCAGTCTCGTGTGAGGGTTCCATGTCAGTCGGCTGTCAAGGTATAATCCTAGATATCGAACCTCGTTTGATTCTGGTAGTGGAGTGCCTTTAATGTAGACCGGAGGGCATGATCTCCGGTTAAGAGTGAATGTCACCTGTTTACATTTTTCTGTGTTGATCTGTATTCTCCACCTTTCACTCCAACGTTGTATGGCGGAAAGATGTTCCTGCAGGTATTGGGATGCTACTGAAGGGTCAGGGGAAGTTGACAGGATGGCTGTGTCATCAGCATATGTGGTTAGTAGGGTTTGGGGGTGGGTGGGAATATCCGCAGTGTAAAGAAGGAAAAGGAGGGGACCAATAATACTCCCTTGAGGGACACCAGCATTTATGGAGCAGGACGGGGAAAGAGTTGTGCCTTGTTTTACTTGGAAGGATCTATTTGACAGGTAGGATTTCAGGACAAGAAAATAGGTGTGGGGGAGAATTAGCTTTACTTTGTAAAGTAATCCCGGGTGCCAAACCCGATCGAACGCTTGAGCAACGTCGAGAAAGGCACTCGTGCAAAAACTCTTACGTTCAAGCGAGGAGGATATTGCGTCTACGACACGGAACGATTGTTGAATAGTGGAGTGGTGGAAACGGAAACCAAATTAATGGTTGGGAATTTTCTTTGAGGATTCTATGATGGGAAGGATTCTTTTGTAAAGGAGTTTTTCGAATATTTTGGACATTAATGGCAGAAGGCTCATGGGCCGATAGGAAGATGGGGAATCGAGAGATTTGAAGGGTTTGGGGATTACGATGACGACTGAATGTTTCCAGGGGTTCGGGAAATGGGTTGTAGGATTGAGTTGTATAGGTATGTAAGAAATAAAATGGCCTTCTGGGGGAGGTTTTTGAGAATTGTGGCGGTGATAAGGTCATAACCGGGAGATTTTCTAGGGAGGTGTTTGATTATGTATTTTACTTCGGACGGATGGAAAGCTTTGGGAGGGAAAGACAGAGGTAAAGGAGAATTCAGGTAGTCTTGGATATCTTCATCATGGAAAGGGTGCGTTTGAGGATTAGGCGAGAATACTGAAGCTAGGTGTGTGGAGAGAAGGAACGCCTTTTCTTCATCACTTCTGGCCCAGGTCCCATCGCTGCGTTTGAGAGGGGAAGGGATTGGGTGGAACTTTAGGATTTTTCGAGTGACTGTCCACAGAGAGCAGTCTTTTGTAGAGAGTGATGAAAGGTATTCGTTAAAGGATTCTGAACGGAATTGGGATAGGGAAGATTTCAGTTGTCGTGTCAGTCTGTTGTATGCGTTTCTGTCCGAGGGGTAGCGGGATCTTTGCCATAAAGCTCTGGCTCGTCGCTTGGCTGCAAGGAGATCTTGGATGTGGGTTGGGAGTTGCATTTTAGGAGGAAGAGAAAATCCTGATTTTTGTCGGCATGAGTTGCGGGCACTGTCCTGAATGGCTTTAGTAAATGTTTCAGTGGCTTTGTCTAGGTCTGAAGGGGTTTTCAGGGAAACGGTTAGGTCTATGGAGCGCTCTAGGTTGAGCTGAAATGTTTGCCAGTTGATAGGACCGGGTGTAAGGGTTGGTTGTAAAGGACGGGATACAGGGGAGGAGAAAAGGGTTAGAAGGATAGCAGAATGGTCCGACGATAGGTCGAGGAGCGAATCAGTAGATGACGCTATGCCTCCCAAGTAGACATGCGCGCCGCGCCGGCGCCGCTACGCCACGCCGGGTTTTAATGACGCCGCCGCCACCGAGCCTATTCAGTCGGCGCGCCGAGGGGAGGAAATCTACTAGTGTACTGCATGGTGACCGGCCGGCGCCATTTTGTGCTTACCTTCTGATCGATTAAACGCTTGTGTGTTGTGATCGTTGATTGGAAAATGACAAAGCTTGTATCAGAAAAGCCTAAAATAAAAGAATTTTATCTAAACATACTCGACGATATAAAACTAAAAATACGTCCGAATCTCAGGAACTGCGTCATCTTAGCGCGGTTCCGTTCTTAGCCCTAGTGCTATTTGTAAAGGAATAAATACAGTTTATGGATAGGGTCTGATCTTTCTTTAAAAATATAAGAGAGAAAACTTTATTTAAAACGAAATAATATGGGCTCCCCAATTAAATCTGGTTGCTAGGTATACAGCGTGCTTATCATCCATTCGGAAATAGCGTCAATTTTCAGGCTGAAGATGTAAGTATTTCGAAATAAGTAATAGAGAATAAAGAAGATGAAGACGAATGAAGGAGATAGTGATGGATGAGAAGGAATTTCCAAATCTCATATATATAGACTCATTTTTATAATTTCTTCTTCGGCGCATCGACGTCTAGGCCATTAGCGCCGACATCCAGGGCACAGAAAGGAATGTTCCCAACGAGCCGTGGGATGAGAACATTCCTGCCGCCGCGACGGCACCGGTGGGAATCGAACCCACGATGTAACCAAACCGAAAATGAGTTACATAAAAATTTGTTCCACTTATATCAAAAACTGTTACAGATATCGCTTTAAAAACGGTTTCATTTGTTTTCGTATGTTAAGGAATATATTACGCGAGTATCTGCAAGCATATAAACCCGAAGACGTAAGCGTTACGATTTTTTTCGCGGGAAGTTCTCGCCAACACCACTCGGAGGACGGATTCTACTGGTTAAAGAACTTGACGTTTCAAATTAGACGATTTTTGTACCAAAGATCTTCAAAATCTGACCATTCTTGAGCCTGTGAAATAGCGGACAAATATATATATATATATATATATATATATATATATATATATATATATATATATACTGTGATTAAAATTTTAACATCTCCCTTGGGGGTTAAATAAAAATAGCCCACGCCGCGCGCGCCGCCGCCGCCGGCCTATTTAGTCCAGCGCGCCGCCGCCGGAAAATTCAGCCTCGGCGCGCATGTGACCAGCACATGACGGTGATTGAATCAACTTCAACCCATGACGCTGAAAATGTTGCAACCAGCAGACGTAAAAGGTTACGTAAAAAAACGAGTGACCTACTGACGCCTCCCAAGATTAAACAAAAGAAGTCATCTCAGACACAAGGCAACTCTTCAAACCAAACTCAAAATTCAGAACATAACCCAACGAAACCCCCCAACATATACATAAGAAAAGTTAGTGATTTCAAAAAATTATGCAGCTCTCTTACAGGTCTTGTTGGTGAAAACAATTTGGAATGCCGGGCAAGATTTAATGATATCGTCATAAAGCCCACCGATAGTGACTCCTACAGGAAAATAATTTACCACCTGGAAAGTAAAGAAGCAGACTTCCACTGTTATCAACTTCCTGAAGACAAATCCTACCGGGTGGTTATCCGCCACCTGCACCATACAACTCCGCCCGCAGACATCATCAATGAACTCTCTAAGAAAGGCTACTCAGGAAGGAATGTTCCCAACGAGCCGTGGGATGAGAACATTCCTGCCGCCGCGACGGCACCGGTGGGAATCGAACCCACGATGTAACCAAACCGAAAATGAGTTACATAAAAATTTGTTCCACTTATATCAAAAACTGTTACAGATATCGCTTTAAAAACGGTTTCATTTGTTTTCGTATGTTAAGGAATATATTACGCGAGTATCTGCAAGCATATAAACCCGAAGACGTAAGCGTTACGATTTTTTTCGCGGGAAGTTCTCGCCAACACCACTCGGAGGACGGATTCTACTGGTTAAAGAACTTGACGTTTCAAATTAGACGATTTTTGTACCAAAGATCTTCAAAATCTGACCATTCTTGAGCCTGTGAAATAGCGGACAAATATATATATATATATATATATATATATATATATATATACTGTGATTAAAATTTTAACATCTCCCTTGGGGGTTAAATAAAAATAGCCCACGCCGCGCGCGCCGCCGCCGCCGGCCTATTTAGTCCAGCGCGCCGCCGCCGGAAAATTCAGCCTCGGCGCGCATGTCTACTCCCAAGCCAGACGAGATGAAGAAATCGACTAGGTCAGGACTGCGGGATGGATCAGTTGGCCAGTATGTTGGTGTGTTGGGAGATATTGGACGATAATTCTGGGAGTTAAGGATATCGTAAAGGATTCTGCCACGGGAGTTGGAAGTACGGCTTCCCCACATGGGGTGTTTCGCGTTAAAATCACCCCCGGTGAGGAAGCGAGGACCAAAGGATTGTAATATTGACAGGAATTCAGGATGGTATATGGTGTGGTTGGGAGAACAATACACTGCGGACAGTATGATATCAAAAGGTAAAAGGGAAAGGGATATGGATGTTACCTGCAGGCTTGATGATGTTATGCTGGACTCTTGGTGATGCTTGATCTGGTTCTTGATTAGGATCAGAGTACCATGCTGCGCCAGAGATGGATGGTCGGTTCGATAACAGGAGTAACCCTTAACACCGAATGACATGGATTTCTTTAAGTGTGTTTCAGTTATTAGTGCAATGTCAATGTTTTTGTCAGTTAGTAAAAGTGTCAGTTCTTAGTTTATTAGTGGAGTAAGGAGGGTTTCAAGTTTGTTTAGGAAGGAGGAGAAAAGGTTCATAGGATCTTGTGCATGATGCTGAGGGATTTGCTTAGATGGGGCTGGAGTAGGTGGGAAGGTAGTTAAGGTTTGGGGTTGTGGAGGAGTAGTTGAAGAGGTAGGAAGGGAAGATGTTTCTTGTGGTTTAGGTGCGGGGGTCTGAGTTGGTGTTGGAACAGGCGGCTTCTTTTTCTGGATCGAAGTCAGTAGGGATGAATAGGTCACGTTCGGCTTGCGAAGAGATGTATCCTGGGCTGCTGGAACGGGTGGTAGGCTGGGGAAGTGGGATGGTCCGCTGGGTGGTGATGACATCTTGACATTTTTTTGATGGGTGAGCTGGATTCTCTGCCTCTGCACTCGGATTGTTTTAAGCGCCTTATAAACTTCGCACCCTTTGTAGCTGGCGTTGTGATTCTCGCCGCAGTCTGCGCAGCAAGGAGGTACGTCGAGTGGCTTGGGACAGTCCTTAGAGGAGTGCTCAGCCCCACATTTGACGCACTTGGCTTTTTGGTGGCAGTAAGAGCGGGAATGATTGTACTCCTGGCAGTTTAGGCATTGTATGATGTCACCGCGACGACGTGGTTCCTCTACTTTTATTTTTGTATAGAGTAAATATTGTTCTCGGAAAATTTCTTTACTTTTTTCATTTTTTTCTAAGTCTACAAAAAATAGAGGAAGCTGCGCCTTTGTGACAGGGTGCCGTACGTTGTGCGCTCTTTTGACTGAGTAGCCTTTCTTAGAGAGTTCATTGATGATGTCTGCGGGCGGAGTTGTATGGTGCAGGTGGCGGATAACCACCCGGTAGGATTTGTCTTCAGGAAGTTGATAACAGTGGAAGTCTGCTTCTTTACTTTCCAGGTGGTAAATTATTTTCCTGTAGGAGTCACTATCGGTGGGCTTTATGACGATATCATTAAATCTTGCCCGGCATTCCAAATTGTTTTCACCAACAAGACCTGTAAGAGAGCTGCATAATTTTTTGAAATCACTAACTTTTCTTATGTATATGTTGGGGGGTTTCGTTGGGTTATGTTCTGAATTTTGAGTTTGGTTTGAAGAGTTGCCTTGTGTCTGAGATGACTTCTTTTGTTTAATCTTGGGAGGCGTCAGTAGGTCACTCGTTTTTTTACGTAACCTTTTACGTCTGCCGGTTGCAACATTTTCAGCGTCATGGGTTGAAGTTGATTCAATCACCGTCATGTGCTGGTCACTAGCTTCAATTGATGACATCTCGAGCCACAATAATTAAAAAAAAAAAAAAAAAAAAAAAAAAAAAAAAAAAAAAAAAAAAAAAAAAAAAAAAATATATAGTTGTCCCGGGCAGCCTCGAACCAGAGAACTTGCAGCTCGGAAAATCGACCGCTACCACTGAGCCAAGGAGGCTGCTAAAATAGTAACTGTAGTGCAGGGTGTAGTATCTGGATTTCTGAATCCTGCACCCCCACCACTAGCCTCAGCTAGGGTAAAGGCCTACAAACTGTAGGAAATGAGTGTTTTTTACTCAGTATTTTAGCGAAGTCGCGTTGCAGCCATTGCCTGACACGCAGCATCTTATATCTCTCCAATTCAAGTTGTTATTTCGAGTGATTATACGTCGATTTTCTTTGTAAAAAGTGGCGATGTTTGAGACTTAACCCTCGAGTAGAAGTGTATGAAGTCTCAGTACAAAATATCCAGCATAAGGCTCGAAAATAGTAAGTAAAGAAAACTTACTTTTCACTCAATTAGTCCCTTGTCCTAGCTAGGCTAGTGGTAGGGGGCTGCGTGAATTGACCAGTCGTCCCCTCCTTGCTGCCCCTTCAGCTGGCCAAATACTCAGGCCATCAACAAGTTCTCAGCACCTACTGCCAGCTCTCTCTCTGGCCCAGTGGATGAGTGAAGGACTCACGATACAGAGGACTGCGGTTCGAACCTCGAGCCTGAGACAATATTTTTTTTTTTTTTTTTTTTTTTTTTTTTTTTTTTTTTTTTTCGTGTTAATTATTTGTTTTTTTTTTCTCTCTCTTTCTTCTTTTACTTGGCTCCTGATAAAATCCAACCATCATGGGAGGGAAAAGGAAATCAAGCTATAAAAGACAGCTCCATTCCCAGGAGAACTCGCCCATGAATTCACCCCAGAAGAAAAAAATAACAATTAAAAGATCCGTATCTCAGACGTCTCTCGCGTCATCTTCTTCATCTCGGGCTACTTTTAAAAATGCCCCAAGCCATTCAAAAGAACGCAACCCTACCAACCAATTCATCTCACCCAACAAATACGCAGCCATATCTCCCAACGACGAAGACACTTCTCAAATGGAGGAACAAATCGAAGAGCCAGGAAAGAGTACTCCGCCAATCCACGTCAAGGGGATCAACGATTTCATCAAGTTTTGCACAGACCTTGAAAAAGAAGTCGATCCAACAGAATTCTCTTGCCGATCCCGTTCAGAAACAATCACTATCAAGCCAAGTACACCAGATTCATACAGAAAAATCATCAGATATCTAAAAGCATCAAATTTACAATATTTTACCTACCAATTGAAAGAAGACAAATCATACAGAGTTGTAATTCGACACCTCCACCCCAGCACTCCAGAACACGAAATAAAAAACGCCCTGAACGAAATCGGTTTCAAGGTTAGAAACGCCAACAATGTCCGTCATTCAGTCACCAAACTCCCGCTACCGTTATTTTTCATTGATCTGGAACCAGCAGACAATAATTCTGAAATATTTAGCCTAAAGCGCCTTCTTTACACAAGCGTTGCAGTTGAAGAACCGCATAGAAAAGAAGACCTAATCCAGTGTCAACGATGCCAGGGCTTCAACCACACCAAAAACTTTTGCACACTAAATCCAGCATGTGTAAAATGTGCTGGACAGCATTTAACATCTCAATGCCAAAAGAAGACGAGAGAAGAAAAGGCTAAATGTGTTCACTGCCAGGGCGAACACCCAGCCAACTATAAAGGTTGCTCAGTTTATCAAGAACTATTGAAGAAACGTCGGCAACTCTCAAGGGAAAACCCTACTCCAGAAGTGCAACATCGCCAAGCTAACTTCAAAACTGAGCAGACCAAGATCTCCTCAGCAACTGTTCCTCGCCAGGACAGTCTCCAATCAAAGCAGCCTGCTCTACCACGCCAAGAACCATCATCCCATGTGCAGCCACAACCTCCTGTAGTCCATGCCTCCACGTCAGGTCTCTCTACAGCCATCTACTCATCAGCAGTCAAAGGTGCCACCATTCCCTCCCCTGAATCCTCTACCATTCCATCGCCTCCTTTACCCTCATTCCTTTCTGAATTAAACTCCATCACCGAATCATTAAAGGCTTTCCTAGCGGAATTAAAAACCCTCATTTCACCCCTCATAGCCATTTTTCAAAAACTCTGCCAACTTCCCCCCTCCCAATCATGACTCATCCTTCCTGCAAACCTCTCACAATCCTCCTGTGGAACTCCAATGGACTACTAAATCACAAGGACGAACTATACTTACTTCTAAAGGACAAAAACATTGACATCGCGCTTCTAACTGAAACACACCTGACTCGACGGACTACATTCTACATCCAGGGATACAAAACGTACAGAACTGATCATCCAGACGGAACAGCACATGGCGGAACAGCAATTCTTGTTCGCTCATCACTTTCCCACTTCCTAATTCCTAATCAATTCCCACCAAACATCCTGCAGAGCACCTCAATTTCCCTCCAATCAACATTTCAATTTCCTATTACCATTGCAGCCGTATATTGTCCTCCTAATAAATCTGTTTCCACCAATACCTTTCATTCTTTCTTCCAGCATCTAGGTCCTCGCTTCCTAATTGGTGGGGATTTTAATTCTAAACACCCCCAGTGGGGTTGCCGTGTGGCTAATCCTCGAGGACGAACCTTACTGCAAACCCTCTCCACCTTCCCTGCCAAAATAATCACCCCTTCTTCCCCTACATACTGGCCTACTTCCCGCTCAAAACGTCCTGATATCCTCGACTTTTTCATTACCCATGGTATTTCCCAAATTCCTACCTCTATTTCCACTCTCGATGACCTATCTTCCGATCACAGTCCAGTACTCCTTCTCTTCAACTCCGATGCTGATTCCCACTCTATACCTCCAAAACCCACACTCACTCCTGGTCCAGTTGACTGGCAATCCTTTCAATCATCCTTAGAACTTAAACTGGACCTAAACACATCTCTAAAAACGAACACTGATATCGACGATGCTGTTCATTATCTTTCAGTAGCCATTCAAGAATCCTTATTCATCTCCACCCGACTAAAACCTCTACATAATACACAAACACGACCGGCTGGCATACCAACACACATACAACTACTGCTCACTGAAAAGAGAAAAGCACGCAAACGATGGCAAAATTCTAGATACCCATCTGACAAAAAACTGTTAAACCAACTGACAAACCAACTAAGAAATGAACTGTGGAAACATAAAAACGATCAATTCAAAACATACACTAAGGAACTTACTTCATCCGACAAATCACTCTGGCAGGCTACTAGAAAAATACTCTCATACAAAACCTCCCATCATCCCATCCAACAAGAAGATGGCTCTTGCGCCAAAACTGATATAGAAATTTCCACCGCCTTCGGGCATTACCTCTCCAATGTCTTTACCCCGCACCCTGACGTTAACAATCCAACCCACTCCCACCATGTCTCGAGTCAACTGGATACTCCCCTCCCAATGTCACTTCCTCCCAAGGCCTTCAATCCTAAAGAAGTACTTCACGCTATCCAACACCTTCCCCACAAAAAAGCTCCAGGATATGACCTAATTGCGCCCCAAATAATCAAGCATCTCCCGAAAAAAGCAGTCCTTTTCTTAACCTACATTTATAATGCTGTCCTCAGAACTACCCACTTTCCCCTCCTCTGGAAATTCTCTGTAATCCGTATGATACCTAAACCAAAAAAACCTATCCACCACCTCACATCCTATCGCCCTATTGCCCTAATACCCGTAATGGGGAAAATTCTTGAAAAACTCTTACTCAAACGCCTCTACCCCATTCTTATTCCCAAAATCCCGTCTTCCCAATTTGGTTTTCGTCAACTCCATTCCACCATTCATCAATGCCACAGAATTGTGGATCTGATCTCCACAGCCTTTGAGAATGGACAGTATTGCTCTGGTGTCTTTCTCGACGTAGCCCAGGCTTTTGATCGGGTGTGGCACCGGGGCTTGCTGTTCAAACTCAAACAAATTCTCCCATCAACCTACTACCTCGTAATAAAATCCTATCTCTCCGACAGATTCTTCCAAGTTTCCTATGGTACTTCATCCTCACCCATTTTCCCCCAACTTGCAGGTGTACCTCAAGGCGGAATCCTGAGTCCTGTCCTATACCTCACATATACGGCTGATATCCCAACTCACCCCGGTACATCCCTCCATATGTTCGCCGATGATACAGCTATGTTCTCCTGCAGTCCTGACCCAATTCTGACATCCAAGTCTCTCCAGGAACACCTTGGACTGATCGAACCCTGGCTCAGTAAATGGAGAATCAAAGTTAACCCTCAGAAATCCTGCCACTCAACCTTTACCCTCAGGCGATCATCCTGCCCTCCAGTGTTCCTCCATAGTTCTCTAATTCCGCAAAAATCCCAAATTCGCTATCTAGGACTAATACTTGACAAACGACTAACATGGAAGCCACATATTACCCAGAAGCGACAAGAACTCAGCCGACGGTACAGACTATTACTACACTTACTTGACAAACGATCTAATCTCACACTAACAAACAAACGTCTCATTTACATGACCATTCTCAGACCAATATTTACTTACGGAATTCAACTATGGGGTTCCACAAAGCCTTCCAACTCCTACAAAATCCAATCCATGCAGTCTAAAATTCTCCGGAAAATAACGGATGCTCCGTTTTATGTCTCCAATTTGACCCTCCATAATGACCTTAATATGCCTTTTATCCATCCTCTAGCCAAATCCCTCTATCGCAAATTCCATTCGAACCTACACGGCCATCCTAACTCCTTAATAAACTCTCTATCCTCCCAGCACATTCCTTACAACCCCATTCGCCGACTGAAACGCAAGTGGCCAAGAGATCAACTCTAGAAAGTGTAGATCTGTGAAAAAAATAAATTCTGTCTTGTGGGTACTACAACTGTGCAGCTTCCCACCTCATGTACATCCATGTCATATAATCTTGCAATAATTTACTAGAAATGTACCTTATACATTGTTGTAAATTCGAAATAAATAAATAAATAAAAGAAAATAAAAGAAAGTATTTTAGCAGTGATCTGGTTGATGAAATTCCTTGAAACTTCACCGTAATGTTCGCTAGTAGATCAAGTACCACTGAGTCACTTTACATAAGCGAGGATCACCTCGAACCACTTCAAAAACACTCGTTTAACGGAGCTAGAAAAAAACAGTGACATAGGCTATACCTGGGACACTACTGATTAATGAAATACAAGTTTCATCAGTATTTAATTTCATTCTCATGTGAAAAGAGTCTTCATTGGATAATGTCCAATTATTTCATTGGGAGATGATTTCATGGATAAGAATCTCATTAAGGAATAAAGCTTAGCCTATAATAGCTCTTCCTTTATTCTACTCCTTTGTTCCATGCTTTTTAGCGCGGTTCCCCCCTCCCCCATAGGGAGGAACCCCGCTTATAAGGTTGATACAATGAAACAATCCGGAAGTGCCGACTAGAAAATTTCGCGTTTCAGAACCCGTAGAGACCGAAAATAATGGTGGTTCAAATTTGTATATATATATATATATATATATATATATATATATATATATATATTTATTTATATATATATGTATATATTTGTATATATTTATTTATATATATATATATATATATATATATATATATATATATATATATATATATATATGTCTGTTCGCTCTGTAGCTCCTAGACGAATGGTCCGATTTTGATGAAATTTGGTACAAAAATCTTTCGTCTAATTTGAAAGGTCAAGTTCGTTAACCAGCAAAATCCGCCTACTGGAAGATGGCGTTTGGGGCGAAATTCGCGCAAAAAAAATCGTAACGCTTACGTTTTTGAGTTCATAAGCTTGTAAGTACTCGTTTTATATGCTTCCTGGGCTAGGAAAACGAATGAAACCATTTTCAAGGCGATAGATTTAACCGTTTTCGAGAAAATTGGAAAAATAGTTTTTGAATACCGTTTTAGCGCGGTTCCTCCCTCTCCCATAGGGAGGAACCCCGCTTATAGGGTTGATACAATGAAACAATCCGGAAGTGCCGACAAGAAAATTTCGCGTTTCAGAACCCCTAGAGACCGAAAATAACGGTGGTTCAAATTTGTATATATATATATATATATATATATATATATATGTATATATTTATTTATATATATATATATATATATATATATATATATATATATTTGTCTGTTCGCTCTCTAGATAGAAGACGAATGGTCCGATTTTGATGAAATTTGGTACAAAAATCCTTCGTCCAATTTGAAAGGTCAAGTTCGTTAACCAGCAAAATCCGCCTACTGGAAGATGGCGTTTGGGGCGAAATGTTCTACATTCATCAAAACTAATATGTTGAAATTTTGGTTACGTTTGGAGTTAAGGAAGGGTTAGAATAAAATATTTTATTAACAGACATAAAAAGTTTTAGTAACTTTGCTTACTTTCCTTAATATCTCGAAAAAGGTTGAGAATCTTGGTAAACGGAAGAATACCATTAGAAACCTTATTAAATGCTCTAAAAAAACGGTTCTAATGAAAGTTTTGATTAGGCGATGTCAATCGGAGAAATAAGAGCTTAAAACTTTAAAGTAATTGATTTCGCTTATTCGAACTGTTGTTTTTGTCTGTTTTTTATTCCTTGTTATTTTTTAATTGCTTATTGTTGGATAATGTATTTGAAAATAAAACAGGTTAAGAAAAATAAGAAAAACAATTTAATGTTAGAGATATGGATTTCCAAGATATATAGCTTTTCAACTGCCTAGCGTCCTTCCTAGGGAGGGTTCTTTGTCTTTGATTTTGGTACTTAGAATTATGGGATACAGTTGAAACATTTTCTGCATGTTGGAGTTTCATCAACACTAATATGTTGAAATTTTTGTTACGTTTAGAGTAAAGGAAGGGTTGGAATAAAATATTTTATTAACAGAAATAAAAAGTTTTGGTAACTTTGTATACTTTCCTTAATATCTCGAAAAAGGTTGAGTATCTTGGGAAACGGAAGAATACCATTAAAAAGCTTACTAAATGCTCTACAAAAAAAGGTTCTGCTGAAAGTTTTGATTAGACGATGTCAATCGGAGAAATAAGTGCTTAAAACTTTAAATTAATTGATTTCGTTTATTCGAATGGTTCTTTTTGTCTGTTTTATTCCTTGTTATTTTTTAATTGCTTATAATTGGATAATGTATTTGACAATAAAACTGGTTAAGTAAAATAACAAAAACAATTTATTGTAAAAAATATAGATTTCCAGGATTCCAAGACCTTGTCACTAGCGGGTCCGTTTCTAGTGTTAGCAGACCCTTCCAGGTAAGATTGTAAATCATGACCTTTCAAGACTTTACTACACACAGGAATGGCGTTAGTGACCTTAAGGGTTAACACACCATTATAATAATTAATTTTAAAAAAAAGACTGGTGAAACCAAAATAATAACTGCTTCTTTTTTAATCTTTCCAAATAAGACTAGGGATATGAACGGAGCCGCGCTAAGATGATGCAGTTCCTGCTAGACGGACTTTTATTTATTACTTTAAATTCATCAAACCCTGCAAGGATATCGAGTTCCCTTTGACGCCATGATTCAGTACGCCTAATAACATGCCATTAGGAAATTTAATATTCTCCTTGTTGTAATTCCTATACTTAAAAATTCTTAAATATTCATTTTAGCGCGGTTCCTCCCTCCCCCATAGGGAGGAACCCCGCTTATAAGGTTGATCTCATGACGCAATCCGGAAGTGCCGACTAGAAAATTTTGCGTTTCAGAACCCATAGAGACCGAAAATGATAGTGGTTAAAATATATATATATATATATATATATATATATATATATATATATATATATATATATATTGTCTCTTCGCTCATTTCTGGCTTCCCTAATGGTCCGATTTTGATGAAATTCGGTACAAAAATCCGTCGTCCAATTTGAAAGTTCAAGTTCATTAACCAGCAAAATCCGCCCACTGGAGGAAGGCGTTTGGGGCGAAATTCGCGCAAAAAAAATCGTAACGCTTACGTTTTTGAGTTCACATGCTTGTAAGTACTCGTTTTATAGGCTTCTTGGCAAAGGAAAACGAATGAAACCATTTTCAAGGCGATTTAGCTTTAACCGTTTTCGAGAAAATTGGAAAAATAGTTTTTGAATACCGTTTTTGGTTTGGGTACTTAGAATCATGGGATTCAATTGAAACATTTTCTGCATGTTCTCCTTTATTAAAACTAATATGTTGATATTTTGGTTACGTTTGGAGTTAAGGAAGGGTTAGAATAAAGTATTTTATTAACAGACATAAAAAGCTATGTTAACTTTGTATACTTTCCTTAATATCTCGAAAAAGGTTGAGAATCTTGGCAAACGGAAGAATGCCATTAATAAGCTTACTAAATGTTCTACAAAAAAGGTTCTGATGAAAGTTTTGATTAGGCGATGTCAATCGGAGAAATAATTGCTTAAAACTTTAAAGTAATTGATTTCGCTTATTCGAACTGTTCTTTTTGTCTGTTTTTATTCCTTGTTATTTTTTAATTGCTCATAGTTGGATAATGTATTTGATAATAAATCAGGTTAAGAAAAATAAGAAAAACAATTTAATGTTAGAGAGATTGTAAATAGCTACTTTAAGAGTAAATGTAACTTGTTTTAAAAGTTCAAGACAATAGGTTTTGGCCAATGGGCCTTTTTCCCTATCGGTCTTTCAAGACATGTAATCAAGAACAAAATAATTATAAAAAATACTGGATGTATTGTGTAATTTTCGAATAAAGATATATATATATATATATATATATTTAAAATGTTAGAAATATGGATTTCCAAGACATAGCTTTTCAACTGCCTAGCGGGGTCCTTCCTAGGGAGGGTTGGCCAACCCATCCAGGTAAGATCGTAAATCAAGACCTTTCTAGAAATGTGGACCCAAAATAATAACAGCTTCTATTTTAATCATTCTAAATGAGTCTAGGAATAAGAACGGAACCGCGCGAAGATGATGCAGTTCCTGCGAGTCGGACTTTTTTATAGAGAATTTAGTAACCTTTCGAATTGTTACATTCCACTTACTACGATTTCCCAACCGTTTTCGAGATATTTTAGAAAATATACGAACGTTTCATGCCCGTTAATGAAACATTTTATTTCCAAAATTTTATTCTCCAAACGTTTTTATCGTGTCTTTGACAGTTTTCTAACATTGCTGTTGGGCACTAAAAAACGTTTTAACATAGCTGTGCTGCGACTTCGTCTGCGTAGAATAGTGACATAGGGCAGCATTTTTTGGATTTATCTTGGAATGAGAGGAATCCTACGAAATCCTATAAAAAAATATATTATATTTATAATTATCTTATATATTTATAATTATAATAAAGGACCCCGCCCTTTCCTAATGGAAAATGGCTTTCGGTCAAATTGAACGAAACTATGCTCGTTGGATAGAGAAAGTCTTTCTGAACAAAAGTCTCCATGGGCACAAAACCAAAAAGTTAAAACTTTTGGTACTTTTGGGTATCCGAAGTTTTCCATTTTTAATTTTTGCAAAATCTCGAGATCTCTGGTTGAAAGGTTTCCCAAGCCTTTTGGCCAGTAAAAAAAAAATACGTATCAATTATTTTTCGAAGACCTTTCGAACGACACCACATTTGACACTCCTACCCCCCCCCCCCCTCCACTCACGGGGATTGGGGGAAAGCTTTTTTTGCAATTATCGTCTATCCATTATCATTTGAAGATCTTTTCGAAGGCAATACACTGAGACCTTGCCTCACACCCTTACCCTACCCCCACCCCAACCCCAACCCCACCTCTAGCTCGTATGTTTCAAAAAAAGGCCATTTTTCGCAAACAAAAAAGGGTTCTGTTAGCAGACTTTAACATTAGTAGCCCTGAAAAGGGCCGCTTTTTGTCTCTTAGACTACTGTCTACTGTTTTGTCTTTTCGTTTGCTATCGATCAGCTGCATATAACGTATGATTCAGCAAGTAAGAAGTCGGATATTTGATGTTTTGATTATGACGAGCTTATCCCAAGGGGTTGGGGGTGGGGTAAGGGTGTGAGACAAGGTTTCAGTGTATTGCTGTCGAAAAGATCTTCAAATGATAATGGATACACGATAATTGCAAAAAAAGCTTTCCCCCAATCCCCGTGAGTGGGGGGGGGGGGGTAGGAGTGTCAAATGTGGTGTCGTTCGAAAGGTCTTCGAAAAATAATTGATACGTATTCTTTTTTACTGCCAAATGGATTGGGAAACAATTCAAACAGAGATCTTGAGATTTTGCAAAAATTAAAAATGCAAAACTTCGGATACCCAAAAGTACCAAAAGTTTTAACTTTCGGGTTTTGTGCCCATGGAGACTTTTGTTCAGAAAGACTTTCTCTATCCAACGAGCATAGTTTCGTTCAATTTGACCAAAAGCCATTTTCCATTAGGAAAGGGCGGGGTCCTTTGTAATTATTAATTTGGGTCCAGAGTAAACCCCCTCTCCTAATGAACTAATTTAGTTTCTTTTTACAACATATTTTAATTTGTAGATGATCGCAACGAATACCGAGTTTCGTTGAAATATAATAAAAATTACGGCTGGTAGTGGCAAATTGGTAATTTGTATCGGGAGTAACCCCCCCCCCCCCACTACTAATGAACCGATTTAGTTTATTTTTACAAAACATATTTCTATTAATATGGACACAACGAATACCGAGTTTCGTTGCAATACAACAAAAATTGCGGCCGATATGGGCAAATAAATACTTTGGGTCAGGAATAAAACACCACTCCTTTCAGTTTTCATTGAACTACTTTGTAAAGGGAGTAAACCCCTTCTCCGGATTGACCGATTTTGCTGGTTAACGAACTCATTCAATCGTTTCCTAGGGGAATACTATATACCAAGTTTCGTGACGAAAAAACAAAAACTCTGGTGTGTATCGTGTTAACGATAGTTCATCATATGTCCTACGCGATACTTTACATTGCCATAACTAGAACCCGGAAGTTAGGCATTTATTTTTGCCAAAAAGTCTTTTTTTTAAAAAGAATTTCCTGTTTTGCCAAAATGTACCATGAACTTGGTGAATTTAGGTTTTGGAGTTATGTGCAATGAAACTAAATTATCCTTAGCTATTTGGTGAAGAAAAACAGAACGGTACTTAGCTATCCTCTCCGCATAGTTTTACCTAAAATTGCATTTTTTGAAATTGCTGTCATATAAATTTCATCGAGGTACTCTGCCGTATGAGTGCACAGCCTAATAAAATGAAGGTGTCAATTAGCAATACGATCATTTTTACAAAAAACGAGTTTACCATAATTATTTTCCTGAGAGAGTTATTGAACACTTTGTTATAGCAAGTAACTGAACATTAACAGTGAGATCCACCTAATATCTCGTGTGAAACTGTCAGCATTTATTAAAAAAAGCGAAAATTTTAATAAAGAAGAATTAAACTCAGCACACGAAAAAACGTTTGGAAATATACAAATATCTACCAATGGAGTAAAATGTAACTTTTTTTTAAATATAATACTTGCTGTTTCGTAATATGAAAACCGTTTATCATCCAAAATAATTATTCTATCGAATTGGTAGTGGTCAGAGATGGGCATAATTTTATTTATAAATAAAAATACGACTTTATTCGTACTTCATATATTTGTGAATACGAATATAAAAAAATTCGTAATTCATATATTTGTGAATACGAATATAAATAAATTCTTATTCATAAGTGTGAATACGAATTTATTTTTATTCACATATATTAAATATAAAAATACGAATAAATTTTATTCGCAAATTTTTCTGCGAATAAAAATAAATTCACAGGAAAAATTGTAAATAATCACAAAAAATGTGAATATTTACAAAAAATCAAGTGATTAAGAAAAAAATCACATTAAAATATACGAATAAAAATTTATTCACATTATAATTTGTGAATAAAAGTTTATTCAAAATAAAATTCGCAAATAAATTATTAATTTATTCGTATTAAGATGATATCACGAATGTTATTGAAGGTGTGTTTTTTTTTTTTTTTTTTTTTTTTTTTTTTTTTGACGGAGGTACAGATGACAAACTGTGTCCCTTGCAGCATTGCTCGTGGTCCCGCGGCGGATTCGGGGTAAACAAAAAATCTAGGCGCTAAAACCTAGACGTTAAACGCCTTAAAAAAAAAAAAAATAAAAAAAAAAAAATAAATAAATAAATAAAAAACCCCTTCAATAACTTTCGTAATATCATCTTAATACGAATAAATTCATAATTTATTTGCGAATTTTATTGTGAATAAACTTTTATTCACAAATTATAGTGTGAATACATTTTTATTCGTATATTTTAATGTGATTTTTTTCGTAATCACTTGAATTTTTGTAAATATTCACATTTTTTGTGATTATTTACAATTTTTTCTGTGATTTTAGCACTTTCCTCCGAAGGAAAGTAGCTATTGAGGTTGGACTCATGACGGAATTTTTGAAAAATGTCTTCACATCTTTATCGATCCTACCTAGTAGACACCGAAAATGACCCCCGTTAAAATTTATATATATCTATATATATATATATATATATATATATATATATATATATATATATATATATATATATATATATATGTGTGTGTGTGTGTGTGTGTGTCTGTTAACACGATAGCGGCCAGAGTTTTTGTTTTTTCGTCACGAAACTTGGTGTATAGCATTCAATTAGCAAACGATTGAACGAGTTCGTTAACCACCAAAGTCGGTCCACCGGAAGGGGGGGTTTACCCCGAACCCAAAACACTAATTTGACCATGTCAGCCGTAATATTTGTTATATTTCAATGAAACTTGGTATTCGTAGTGGTAATATAGAGAGAAAAGTGAGATATAAAAATGAACTAAATCGGTTCATTACGAGGGGGGGTTTACTCCGGACCCACAATACCAATTCGCCACTACTAGCCGTGATTTTTGGTATATTTCGACGAAACTCGGTATTCGTAGTGGTAATCCACAGGTAAATATGTGTTGAAAAATAAACTAAATCGGTTCATTAGGAGGGGGGGGGGGTTTACTCCGGACCCACAATACCAATTCGCCACTACCAGCCGTGATTTTTGGTATATTTCGACGAAACTCGGTATTCGTAGTGGTAATCCACAGGTAAATGTGTGTTGTAAAAATAAACTAAATCGGTTCATTAGGAGGGGTTTTACTCCGGACCCACAATACCAATTCGCCACTACCAGCCGTGATTTTTGGTATATTTCGACGAAACTCGGTATCCGTAGTGGTAATCTACAGGTAAATATGTGTTGTAAAAATGAACTAAATCGGTTCATTACGAGGGGGGTTTACTCCGGACCCACAATACCAATTCGCCACTACCAGCCGTGATTTTTGGTATATTTCGACGAAACTCGGTATTCGTAGTGGTAATCTACAGGTAAATATTTGTTGTAAAAATAAACTAAATCGGTTCATTAGAAGGGGGGGTTTACTCCGGACCCAAATTCCTAATATACTCATACCGGTCGTAATTTCTGCTGTATTGAAACGAAACGCGGTATACGTCGTGGGTAACTCATGAGAAAGAAGTGTTGTAAAAATGAGCTGAATCGGTCAATCGGAAAGCGGGGGTTTACTTTGTAATATATTTCAATAGAAAAGCCCGCCAGAAGTAGGTTCACAAAGCCGCTCCAAGGAGCGCTTTGTATCTAGAGGGACTGTATCCTGTTCCTGCGTTAGATCAAAATACGATAATATGAGGTTTTTTGTATTTATTACGTAGTGTAGTAGCTACCATGTGTAAACATAACTCTGGAAGCAAATTAATAATTGATCAATTACTCATTACAAATTTAAATGAGAACTATTCATGTTTTTATTTTATTTATGTAGGATATTATAAGCAAATTGTTCTGGAAAGCAGTCTACACTACCCAAATTCTGAGGAAAGTGCTTAGTTATGCAGCTCCTACGTGACGGACTTTTATTTTTATTCGCAGAAAAATTTGCGAATAAAATTTTATTTGTATTTTTATATTTAATATATGTGAATAAAAATAAATTCGTATTCACACTTATGAATACGAATTTATTTATTCTCGTATTCACAAATGTATGAAGTACGAATTTATTTATATTCGTATTCACAAATATATGAAGTACGAATAAATTCGTATTTTTATTTATAAATAAAATTATGCCCATCTCTGATAGTGGTCTCGTTCGACTCAGCACAAAACAATACTTCAAAAATGACACAGAAATCAAAAAGATTCAAACACCTATAGTTTTTTCCCCAAAATCGGGTGCTTGGCACCACTGTGCGCAGTAAGGATTACTGTTTATGCAGGATTTGGATACAATGCTTTTACCATTAATAAATGTTTAAAGTATAATCGGATTTTTTCACATCCATGTTTGTTCCAGACAACTGCAGGAAATGAAAAATATCCATTCTAGACCTTTATATTCTGAAATAGTATGTCTCCTCTAATAGAAAGATATATTGGACGGATAAAAAGTTATAGAATATTTGATAATGTTTCCATTGTCGAGTGGGCGAGGAATATTCGCCCTAACTTATCAATTTTTCACATCCACAACTTTGCCCTAGGAAGGGAATAATTATAGCCACGTGGCTATGTGTTAACGTTAGCATGTTTGTCATTTCATATTTATTCTGCCTTTTCCTTTTCTTCAGTTTGCCCTCTTATTTCCTACTTAATCTTAGCTTGGCTTCCACCACGTCATGTTTGTATCGTTTCTCTTCTTATATACATACATATCTTCTATTTACTTGTAGCAAGTATGGAAGGAGTGAAGGAATTGAAGTTGCACTCATGAAAGAAGTTTTACCTATTCCTCTTCCTCATTTCTCGCTCACATTCCCTCATTTGTTCACAGCTTGGCTTCCACCACGTCATGTTTGTATCGTTTCTCTTCTTATATACATACATATCTTCTATTTACTAGTAGCAAGTATGGAAGGAGTGTAGGAATTGAAGTTGCACTCATAAAAGAAGTTTTATCTATTCCTTGTCTTCATTTCTCCCTCTCATTCCCTCATTTGTTCATAGCTTGGCTCCCAACGCGAGTTTTTAAGATGCTTTCGAAGGGTAGTCATCATTATTCCTTTGATTTATACTAATGGTGAATATGCCAGGCGATTTCCGAACGGACGATTACCAAACAACTTCTTTAGCTCCACGTTTCAATGTCTTAGAGAAACTGGTGCATTTGCTATAATACCGTGTGCTGATGACATTTCCCCCCTTTAAGAAATGAAGAAAGGAGTGCGACCATATTACAATATTTTGATGATAATGCATCCTAATTTCAGGAAGCAATAAAAAAAAATAATCACCTCTGGTCGCAAGAAAATCCCCATGGAATGCTTTTGGAAATCACCTGGCATATTGACAAAGGGCAGTATTAGTATTACCATTGCAAAAACCGTACACAAACACCATATCGGCCTATTCACAAGTAGTATAAATTGAAGGAATAGTGATGAGTACTGTACGAAAGACTTTTAATATAACGTAAATAATTCATAGCAATGAAAATCTTTAGGTGTGAATATCTCCTAAACAAAGCGTTTGCGGACATACCTTCAGAGGAAATTATTTTCTTGTTTTGAGCTCGTCAGTTCATATTATCAGTTTGGCCACTTAACCCTGAAACACCCTGTATATATATATATATATATATATATATATATATCTGTTCGCTCTCTAGATGCCCCGAAAATGGACCGTTTTTGATGAAATATGGTACAAAAATGCATTCTCTAATTTATGACGTCAAGTTCGTTAACCGCCAGGAGCTCGTTCACCGGAACATGTTATTTGGGAGGAATTCAGCCTAAAAATATTAGTGCTTATTTTCTTCGTTACTGGGCTTCCAGATAGTCGTGATACTGGTCACTAGGAATCTAATGAACCCATTTTGAAGACCATATCTATAACCGCTTTCGGGAAAAAATTTTGGATAAATACTTATATATCTCGAAACCGCGTTGGAAATCTATTCAAAACTTTATAAAAGTTATTAGAAAATCGTTTCTCACGCAATTTTTGATAGAGTAATCTCATTCGGAGAGACCCATGCTAGAAGGGAGTAATTTCAGCTCCGGATACTGTATGTTTCCTCTTCTGGTCCCTCTCTTGAGATCTTTCTTCTCTTTACTTTTTAATTTTACATATTTACATTTTCCACCAAAGATTAAGACAAAGCATTAACTCATCTATTCTAAGCTTTCTAAATGACACTAGTGATAAGAACAAAACCACGCTATGGTGACGCAATTTCTTAATCGTGTTTATTATACTAAAAAGAAACTTATAACACAATAAATAAATTTATTAGGATTTGGTCTTAGTCTGAACCCAAATGATTAATAAGCCTCTATCAGTGAAAATTTATGTTACATTAAAACTCCCTTTAAAATACCAGAAACTAGTCTTTTAAAAATAAATATATTGGGGCTTTTATTATTTGGTCAGTATCAAACGTCATTTTGATTAAATCGCAATAAAATTACCCCCAAAACATACTTTAGAATGGAATTATGCTAACAAGGTTTTCCTGAAATCCCCCACTTCATGCCCAATTATTCCAGTGCCCCTAACGGCCATAATATTTGTGCTGTTGCGACGATATAACATTCGAAACTAATGGGGATTATAAATTCTCGAAAGCGTCTCACCCTCTCTCCTTCTCTCCATCACTCCCTCCTCCCTCTCACTCTCCCTCTTCTTTTTTTTTTTTTTTTTTTTTTTTTTTTTTTTTTTTTTTTTTTTTTTTTTTTTTTCCTAACCCAATAAAACGAGCGAAAAACAAAAAAGAAAATAAAAGAAGAAAAAGAAAAACTGCGCAAGTGCAACTGCAATGAGGTCAAACACTGCGGGGTGGAAAGGAGACAGGACTGCCTTATGTTGTGCGTGGCACATTTGAAGGCTGGTAAAAATAAGTAATTGTTGATAAATAGACCAGTCGCCACTGGTGGTGGGTTTTAGACTGAACGACTGGGAAATCGTTAGTATTGTCGCAAATGGACTCCCTCTTCATGTCTCCCTGTCTCTCTTTATAGTCTCCCTCTCTCCCTGTCCCTCTTTACCCCCCCCCTCTACCTCTGGCATCCCAATAGGTGTTATAGGCCTAGGTATGGTTTAGCCTAGTCTAATCCGAGCACCCCGTATTAATTCTAATCCTATTTCTACTCTCTCTGCAATTTTTCTCTCCGTCGCACTCTTTCTAGAAGATAGAAATAAAAACTATAATAGTTTCTTCTTGCTTTTGTTTTTCCCCCCTGTTTTCCACGTTGGAGTAACCCTCCATCGTGGGAGTTTATTTTGTGTGCCATCTATTCTGAATACCGCATGTAATAATAAGTAGTTCTTAATTTCAGAAAAAAATTAAAAATGTCTTCCTCGGTTTTGAAAAAGCACCTTTTAAGCGAGGAACTAATTCTCAGAAGTGCATTAAAGTTGGAAGCAAACGCAATAATCTGAATGCTGTTAGTGCCGACGGCTATAATCATACTTTCTTTGAAAAGGCTGGGTATTGGTCATTTAATGACTATTGCAAGATAAATCATTTTTTTTCTGAAATTAAGAAGTAATTATTATAGTTTTTTTTTGTTTTTGTTTTTTTTTTTTACTGTCTATCTTCCTGAAAGAGGATAGCGGACATTTTTTTTTTATTAATTTATTTTAAGAGCTTCGCAACGAAGGTGACTTGCTCTTTTTAAATTACAAAACAAAATATACAATATACAAAAGTAGAAATTTATGGAACTAAATATTACAAACGTGTTCAGAATAAGAAATAGGAGCTAACATTATTTACAGTATTGCTTATTACAATATAGATATTATATTTACATACATATGACTTATGTATACATACATATGACTAAAACTACTAACATTAATTAATGGTTAAAAAAAAAAAAAAAAAAAAAAATTTAATTGAAATCAGATTATTATTATACCCTCGAAATATTATCTAAATTTTTTCCTGGAATCAAATTTTTGTGTGTAGGTTGTGTTGTTTTAAAAATGTAAATATATCGTTGATGAAGGGGCTACCCTCTGTCAGTAGTTCCTGTAAGTTGTAAGGTAGTTTTAGTTGTTCTAGTATTCTGCATTCCGTTAGTAAGTGTTTTATTGTCATTGGAACGTTACACTGTCTGCAAATGGGTTGTTCTTTCTTTGTCATTAAATAAGAGTGAGTTAGTAAAGTGTGTCCTATGCGTAGTCTACATAGTATAACCTCTTCTCGTCTGTTTCTTCGGCTACTAGAGCTCCATTCGTATATAGTATTTTTGATTTCTCTGAGTTTGTTGTTTTGTATGTTTGTCCAGTATTCTTGCCATGTTTCTTGTATAGTATCAACTAGTTCTTTTTTTATGTCTTGTATAGTTGCGTTTTCTATGTAAATATTCTGTTTTCTTGTAGCCAATTTTGCTTGAATGTCGACTGTCGTACTTTCTGTGATATTTGTATGTCCGGGTAGCCAGATCATTGTGATGGATATGTTTTGTTCTTGTAGTCTGTAGAGTTGAATGGATAGCGGACAGTGACTGAATTGTGAAGTAGAATGTTAAAGAAAAAAAGTTTCTAAAGAGGTTAAAACATTTTTAATTTAAGTCGTTATATCTTAAAACCAGGAATCGAAACAGTTATTTCTTTATAGAAAAGTTAAAATTAAACTGTTTAAAACTTTTTTATTTAAAAGTTTTACGAGTAAAATTTATTTAGGAACTCCTAATATTAAATACATGAAAATAAAAGTTAATATATTACTTCTAGCACTTTCCTCCCAAGGAAAGTAGCTATTGAGGTTGCACTCATGACGGAATTTTTAACAAATTTTTATCTTTATCGATCCTACCTAGTAGACACCGAAAACGATCCCCATTTAAATTGATATATATATGTGTGTGTCCGTTAACACGATACACGCCAGAGTTTTTGTTTTTTCGACATGAAACTTGGTTTCAGTTTTTCCCCTTCAAACGATTGAACGAGTTCGTTAACGAGCAAAATCGGTTCAACTGGAGGGGGGATTTACTCCGGAGCCAAAGTAGTTATTTGCCAATAACAGCCGTAATTTTTGTTATATTTCAACGTAACTCGGTATTCATTGTGCTCAACAGAAGAGAAAAAGGTTTTGTAAAAATAAAGTAAATCGGTTCACTAGAAGGGGAGGTTTAATCCGGACAAATATTCCTAATTTCGTCATACCGGTCGTAATTTCAGTTGTTTTATTACAAAACTCTTTATACGTCCTGGCTATCTAATAAGAAATATGTGTTGTAAATATATAAATCGGTCTATCGGAAGGGGGGGGGAGTTCCTTTGTACTATGTTTGAATTGAATTTCCCCGCCTAACGTAGGTTCGCGAAACTCCCAGTAAGAGTGCCACGTAGGGTAGTACCCCAAATACATAAACTCTGAAAAGAAATTAATTACAAAATTAATAATTGAAACTGCTGCTCATAAAAAATGCAAAAAAGCAGAATTATTTATGTTTTTCTTTTATTTATATATCTATATATATATATATATATATATATATATATATATATATATATATATATAGGTTTTAGCGCGGTTCCTCCCTCCCCGATAGGGAGGAACCCCGCTTATAAGGTTGATACAATGAAACAATCCGGAAGTACCGACTAGAAAATTTCGCGTTTCAGAACCCTTAGAGACCGAAAATAACGGTGGTTAAAATTTGTATATATATATATATATATATATATATATATATATATATATATATTTATTTATATATATATTTGTCTGTTCGCGGATTTCTGGCCTCCCTCATGGTCCGATTTTGATGAAATTTGGTACAAAAATCTGTCGCCCGATTTGAAAGGTCAAGTTCGTTAACTAGCAAAATCTGCCCACTGGAAGATGGCGTTTGGGGCGAAATGCGCGCAAAAAAATCGTAACGCTTACGTTTTTGAGTTCATAAGCTTGTAAGTACTCGTTTTATAGGCTTCTTTGGCTAGGAAAACGATTGAAACCATTTTCAATGCGATAGCTTTAACCGTTTTTGAGAAAATTGGAAAAATAGTTTTTGAATACCGTTTTTGGTTTGGGTACTTAGAATCATGGGATTCAGTTGAAATATTTTCTGCATGTTTTACTATTATTAAAACTAATATGTTGAAATTTTGGTTACGTTTGGAGTTAAGGAAGGGTTAGAATAAAATATTTTATTAACAGACATAAAAAGTTTTGGTAACTTGGTATATTTTCCTTAATATCTCGAAAAAGGTTGAGAATCTTGGTAAACGAAAGAATACCATTAGAAAGCTTACTAAATGCTCTACAAAAAAGGTTCTGATGAAAGTTTTGATTAGGCGATGTCAATCGGAGAAATAAGTGCTTAAAACATTAAAGTAATTGATTTTTCTTATTCGAACTGTTCTTTTTGTGTGTTTTTATTCCTTGTTATTTTTTAATTGCTTATTGTTGGATAATGTATTTTACAATAAAACAGATTAGGCAAAATAAGAAAAACAATTCATTGTTAGAAATATAGCTTGCCAAGAGAAAAAGATTCGATGACGTCTTTTGAATATTTTCAATTGCCTTTATGCTGTTGGTTTTTTTATTTTATTGTTTAATTGATTTTATCTGTAGAATTATTACTATAGTAAAAGAACACAGGAATATGTGAAAATGTTTGATATTTTCCATTTCATTGAAACGTATGAAATGAAGTATCGGTAGAAGAGGTTTCTAGGGTCTTGCGGACCCGACCCCAGGTATAGCCATAAAACCCTTTGAACAAAGGCCGAGGAAAATGTTATCTGTTTCTATTCTATGCTTTTCAAATGAGAATAGGGATATGAACAGGAACCGGGGTCTCCCGTGGTCTAATGGCTAGCGCCTTGGATTCATAAGCGGGAGATGGTGGGTTCGATTCCCAACCTCCGGCAGGAATTTTATCATCCCACGGCTCGCTGGGTCCTCCCTAAACCCTGGATGTCGGCGCTAATGACCTAGATGTAGATGAGCCGTAAAAAAAAAAAAAAAAAAAAAAAAAAAAAAAAAAAAAAAAAAAAAAAAAAAAACTGGAACCGCGCTAAGATGACGCAGTTCCTGCGAGTCGGGCTTTTTTTTTTATTACAGCGCTTCGACAACTAGTATAGGTTATTTTAAGCAAATTATTCAAGAATGCACTCGACACTACCCAATTCTGAGGAAATTATTTTTTGAATGTGAAATAAAAGTTATCACTATTTTAATCAAGAATTTTAGGGCTTCGTTGCTTTACAATACCTTAAATACTGTGAAGAAAGGAAATACACACTTCCATACCGATATTAACTAGCACTTATCCTACACGGAAGTCCAGCCATTCAAGTAAGTGTTGAAAGAGCCTTTTCAACCCTAAAGCTTACATTAAATGATTATAGATGTAATCTAATTTCCATCAAATTACAAGATAAATTATTATAGAAATTTAATTAATTCTTCAAAATAAGTGAAATGTTCTTTGTTTAAAAATTTAGTTTTGTCTGTTTACTGAAATATGTTTGTTGATACAAAAAAAAAATTAATATTATTAGCATTAATTTATACGTTTGAACTTTTTCCTATTAAGTATTTCAATAACAATTATTTTAAAACTTTTATTTTTTAAGTAGAAAAATAACAGAAAAAAACACTTTTTTTGAAAAAGTTGAAACCCAAAAAGGTATGTAGATTTGAAGTTTGGCTAACAACTCTGATAACACTGAATACGTTACATTTTGAGTGCTGTACGTTGCAGCTACATTACTCAAACACACATACCAAGTGCTCATGAGCAGCACTTGGATCATCGGTAAATTCCATAATAACAACACGGATAATGTCATTCTGGAGTTCGGTGTTGCAGCTTTCGTCTTTGGATGAAGGGCACCAGTATTTGTCTGCATCATTATCATTAGGAACTTCAAAGTCTGTTTAGACTATGAGTGAATAACAACTAGATGCGACAAGAACTGCTTTAGGTTTCAAATGACTTAAATAAAGAAGTGGTATTTAAGATGAAAAAAAATTCAAACACAGTTTAAGAAACCATTAGTACCATTTACTTTATCTTTAGTGGTATGTACCATTAATATTTCTAACCTTTACTTTCTGATGAATATCCACAAGATGAATCTATATAAAACTCATTTATAGTCATATATAAGCTAGCGTTACAAACAATTTCCCTCGAGATGTAACAATGGCCAATCTGGTAAATAGAAAAGTTAATAATCAGGAATAAACATTGCTGTCTGTAACGTCTGGGCCAACAGTAGCGGTAGTAATGACACATTCCAAATGAGACAGCGCATTTTCTCAAAAAGGGTCTTCTTTATCTTTGGAAAAGTGTTATAAAACAAATTGATGCACAATCAATATTTCTAATAAAAGAAATGTGTATTGACAATAATGACACAAGTTAAAATAGTACAATAGATGTCCCTCAATTGTTGTGCAAGAACGTCATAAGTTTTCTGTACAATATTGGCGTCAAAAGAAATAGTCCTTTCTTCATTTTTGTGCAAAATTGTTTTATAAAGAAATAATACACTCTTTCTCTAAACAATACAGACATTTCTTGATTTACGATCCGAAGGTGACTGATTATGACGTTATTGAAAAGAACAACTCTGGAATATATTGTAATCTGTTAACGACACTACTTACCTCTAGCAGTGAAAATGAAGTTAAAAATATGATGGTACTAAAGGCTTATGATACTATTTCAGGGCATTCCGAAAATAGTCTTAACTCAAAAGAGACGATTTTTGCTGTTCTTGAAAAACTGAGAGTGACATATAATGTTAATTAGGACCCTCCATCCCTGCTTGTATACATTATTTTTTAACGTTACATTATATTTTTGAAATCAGCAATAAATTTTATTTAATGCTAATTTACATTCAAAGTTCAAAATTGTCTTCTTAAAACAACAGTCACTATTCAAAATGTTTATATTAATAAAAAAAGTCTAGTCGGTGAATAATTTTCGAGAATCGCTACTCTTAAAAAAATTCTGAAAGCTGCCGAATTTCACAAAAGTTGTAAAATTTAATTACCTTCTCACGGTATACTCAGAACTGACATTATCTCTCAATTTCATTATCTAATTGGAAATTTGGAAAGAAAAGCATGATTATTTTTGTGATAATGTCAGAATTAAATGAAAATTATTCTTGATGAAATGGGCATTTGATAATTGGAATGGGAAGGGTGTTGCTATAATATATAAAAAAATTAGCCCGTGTACAAATGGGTTCAAGTCATTACTATCCCTTTAAAGTCATGAAACAAGGAAAGAATCATCCGTTCATCTTAAAAACGTTTTTTAATGTTGTTTGATTATGAGTCAGAATTATTTAATAGAGAAAAATCAGCACTTACAAGCATAAATAATATCTATCTCCAACAATTAATTAATATAAAATACGGAAGACTTGGATTTGTGTGTTAGAAATGATGTCTGGAATTCAACTGATTTACTCAATGTTGATACCGATTCATTACCTTTGGATCTTATTACTCACAACGGAGACTGTTTCAGACCTAAACAAATACTACAATGTAAAGTTTTGGTGTATTATTTACATCATTCCAATACCAAATTTTAGAATTCTGAACATGAATTTTGTCCACCTAGTTAGCACAATCGAAACACTGTATGCCGGTGGGAATCAAACCAATCATCTCCCACTTATGAATCTAAGGCGCTAACCTCAAGACCACGGGGAGACCCCTATTTTCCTTAATATCTCGAAGACGGTTGGGAAATTATGGTAAGTGGAAGGTAATCATTCGAAAGCTTATTAAATTTTCTAGAAAAAAGGTCTTGAAGCAATTTTCGATTAGGCGATGTCAATCGGAGAAATAAATGCTTAAAACTTCAATTGTCTTTGTTTTGTTCTTTTGAACGGGATTTTGTAGTTATTTAGCTCACTTTTTAATTGCTTGTTTTTTGTTTTAAATTGCATTTATTTGTAGAATTAGATAGATAGATATGATCAGGGCCCCTTAGGGGGGAAAGCAGCTCGACCTCAAAGATCTATTGAGCCCCTGACAACCTGCTGGGTCACTTAAAGCAGTCCTGCGTCCCTGACAAACCCTCTGATCTTCTGAGGTGTGAGCTCAGAATCTCTTCCTGGGTCAGTTTGTAGAATTAGTATTATCGTAGAGAATACAACAAAATGTGAAACGTTTTGGTATTTTTCAACGCATTGAACTGTAAAATAAGTATCTCTAGAAGTGGGTGCTGGGGGCTGGCCAACCCTCAAAGGGAAGGCCATAAATCCTTAGCCATAAAATCATTTCAAGAAAGGTAAAACCATAATAATAACTGTTTGTATTTTAATCTTTCCAAATGAGACTAGAGATAAGAACGGAACCGCGCTGAGATAACGTAGTTCCTGCGAGTCAGACTATTAAATAATGAATTTAAATATGAGCTCTTTTTATGAGCCTAGTTGAGGAAATGGCCACCAGGCGCGCTACCTACCGGCTCGGAAGCGGTATTGATTTCTTCATAGGACTCTGGCGCATTCTCTTACTGAAACGTGAAACTGATTCCTCTTGTTGTTTAACATTCTTAAGTTTTTATAGTTATGGTATTAGAAAGTATAATACTGAAACGACTACTAAAGAATGGGAGTATATAAGGGAAGGGGCTGTGGAGGCTGCAGTCCCCTCCGTAATTTTTATTTCATTAGAGAAAAATGTGTCTTTAAAAACTCAAAAATAAATTAAGTAAGATCTAAAGATTAAGTAAGATCTATTGTAAGCATGGGCGTATATAAGGGAGGGGGCGAGGGGACTACAGCACCCCCCCCCCGAAATTTTTATTTGATCTGTAAAAATGTCATAAAACCCTTAAAAATAAATTAAATAAGATCATTTAGTTCATAAAACATATTCTATTTTGGGTGTAATAGCGTTTAAGTTGGCTAAAACTCTTCCTAGATCAAAATTGTTACTATTCCATACACCGGAAATGGTCTCAGCCCCCCCCCCCCCGAAAGAGATTGTATGTTTTGGAATTGAAGGACCCTCGGAAAAAAACCTTTTATCACGATTGATAACACAATCTAGAACATTGAACTAAATACATTTAATTAAAGCTGATAGTAATATGGATTATTATGCCAAATTCAGTAGGCCTTATAAATTGTGTATTAAACAAAGCGATCGAAATTTTTGATATCCCAAAAAATGGGACTAATATTGGGCATTCAATATTAATCAGATTGTGGAAACTAGCAAAAACGAGCCAGTGTAATTTGTTGTAACGGAGAACTATGTAATTTAAACTGTTATTAAAAATAAAAAAAAAATAAGAAATATTTTGGGATATTATAAAAAATACAATTTATTATATAAATAAATTATATTATATACAACGTATGGAACTACAACACAAGTATAATACATTTTATAGACATTCTATTCGCCAAGTTGTACATTTATATAACGCGATTAAATAAATTAAGTTAATATTTATTAGGACTCCCAGCCCACCCCAATCCTCTTGGCAGATCCCTCTCTTCCAATGTTATTCCTGATAATCCTCCTCGCCGCCTCCACCGCCATTGGCCACGAGACAACTTACTGACAGAAATTGTGTAAATATTGTAAATAATGTACATAGTTCAACCAATTTTACATTAAAATAATTAACACTCCGTGCCAAAGGGTCGTGGGTTCGATACCCACTAGGGGTGGTGGCTTTTCTTTAGAAAAAAGAAAAGGCATCAGCCCTATCCTGGCTAGAAAAGGGTGGTAATCTATAGGATAACCTGTCCTAAAATTCTCTGTTAGTAATAAATGGACGTAAAAATTTAATAATAACATTAAAATAAGATAAGAACATAACTGTCATTGGGAGTAGCAGTAATGTCTGCCTTCTCCCCTCATCCCATCAAGTGTGTTGACATGACAAGTGTGTTTGATCAAATTTACTTACTGTACAAATTTGTACAGATTGTAAATATCAATAAAGGAGAAATAAAAAAAAAATATTTATTAGGAATATGACTCCAACGGTATGTTAAAAATCTATCCTCTAAAAAGAGAAACGACTTCTTAAAATATGGTATTTAACTACATTTTATTTATATATCTAGTTCGAAAAAATAATAGAAATTTGATAACATGAAAAAATAAAAATCATTTGAATGGATAAAGGTGATGATAAATAAGTCTTTGGTGTGGTTATCCCTTGCAGTGATTGTTTCCTTTTTAAAGGGCTTGAGATGTAGGTTGAAGTTCAAGAACAGAACTCTTCCCCGTCCTATCGTTCAAATATTAAAACACAAGTATAGTCGCAGGAAAATAATTCACTCCTGGTATTATATCACATGGCTAGTTTTGTAAATAGTATTCTAAACTGTATTTTACAATATAAATTAATTTTAATTTAAATAGTTTTTAATGCTTATTTTACAACATAAAGAAATTATCAATAACAATATCCTACCTCTATTTCTCTCCTTTAAATTCACTTTTTTTCTTTTTCTTGAGGGCATAATCATTGTATGCTCAGTATACTAGTAAAGTATTATACATAACAAATATATACTACAATAAATACTATTCGTAAAGGGTACTTATATACTAACTCACAATGGCAAACCGTAAGGTAAAATATGTGAACATTTGGCAGAAGAATTATGGAGACAAGGTTGTAAGTAGAGGGTATAGGTTTCTGGTACCTCGGACATCACTGGTGGGCTTGGTCTCAGACGTAGATGGCCCCTTCTACTGGAACTGCACCATTATAGCAGATCTCTGACTCTATGGCCTTGTGGCTAGCCGATGTGGGTCTAATGACTCATCATGCAGTTCGAGGGTTGGAGCCTTGAGGGTGTGACCTCATGGCTAGTGGCTGTAGATCTCATATCTCATCAACTGATCGAGAAATATATGTGACACCTGTCTCATGACACATGAGATGCGCCTAACTAGTGAATCTGCATTTTTAAAGCGGATCTCACAGTCGAATATTACATGTCGTGGCTTTCGTAAGCTTCTTCTTAAGAATGAAAATCACAATTGGAAATATCTAGTGAAGACCGAGAGCGACATCATACGTGTTTCGGACATACGGCCATGACCTAGAGAATTGTATGAGCATAATAATTAACTTTTATAAAGTTTTATCCATACCTAATTAAAGAAGCTAATTATAGTCTCATCTTTCGTCATATGAACGAATAAAGATATATTTTATTAACAAGCTGAACGATTTGAAAGCTAAAATTGATTTCTATCAAAGTGATAGAGATACCAAGATATGAACAATAGATAAGCTCGTGAAGATTATGCTGAAGCTCTATGAAGAGGGGGATATAAGTCAATGCATAGATAGCATAAACAAATTGTCAGTTCAAGCGAAGGCTTCGAGAAGGAAACACCGTTCCAGGTATATTTAATAGCCAAGAAACGTGAGTGACATAACGTGGCATATGTTTGTCGAGCCTGCTCATCACAACATGCGTCTTTTTACAAATACAATACAAATCTGTTTAGAATGAATACTGAGACACGTATATCTCGACATTATGCAACGTCCCACCATGAACTCGATTTCTGATCAAAAATTCAGTCTTTATTTCGATTTGAATGTCTTGAGGTCCACTAAGGGGCTTGATCAGCTGAAGGATCGCCATACCATTTTGCTTTTTCAGATTGAAGTGTTGCGACGACGCCACTTCTACTCCTGGCGGGGCCCGCTTCTGCAAAACGAAACAAAAAACAATTCTTCCATCAAACATATTTGATAATTCATACGAATTTCTTATTTATTTATTTATATATATATATATATATATATATATATATATATATATATATATATATATATATACAGGGTGATTCAGGTCTAAGTAGACAAACTCTAGGTGATTGTAGACATAATTTACAACAAAAATGTTCATTTGAAGTATGGTCCGATTCCGGAAGGAAAAGGAGCTATGTCCAATTTTCTGTTTTTTTGACGTATTATTATTTTTATGTTGTTTTTTTTACGGTGCATCGACAAAACTTGGCCATTAGCGCCGGCCTCCAGGGTGCAGCCAGGCATTTCTCAGCGAGCCCTGAGATGAGAAAATTCCTGCCGCCGGTGGGGGATCGAACCCACCATCTCCCGCTTATGAATTCAGCGCGCTAGCCACTAGACCACGGGAGACCCCTTTTTTTCTCTCTTTTTTTTGACGTAGTCATGTTTTTTAATGAATAAGAAAGGATTTCTCAAAAACTATTCAAGATAATTAATTCGAATTATGCCATCATAAAGTAGATAAAATTTTCTTTAAAAAAAAAACAGTAATTTAATTCACTAGAACCATTATTAAAAGATTCTTTCTGGACGTCCAATAACGCACTTCTCTTTTTATCAATGAATCGAGTTTTTTTCGCGATTTTTTTCCTCAACGGACTACAGATTCAATACTTACACAAAAACTGGAAGTGGAGGTTTATTGAGGGATAAATTGAACGATTGGCTCCCTTTTGTCAAAAAAATGTGGAATGTAGTTTTGTTACTTTCAAATACCCTATGTGAAGAAAGTAAAAGTTATTCATTATTTATTGGCCAAACTGTGGGAATACATTGTCCGGAAGCAATAAAAAGTAACTGTAAGAAATGATTGGAAAAGTTTTTCAATTGGGAGATATGTTACATTTTGTGTTTTACAAATTTTCATTTATTTATCTTTTACACGATGTAGTTTGCACTAAAGTATTTGCTAATATATTTGAAAATTTGAAATATGTCGAAATTGCAATTATACATTTATCATCTTGGGCAGTGGATCCATCCACTGTCTAAGAGCACTGGTGCTGTTTGCAGGACAGCAATCCATCTGGAACCATGAATCTATCTTCAAGCGGAACACGGAAGCGTTTCGAAGGAGGTTTAAAAATATGGTGAATCGAACCTGTCGGGAATCAGGATTGGCTGAAGAAGATATTAGTCCAAAATCCCGCACCACACGTTAACTTGGAGCTGATACTGATTGTGTGATCTTCACAGGGCATAAGGATTAAAAGGAATTTCACCAGCGAGCCGTGGGATGATAAAATTCCTGCCGGAGGTTGGGAATCGAACCCACCATCTCCCGCTTATGAATCCAAGGCGCTAGCCATTAGACCACGGGAGACCCCGGTTCCTGTTCATATCCCTATTCTCATTTGAAAAGCATAGAATAGAAACAGATAATATTTTCCTCGGCCTTTGTTCAACGGGTTTTATGGCTATACCTGGGGTCAGGTCCGCAAGACCCTAGAATCCTCTTCTACCGATACTTCATTTCATACGTTTCAATGAATTGGAAAATATCAAATATTTTCACACATTCCTGTGTTCTTTTACTATAGTAATAATTCTACAGATAAAATCAATTAAAAAATAAAATAAAAAAACCAACAGCATAAAGGCAATTGAAAATATTCAAAAGACGTCAACGAATCTTTTTCTCTTGGCAAGCTATATTTCTAACAATGAATTGTTTTTCTTATTTTGCCTAATCTGTTTTATTGTAAAATACATTATCCAACTATAAGCAATTAAAAAATAACAATGAATAAAAGTCCGACTCGCAGGAACTGCATCATCTTAGCGCGGTTTCTTTCTTATCCCTAGTCTAATTTGGAAAGATTAAAATATTTATTTATTGATAAGGCTTCGCAACTTTGGCGAATCGCCAAGAAGAAGAAGATTAAAATAGAAGCAGTTATTATTTTGGTTCCACCAGTCTTGAAAGGTCTTGATTTACGATCTTACCTGGAAGGGTCGGTCAACACTTGAAAGGGTCCCGCTAGTTACAAGGTCTTGGAAACTAGGAAATCTATATTTCTAACAATAATTTTTTTTGTTATTGTACTTAACTAGTTTTATTGTAAAATACATTATCCAACTATAAGCAATTAAGAAATAACAAGGAATAAAAACAGACAAAAAAAACGTTCGAATAAACGAAATCAATTACTTTAATGGTTTAAGCACTTATTTCTCCGATTGACATCGTCTACTTAAAACTTTTGTCAGAACATTTTTTGTAGAGCATTTAGTAAGCTTTCGAATGGTAACCTTTCGCTTCCCAAGATTTTCAACCGTTTTCGAGATATTAATGAAAGTATACGAAGTTCCCAAAACGTTTCATTATTTCTAGCTATAGAAAATTGGTATCATTTTACCTATCCTGTTTTACACAAAAATACATTTTCTTAACATAAGAAATTACAAAAATAAAAATCAATAAAAAACTAAGGGAAAGAGACAAAAATTACAAAAACAACGACCAACACCCGTTCATAAGAACTAAACAGACGTATTTGAAGTTTTAAGCACTTATTTCTTCGACTGACATCACCTAATCAAAACTTGTTTCAGAATCTTTTCTGTAGAGAATTTAGTAAGCGTTCAAATAGTTTCTATCCACTTACCACGATTTCCCAACCGTGTTCGAGATATTAATGATAGTATACGAAGTTCCCAAAACTTTTCATGTCTGTTCATAAAATATTTTATTCTAACCCTTCCTTAACTCCAAACGTAACCAAAGGTTTAAGATATTAGTTTTGATAAAATTTGAACATGCAAAAAATGTTTCAACTGAATCCCATCATTTTATGTACCAAAACCAAAAACGTTATTCAGCAACTATGTTCCCAATTTTCTCGAAAACGGTTAAAGCTATCGCCTTAAAAACGGTTTCATTCGTTTTCCTAGGCCAAGAAGCCTACAAAACGAGTACTTACAAGCATATGAACTCAAAAATGTAAGCGTTGCGATTTTATTTGCGCGAATTTCGCCCCAAACGCCATCTTCCAGTGGGCGGATTTTGCTGGTTAACGAACTTGACCTTTCAAATAACAGACAAATATATATATATATATATATATATATATATATATGTATATATATATATATATATATATATATATATATGTATATATATATATATATATATATATATATATATGTATATATATATATATGTATATATATATATGTATATATATATATATATATATACAAATTTGAACCACCGTTATTTTCGGTCTCTAGGGGTTCTGAAACGCGAAATTTTCTAGTCGGCACTTCCGGATTGTTTCATGAGATCAATTTTATAAGCGGGGTTCCTCCCTATGAAGGGAGGGAGGAACCGCGCTAACAATATAAACAGATCTAAGGTGTTACACGGGAGCTGGTGAAAGGAAGAATGAGAATGTCTCGTATTGCAATTCTCTGTATGCAGGGTCTGCTTCCAGGTAAAGTCATATACTTTTACTGCCCTTTACCGTTACTCAGAAGGCTCTTTGTGTTTACAAACAAAGGACTCGGTATAGACCACCCGTATTAACCCAAAAGTGATTATATCAAGCTTGATAAACTTCCTCAATTAAATTAAGGAATTTAAGAGTGCTTAAAATAGGTTCTTGATCTAGTCAAAAAATTCAAGGAGAATTAGATCATGAATAGAAAATCTCGGCCAAACAGAAGGAAAATAACAATAACAAGGATAGTCAAACTTTGTTTTCAAAGATTGTTAGTTGTAACACAAAAACGGTCACTCATGATTCTAATAAATTAACTGTGAAGGGTGATTACACAAATATTCCTGTTAAAGGCTTTTTAAGCTTCAATTTAAAAAACATATTAACCCAAAGGAATTATAGATTGGCCTAAAAACAAAAAACGATATAGAGGTTATATCAACAGAGTTTTTAAATATATGCAAAGACCTGTTGATCAATAAAATAAAAATAAAAAATAGAGTTCTCTGTAAAAGGTTTAATGAGTTCTATTAAATACATATTTTCCAATTTAGTTATAATTTTAACTATTGGAATTATTATCCAAAGATTCATATAATTACTCAACAATAGATTCTAATTTGAAGCACAGCTATTTTCGATATCTACCTGTTCGAATTGTTTTTCTTATTTTAATTAATCTATTTTATTGTCAAATACATTATCCAACTATAAGCAATGAAAACATAGGAATAAAAACAGAACAAAAAAAACCGTTCGAATAAAAGAAATCAATTACTTTAATGGTTTAAGCACTTATTTCTCTGATTGACATCGCCCAATTAAAACTTTCGTCAGAACATTTTTTGTAGAGCATTTAGTAAGCTTTCAAATGGTAACCTTTCGCTTCGCAAGATTTTGAACCGTTTTCGAGATATTAATGAAAGTATACGAAGTTCCCAAAATTTTCATTATTTCTAGCAACAGAAAATTGGTCTCATTTTTCCTATACTGTTTTACAAACAAATACATTTTCCTAACATAATAAATTACAAAAATAAAAAGCAATAAAAAACCAAGGGAAAGAGACAAAAATTACAAAAAGAACGACAAAACCCCGTTCATAAGAACAAAACAGACGTATTTGAAGTTTTAAGCACTTATTTCTCCGATTGACATAACCTAATCAAAAATAGTTTTAGAATCATTTTTGTAGAGAATTTAGTAAGCGTTCGAATAGTTTCTATCCACTTACCACGATTTCCCAACCGTGTTCGAGATATTAATGAAAGTATACGAAGTTCCCAAAACTTTTCATGTCTGTTCATAAAATATTTTATTCTAACCCTTCCTTGACTCCAAACGTAACATAACTTTCAACATATTAGTTTTAATGAAAGTAGAACATGCAGATAATGTTTCAACTGAATCCCGTGATTCTAAGTACCCAAACCAAAAATGGTATTCAAAAATTATTTTTCCAATTTTCTCGAAAACGGTTAAAGCTATCGCCTTGAAAATGGTTTCATTCGTTTTCCTAGCCCAAGAAGCCTATAAAAAGAGTACTTACAAGCTTATGAACTCAAAAACGTAAGCGTTACGATTTTTTCTGCGCGAATTTCGCCCCAAACGCCATCTTCCAGTGGGCGGATTTTGCTGGTTAACGAACTTGACCTTTCAAATTGGACGACGGATTTTTGTACCAAATTTCATCAAAATCGGACCATCAGGGAAGCCAGAAATGAGCGAACAGACAAATATATATATATATATATATATATATATATATATATATAAATATATACATATATATATATATATATATATATATATATATACAAATTTGAACCACCGTTATTTTCGGTCTCTATGGGTTCTGAAACGCGAAATTTTCTTGTCGGCACTTCCGGATTGTTTCATTGTATCAACCTTATAAGCGGGGTTCCTCCCTATGGGGGAGGGAGGAACCGCGCTAAAACATATTAACCCAAAGGAATTATAGATTGGCCTAAAAACAAAAAAGTCCGACTCGCAGGAACTGCATCATCTTAGCGCGGTTCCGTTCTTATCTCTAGACTCATTTAAAATGATTAAAATAGAAGCTGTTATTATTTTGGGTCCACATTTCTAGAAAACATGAAGATTAGATAGTTAGCCGTCGAGGTGATAAGTAAAGATGGAATGGTTGGGATTCGGCTAAAGAAACCTCAATACGATTTTTGTTAAAAAATCTATATTTAGGACGTTTCAGCTACTCATTGGTAGCCTTCGTCAGCATTTAAAGTGCCGGGAGGCAGAGGAGGACCAAAGTTGACAGTTCCATCTTTACTTTCAAGAAAGCTCTTATTTACGATCTTACCTGGATAGGCCAACCCGCCATAGGAAGGACCCCGCTAGGCAGTTGAAAAGTTATATCTCCATATAGTCCATATCTCTAAGATTAAATTGTTTTTCTTAACCTGATTTATTATCAAATACATTATCCAACTATAAGCAATTAAAAAATAACAAGGAATAAAAACAGACAAAAAGAACAGTTCGAATAAGCGAAATCAATTACTTTAAAGTTTTAAGCTCTTATTTCTCCGATTGACATCGTCTAATCAAAACTTTCATCAGAATCTTTTTTGTAAAGCATTTCGTAAGCTTTCTAATGGTATTCTTCCGTTTACCAAGATTCTCAACCTTTTTCGAGATATTAAGGAAAGTATACAAAGTTACCAAAACGTTTTGTCTGTTAATAAAATATTTTATTCTAACCCTTCCTTAACTCCAAACGTAACCAAAATTTCAACATATTAGTTTTGATGAATGTAGAATATGCAGAAAATGTTTCTACTGAATCCCATGATTCTAAGTACCCAAACCAAAAGCGGTATTCAAAAACTATTTTTCCAATTTTCTCGAAAACGGTTAAAGCTATCGCCTTGAAAATGGTTTCATTCGTTTTCCGAGCCCAAGAAGCCTATAAAACGAGTACTTACAAGCTTTTGAACTCAAAAACGTAAGCGTTACGATTTTTTTTGCGCGAATTTCGCCCCAAACGCCATCTTCCAGTGGGCGGATTCTGCTGGTTAACGAACTTGACCTTTCAAATTGGACGACGGATTTTTGTACCAAATTTCATCAAAATCGGACCATCAGGGAAGCCATAAATGAGCGAACAGACAAATATATATATATATATATATATATATATATATATATATATAAATATATACATATATATATATATATATACAAATTTTAACCACCGTTATTTTCGGTCTCTAGGGGTTCTGAAACGCGAAATTTTCTAGTCGGCACTTCCGGATTGTTTCATTGTATCAACCCTATAAGCGGGGTTCCTCCCTATGGGGGAGGGAGGAACCGCGCTAAAACGATATAGAGGTTATATCAACAGAGTTTTTAAATATATGCAAAGACCTGTTGATCAATAAAATAAAAATAAAAAATAGAGTTCTCTGTAAAAGGTTTAATGAGTTCTATTAAATACATATTTTCCAATTTAGTTATAATTTTAACTATTGGTATTATTATCCAAAGATTCATATAATTACTCAACAATAGATTCTAATTTGAAGCACAGCTATTTTCGATATCTACCTGTTCGAATTGTTTTTCTTATTTTAATTAATCTATTTTATTGTCAAATACATTATCCAACTATAAGCAATGAAAACATAGGAATAAAAACAGAACAAAAAAAAACCGTTCGAATAAAAGAAATCAATTACTTTAATGGTTTAAGCACTTATTTCTCTGATTGACATCGCCCAATTAAAACTTTCGTCAGAACATTTTTTGTAGAGCATTTAGTAAGCTTTCGAATGGTAACCTTTCGCATCCCAAGATTTTGAAACGTTTTCGAGATATTAATGAAAGTATACGAAGTTCCCAAAATTTTCATTATTTCTAGCAACAGAAAATTGGTCTCATTTTTCCTATACTGTTTTACAAACAAATACATTTTCCTAACATAATAAATTACAAAAATAAAAAGCAATAAAAAACCAAGGGAAAGAGACAAAAATTACAAAAAGAACGACAAAACCCCGTTCATAAGAACAAAACAGACGTATTTGAAGTTTTAAGCACTTATTTCTCCGATTGACATAACCTAATCAAAAATAGTTTTAGAATCATTTTTGTAGAGAATTTAGTAAGCTTTCTAATGGTATTCTTTCGTTTACCAAGATTTCCCAACCGTGTTCGAGATATTAATGAAAGTATACGAAGTTCCCAAAACTTTTCATGTCTGTTCATAAAATATTTTATTCTAACCCTTCCTTGACTCCAAACGTAACATAACTTTCAACATATTAGTTTTAATGAAAGTAGAACATGCAGATAATGTTTCAACTGAATCCCGTGATTCTAAGTACCCAAACCAAAAATGGTATTCAAAAATTATTTTTCCAATTTTCTCGAAAACGGTTAAAGCTATCGCCTTGAAAATGGTTTCATTCGTTTTCCTAGCCCAAGAAGCCTATAAAAAGAGTACTTACAAGCTTATGAACTCAAAAACGTAAGCGTTACGATTTTTTCTGCGCGAATTTCGCCCCAAACGCCATCTTCCAGTGGGCGGATTTTGCTGGTTAACGAACTTGACCTTTCAAATTGGACGACGGATTTTTGTACCAAATTTCATCAAAATCGGACCATCAGGGAAGCCAGAAATGAGCGAACAGACAAATATATATATATATATATATATATATATATATATATATATATATATAAATATATACATATATATATATATATATACAAATTTGAACCACCGTTATTTTCGGTCTCTAGGGGTTCTGAAACGCGAAATTTTCTAGTCGGCACTTCCGGATTGTTTCATTGTATCAACCCTATAAGCGGGGTTCCTCCCTATGGGGGAGGGAGGAACCGCGCTAAAATGAAACCAAGTATGCGAATTGGGACTGTTAAATATCCCATTCAACAGTTGCGAATATGGCTTCCATAAATTGTCTGTCCATAAAATGTTCCGGCCGAACTGAGGATTAACATTTTTCTTCCCGCAATGTTTTGCACAATTTGTAGTTTTATTTCAAATTTTATTTGAAAACATTTTAAAATCTTTCTGAACTCTCCGCTAAAAATTTCTAATCAAAACTGGGTGCCAAATACATCCTGTAAAACATAAATCAGCGAAAAATTGGAAAACACAAAATGTGACGTATCTCTCAAATGAAAATCTTTTCTAATCGTTTCTTTCAGTTACGTTTATTGATTCTGGATTGGGCAACGGATACCCACAGTTTGGCCAATAAAAAATGAATAATTTTTAATTTCTTCACACAAGGTAACAAAGCTACATTCCACATTTTTTTGACAAAAAGGAGCCATTCGTTCAATTTATCCCTCAATAAACCTCCACTTCATTTGCATGGATTTAATGCTTACTAAACGTAGAAGTTTTTGAGTAAGTATTGAATCTTTAGTCCGTTAGGGGGCTGAGGAAACAATTCGCGAAAAAAACTCTGATTCATTGATAAAAACAGTGCATTATTGGACGTCCAGAAAGTATCTTTTAATAATGGTTCTGGTGAATTAAATTACTGTTTTTTTAAAGGAACTTTTATCCATTTTATGATGGCATATTTCGAATTTAATTATCTTGAATAAATTTTGAGCAATCCTTTCTTATTCATTAAAAAACATGACTACATAAAAGAAACAGAAAATTGGACATAGCTCCTTTTCCTTCCGGAATCGGACCATACTCCAAATGAACTTTTTTGTTGGAAATTATGTCTACAATCACTTCCTAGAGTTTGGCTACTTAGACCTGAATCACCCTGTGTATATATATATATATATATATATATATATATATATATATATATATGCTTTAAAAGTTAGGCTTGGTATTTGGAACGGATTGCTGGTGGGACTGTTTTACTCGAAAGATTAAAAAACCTAAATGGCTGAACATAAATTATCCACAAGGATGGCTTGGAATAGTACCTTGGCTCAATAGTACCCAGATCATCTGATATGACACCCATGGATTTCTTCATAGTGGAACCTTGAAGCCGGAAGTTTATTCGGTGTCAATCAACGCAAGAGCCAATTAAGGGATCGAATCATAGATGAAGTGCACCAAATATGGTCAGAACAGTGTTTAGCTGCAATTTATCAAGTCAGTGCTAGATGTAATGCTCGCGTTTCAGCAAGAGGGCAACATTTTAAGTAATAACTAAACTAAATAGTTGATAACATAAAAAAAAAAATTTAAATAAATAAAATCTCTTTGTCTATTAAAAGTGAACAAAAAGACTCGTCGATTAAGCCCTCTTCTATTTGCAAATCGCCGCGCATACTCTCGCACCGCTTCTAAACCAGTACCGTTGCAGAAACCGTACACGAAAACTAGATCAGCATCAAGAGATTGAATTTTTGTAATTGGTTTCTCGAAACAATTCGCACTGAAAATTATGTTCTATAGAAAAATTAAATAAGTAAGTACAAAAATGAAAACTTGTTTCGTTTCTTGTTTGCGATTTTCTCCAAAACAAGCAAAAAGGTGCAAACCTCTAAAGGACTTTTTGTCTTTCAGTTTTCCAGTTCCCTACACGCTCCTGAAGTTTTGCCATTTAAATTTGGGACACCCTCTGTATATATATATATATATATACATATATATATATATATATATATATATATATATATATATTTATTTATATATTGTGGGATTTAGTGAAGTTCTACAACAATATATACATATATATATATATATATATATATATATATATATATATAGAGAGAGAGAGAGAGAGAGAGAATTTATTTAAATAAATATAATCAAAACAATCAGCTTACCTGAACTATCTCCATTGTGTAATTTGGTGGTACGGATCCAAAAGAGCTTTCTACCGCGAATAGATTCAATGCTCCAGTTCTCGGTAGAGTGTAATTGGAAGTCATTGAGATAAAATTAAATGAAGTATGTGTTGGTTGGCGAATGCAATCAACATCCTCCCATGAAGAACAACGAATTTCCCTCAGGCATCTCCTGAAAGAGTTCAAGCAAAAAAATAATTAGGCCTAGTTTTCAAATGAGATTCTTAATATTTTTTTAAATGAGGAGTATTATCTGTCGTATTGTCTTATCGTATTGATGTTTTCCTAGCTGAATCCCAATAATTTCCTGACTGTTCGAGCAGTCCATATCAAATCAACACACCTATTTTACCTCACCCCTTCAGATATTAATGAAATTTGGTACACCCATAGTAGGGGCTATCAATAAGACAAATAAAAATACCAAGCAATGAAATGTCATACCAGTACCTCCAAACAAACAGATCTTATTTAAGTTTCACTGTAAATTATTCAACCACAGTCATAATTAAGATTTACAAATATGAAAATTGAATAATAGTTATATTTTATTTAAGTTCCCAGTCACTTAAAATATTTTCAGTACAATATAATTTAATTTTATAAAAAGATTCTAAATTGAACTAATTATAACAAATTATTAATGCTTGCTATTTTTAAAATAAGCTTTGTAATTAAGATAATGAAATTGAAATGTGTATAAAATATGTATATGCAATGGTAAAGTTTGGATTAAATGTCAAAACTATGTACTAAAAAGCTTTTATACATAAAAATACGTAAAATTATTCCAAAGCCGCCTTTGGTTTTAAATTATTTTGACTAAGAACCCATTGCAATCCCATAACCAAACTTGCTATACAAATAAGCAACAATATGAACTATAATATAAAACGTATTGAATTTTTTTTAAAATGTGTTTTTGAAAATATTTAGATTCGAAATTTTATTTTTTATTTCGAAAGAAATTGTGTTCTCATAGCCTATCATGTCACCTATGAGGGCATATAAAGAGCTAAAAATTGACACCTTCCCCTTGTTTCTAGCTTAAACACGAGAGGATCTATTATTATTACCATTTATATATTTTGCCGCAACATGATTTTGACCGCTTTTTGAATACTTTACATGAACGTATTTTGGAAACCGTTTGAGATATTAAGCTCAATTTTCGTGTTTTTTTGGTTTTGTTTTTTTTTTGTTTTTTTTTTTTTAGCCTTTGTGAAGGTAACCCATATTCCAAATTCCATCATAATCTAAGAAGGTGAGTGAAAAAATGTATTAAAAGTTTGTTAATTTGAGATTGACCTCAATATCCCACTCGTTAATGATATTGTATAATCCAGATTCCAACGTTTCCATCCTAAACTTTCCACTCATAAAAATCCTGAAGTCCTCTCCCTATCAAGTGCCACCCACCCGCTCTCTCCACCGAGGCAACTCAAAAGACATTGGCCTAGAGATCTGCTGCAGTGACCAAGTAAAATGTTAGCAATGGCTTTCTTTTTATTCAAGTGCGACAATTTTCTGTGGCTCACCGATCTCCCTTCGACTCCAGCCACTGGTCGGAGCAGAAGGGAGCTTGTGTAGGCACCTCTCAATGTCATCTGAGCGTCTTTCTGGCGTGAATCGAGGATGAAGTTGGGAGGCCTTGAGCACAGAACCTTCATATTGTATCATTTATCATATTACCAGATGTATTTATATACAGGATGTAATAATCAATAAAGAAATATATATATATATATATATATATATATATATATATATATATATATAAAATTGAGATGGAATCACCCTGCTTATAATATATCAAAAAGGGAAGAGAATAAACTTATTTAAATTGTGAATCGAAGTTTCTTTGACCTCCGGTCTATTTCAGCAATACCTAAATCTGAATAAAGGGTCATTTAATTATTAAAACATACCTATTAATAACAGCTATTTATATAAAAGAGATACAGTTTATGAATACAAACATATTATGATCCGAGTCCTTCCTAAATCCATGCGGACATATTATAAGGCCACACCTGTATGACCCAGGAATATTGACGCAGGTTTCTGTCTCTTTGTTGCATAAGCCAGTGGTACCTTGACACTCGTCAATGTCTGTAAGAGGATTGCGTATTTCAAATTAATATTAAGCAAAAGTTTTATAAAATAATTGCACAATTATGATGAAAAAGAAAGTATTAGAAAGTGGAAGTAGGTCTCAGAAAGAAAAACATTAGATGATTTGGTACAAAGTGGCGATTTCCAACTATACTTTACAAATTGTAATCGGGCGGATAGAGGTTCATGAAGGATATGTGACGAAAGGAGATAAAGACTGGGAACATCACAAATCGGATTGATCGATGGATGCTAGGAAACTTGTAGAAGCAGTAGATAGCTTGTTGGATGAATTGGATAGACTTAAATGGTACGAAATTAGATAGCAAGCTAATTGGATAGAGGAAAATTACAAGAAGAACATCAATGTGAATGCAACGTTCATGGTAGAGATAAAAGGAGATACAAACTAAGAAGGTCACTAGTGGGATTGATTGCTGGATGCTAGGAAACTTGTAGAAGCAATAGATAGCAAGCTAATTGGATAGAGGAAAATTACAAGAAGAACTTCAATGTGAATGCAACGATCATGGTTGCATGTAGAATTTATGTCAGACATAAATTTTACATGGTTTCCATTAGTCAGAATTTCTCTCTGATATAAATATCCTGGATTAACTATCCTAGTGTAAACGCACCCTTAGAAGATTGCTAGTGGGATTGATCGATGGATGCTAGGAAACTTTTAGAAGCAATAGATAGCTTGTTGGATGAATTGGATAGACTTAAACGGCACGAAGAACTTCCATGTGAATACTAGGTCCATGAAGGAGATGAACGGAGATAAATACAAGGAATAATACCAATGGAATTGATATGTGGATTCTAAGGAACGTTTAAAAGCAATAGATAGCAAGCTGCTTGGAATAGTATGTTAGAGCTAAAGGGCAAAAAAGAAGAAAGAAGATTTGTGGTTTTCTCCCCCTTAAAAACTGCCAGATTTTTTGTCTTCAAAACTTGTTGTCTTCTTTACAGGTAAACAGGGACTAAAGATTGTCCGTGAAATCAACTTTCGTTTTGTATCGGGGATGGTCCGTTCAGACGAGGAATTGATATTTTCAAATGGAAAATGCTTATTTTATCATTGATTCCGATTCTATGTTGAAATGCCAAGCTGTTATTTAAACAATTTTTTTGATAAAACATAATTTTAGACGCCCAACGCACCTTTGAAGCTGCTCAGATCGTACGTTTTTGTTTAAATTCCGTATTTGCACGGTCGACCTCCAAATCAGATTCTGAGTTAAAAATTGTACCTCTTTGATTCAAATGACATTATTCATTTCCCTGCCGATCGAAAGGAGAACATGCATACCATTATTTTGAATTTGCACATAAATATGTGAATTTTCCCATAAAAAAAAGTAAAAATCATAAGCTGTTTTACGCATAAACAATAAAACAGAAGCCACTAAAAATTTGTTTTATGTATAATTTTCTCTTATTTCATAGCAAACTTAACCCTTAAAATAAAATGATCATCTACAAAAGTGTTTTTCTCCCAGTCCCTTGTTATGCCTGCCCAGTTTGGAGCAGCACATCGACTAACAACAACAAAAATTTACAAATTATAAAAAATTGCTACCTCCGAATAATCAACAATTATCCAAGATAAACAAAGATCACACACATGCACGAAGAACAAGAAACAGCCACAATAACAGACTACATATACAAAATTACAGTTTTTTGGACAAGTAACACATTCCATTAATCCACACATAGAAAACATAGGTAACTACGACAAACCACCTCTAACATCATATGTACACAAACGAACAAAACACATTTTACTTGACAGATATGCTGTAATGTAATTGAACCTTCTCTCGAAAATTTCAAAATAATTAAAATCAAAGAAATTCTTATGAATACGAAGGAACATGTTTATGTTAACTGTACATGTTATAAAACTTATTTATGATATGTGAATATACAAGCTTTATTGATTGATTGATAAGCTGTTTTGTTTGGACGGGTTTACAACCTTATTTTAATAATAATTGTTTTAGGAAAATCTCACTTCTTAGCAAATTCAAATAAAAAAAAATGAATTCTTCCAGTGCTTCCGGTCAGCGTGTACTTTCACGAAGGGCACGGCCTTGAAAAATATAAAAATTGTTCAAATAAACGTGTTGTATGATTTAACATAAAATCCGAATCTGTGAAGAAAAATGCATATTCATTTTGAGAGAATTAATTTCCGGATTGAATATCACACTTCCGGTAGAACCGTAAATGTATTTTCCGGCTATAGTTTGGAACTTTTTGAGAGGTGGACGGGGTGATTTTGGGCACCCAGAATAGAATTGTTCTCTTAAATTTCCTTCATCAATCCAACAGCTGAACGTAAATTTCTTAAATTCAATTTAATACCTCTGCAAGAATGTTTGTTGCTGCCAAGAGTATACCCGGGTGGGCATTGACAAGCATATGATCCAGGCTGATTGAGACATTCACCTTGGCATCTCACGCCCAATTCACATTCATTCACATCGATGCAGCTTCTGAAAATGAATAAATTAGTTCGTAAAATTTAGAAAATTGAATATCGGTAATCTCAAAACATGTGTAAACTATCCAAAAGAAATTCATTTCTATCGCCTGGAAAGCGGTTGCATCCGATTCCTCGTGTCAAAATATCAACAAAATGGTTACGTGGAATCCTATAAACATTATAACTTAAACAATAAACATTTTCAGACATAGAAAAGTCCTAGTCAGTGGATTTTTCTAGGTAATGCCCAACATTTCGTTTTAGAAAATGTATTAAATGCAGATATTAATCAAAATCTAACTATTTTTAAGAATACTTGAGCGCGAAAAGAAGTAAATTACATGTGTGTATCTGTATATATTCATATGCTTCAACATAGAATCCAAATCTATAAAAATAAAATAAATGGACATGTTCCGTATGATAAAATGAATTTCTAGTCAAAATAATTCACTTCAGGTAAAAAACGGAAGTTAATTTTAAGACCAATGTACCAGAACGTACCTCACTAACCTATAAAGGCATGACAAGATTTTCAATTAAACACTGAAAGAATATCTGACATTTTAATTATAAAAATAAAAAAGGACAATATATATAAAAAAAGGATAAATATATATATATAGAGGGTGTTCAAAACTCGATTGACACCCCACTTTTTTCCCACAATTGTTGGAATTTAAAAACGATCGACTACTTTTAGCGCGGTTCCTCCCTCCCCCATAGGGAGGAACCCCGCTTATAGGGTTGATACAATGAAACAATCCGGAAGTGCCGACTAGAAAATTTCGCGTTTCAGAACCCCTAGAGACCGAAAATAACGGTGGTTCAAATTTGTATATATATATATATGTATATATTTATATATATATATATATATATATATATATATTTGTCTGTTCGCTCTCTAGATAGAAGACGAATGGTCCGATTTTGATGAAATTTGGTACAAAAATCCTTCGTCCAATTTGAAAGGTCAAGTTCGTTAACCAGCAAAATCCGCCTACTGGAAGATGGCGTTTGGGGCGAAATTCGCGCAAAAAAAATCGTAACGCTTACGTTTTTGAGTTCATAAGCTTGTAAGTACTCGTTTTATATGATGGAAAACGAATGAAACCATTTTGAAGGCGATCGCTTTAACCGTTTTCGAGAAAATTGGAAAAATAGTTTCTGAATACCGTTTTTGGTTTGGGTACTTAGAATTACGGGATTCAGTTGAAACTTTATCTGCATGTTCTACTTTCATTAAAACTAATATGTTGAAAGTTTTGTTACGTTTGGAGTTAAGGAAGGGTTAGAATAAAATATTTTAAGAACAGACATGAAAAGTTTTGGGAACTTCGTATACTTTCATTAATATCTCGAACACGGTTGGGAAATCGTGGTAAGTGGATAGAAACTATTTGAAAGCTTACTAAATTCTCTACAAAAAAGATTCTGAAACTATTTTTGATTAGGTTATGTCAATCGGAGAAATAAGTGCTTAAAACTTCAAATACGTCTCTTTTGTTCTTATGAACGGGTTTTTGTCGTTCTTGTTGTAATTTTTGTCTCTTTCCCTTCGTTTTTTATTGCGTTTTATTTTATGTAATTTCTTATGTTGCGAACATTTTGTGTGTAAAACAGGATATGAAAAATGAGGCCAATTTTCTGTTGCTAGAAATAATATAAATTTTGGGAACTTTCATTAATATCTCGAAAACTGTTGAGAATTTTGGTAAACGAAAGAATACCATTAGAAAGCTTATTAAATGCTCTACATAAAAGGTTCTAATGAAAGTTTTGATTAGGCGATGTCAATCGGAGAAATAAGAGCTTAAAGCTTTAAAGTAATTGATTTCGCTTATTCGAAGTGTTCTTTTTGTCTGTATCTTATTCCTTGTTATTTTTTAATTGCTTATAGTTGGATAATGTATTCGAAAATAAAACAGGTTAAGTAAAATAACAAAAACAATTTATTGTTAGAAATATAGAGTTCCAAGATTCCAAGACCTTGTAACTAGCGGGACGGTTTGTAGTGTTGCCGACCCTTCCAGGTAAGATTGTAAATCCTACCTTTCAAGACTGGTGGAACCAAAATATAACTGTCAGGGTTCGGTCACTGCTACTTAATAAAACTACATTTTATCGTAAAAATGGTTTTATTGTGCCGACGTTTCGGCTTGAACTTCAAGCCTTCATCAGGGCTGTAAATACAAGTAGGACATATTTAACACTAATATATGCACATATCTATGTAAATATACCTAACATATATATATATATATATATATATATATATATATATATATATGTATATATATATACATATATAATATATATATTTATATATATGCATATACACATACACATATACACGCACACATATGTACATATATATGCCCACATACATACACATATGGGGTATGTATTATTAAGTAGCAGTGACCTAACCCGGACAATCCCTACCTTGCATCATCAACGGTCAACGATCTCCTCTCAACAAAATAATAACTGCTTCTATTTTAATCTTTCGAAATTAGACTAGGGATAAGAACGGAACCGCGCTAAGATGAGGCAGTTCCTGCGAGTCGGACTTTTTTTTTTTTCATTACTTTCTACGTTATTAGGAGAAAAGATACAAAAAATAAGGGTTTTCTCGGTTTTTGGCATTTTGTTACTCGTTGGTGCGCTTTAGCGATAAAATGACAGATATAAATCGACATAAAATTCAATTCTCTACAATAATCCGTCATAATAATAACCCCTTTCCATTGGAGATTCCAGAGTTAGGGTCTCTGGAGAAGAACTGGAGAAAGTTGAGGGGTCGTGCATAAGGTCCGACGAAAGTACATTTGACCACGTTAAGACCCACCAAGTTTCGTTTTTTAATTTCAAAAATTGTGGGAAAAAAGTGGGGTGTCAATCGAGTTTTGAACACCCTGTACATATTCGGTACTCAAGCCTCAAAAATACTTCACTAAACCTTATCACGGAAGGACATGCTCACAATTCATTAACGTACTATTTTTGATACCACAAACATCAGTGATATAAATCTATATATATATATATATATATATATATATATATATATATATATATATATATAAATATAAATCATGTGTCCGTCTGTTTGTTCCTTATACAAATCTATACCGTTTGACCGATTTTGACCAAACTTGGCCACAGGTAGGTCTTGATACGGGAAATCTCCTAGGCTAGGTCAAATTTCAAAATTTGGTCAAAAGGTCAAAAGTCTTGTTCGAGAAAAATTGGCTACACTGAACCATTCAGATTGTGACGGCATTTTGAATAATGTCTCAAATTTATTTCTTGATGTTCCTGATAATTAGAATAACTCGAACTCATTGATGACTTTACATCATTATATAATCATATAATGCAGTTTATTTTTATTTTATTTCAACAGTCACTGTCTAACTAAGGAGCGTTGGCCTTTCTTCGATAAGAGCTATCTTACTCGCAAGCTTCTGCTGGCCTCTGTTGGCTGTTATATGAAGTGCTGAGGCGCTGGCCTCTGCCGGTTGCATTATGAACTACTAGACAGATATAAACAAATTCACACCGTTTGACCGTTTTTGATCAAGTAGATCTTGCTACGGGGAGAGTCATAGACAGAAAGTAGGTGTAGCATGGCACACTGGGTAACAGCTAGTGCTTTATAAAACTATTTAGACAATGTGACGAAGGATAGAAAAATGTTAACATCTAGAGAGCTGAATTAAAAGAATTGAATTTGGTTAATTCTCATTCCAAAAGTGAACTTTATTTTACTAATTTGAAGTTTATATATTTAGTCCAATGTTCAAATACAAATATTATTATAGATTACTAGTGAGTTTATTAATAAAATAACACATTCGAAATAACAAATTTTACAACTAACAATATTATGAGAAAATGTCACGCGATAAAATTGGATTTTTTTAAAAAAATTATATTTTGTTCCTACCTGTTGTCTGGAGCCAATCGAAAGCCATGATTACATCTGCAGATGAATGAGCCCCAAATGTTGACACACTTATGGCTGCATAGTCCGGCCTGTTCCACGCACTCATTGATGTCTGTGAAAAAACAAAGAAACATAACTTTACTACGAGGACAGTTTTTTAAACAAAGAGATACTAAAACGAAATATTTTACTGATCCAAGCCACACATAGAAGTGAAAGTTTATATTCTCAGCCAGGGATAATAGAATAGATAAGGGAATTGAATAGATAAGATAATAGAATAGATAAGAAAAATATAAATATACACTTCCTGATAATATTTGAGTGTAAAAAAATATAGATTACCAATCTAATTAAAAATGGTACTACTTGATACAACCTTTGAAGAAATTATCATTTATAAAGCGACATTCCCTGCATTAAATATATGTATATATGTATATATGTGTGTATATATATATATATATATATATATATATATAAATATTTATATATTAATACTGTAATAGTATTACGCCTGCCCCCGTAGAGGGTAGGTGTGAAAGAAATAATGCACGAAACATGTAAGGCATACAAAATAAAATGGTATAGTACAAAGGATAACTACTTTGTGACCCTAAGCCTTCAAAGAACAAAAATTTATTATAAATATATATATATATATATATATATATATATATATATATATATATATATATACTGGGTGCTTCAAAAAAATGTATACACACTTTAAACTATCGTAGTTTTCCCACTCTACAAGGCTAATGTTATATTTCTTCGCCAGGTGGCAGCATAATCGTCCCTCTATGTTATATTGTCAGTTGGAACTTGTAATATCAACATGGCGGACGTACGTTTGAGTTTTGAAGAACGTAAGCAGGTTATTAAGTGGTACTGGAAGTTTGAGAATGTAAATGAAGTTCAAAGACAGTGGAGAAGGGAGTATGATACAGAACCACCTTCAAGATTAACAATTACACGCATACGAGACAAATTCGAAGTTCATGGAACAGTGTGTGATCTGCATAAAGGTCATTCAGGTCGACCTCGAACAGCTACAAGTGATGAGTCATCAACGGCAGTCTTGGAACTGTTTCAACGCTCTCCTAACACATCTACAAGGCAAGGGGCACGTGAAAGTGATGTAAGTGCTAGCAGCGTGCTACGCATTCTGAAGAGACGCAAGTATCGTGTTTACATTCCAAGGCTGGTGCAACAGCTAAGTGACGACGATCCAGATCGAAGGTTACAATTTTGTGAATGGGTTCAGGAGATGGTGATACGTGAACCGGGATTTATGGGTAGCATCATTTGGTCGGATGAAGCCCAATTCAAACTTAATGGAACTGTCAATAGGCACAATTGTGTTTACTGGGGTGAAGAAAATCCTCACCTTACAATTTTTTTTTTTTTTTTATAATTTATTTATGAGCACCCCGCATTGACAGCGTTTCGCCCAGGTACACATATAAAATAGAAATACATAACAACAACAAAATATTTACAATATTACATAATTACAAATCCAATTACATTATTGTGTGTATCAATCTAATTATACAATTAAGTTTGTGAATAACATGCAGCTAAAAGTAAAATTAACTAGTAAAAAACTTAAAATACATTTTTAAGAAAAACTTATAATTATAAAATATAAGCAATATAGGTTCTATGCATAATATGACAACATACATAAGAACAATAGCCCCATGTACAATCAATAGGAAGGATCCTATGTAAAATAATGATGAATAAATGAATATATTACGTCATCAGTGATGTTTATAAAAAAAAAAAAAAAAAAAAAAAAAAAAAAAAAAAAAAAAAAACTTTCAACGGCGATGTTAAAAGCATAGTTTGGGTCGTCTAGACAATCAAAGACAATGAATTAAGAAAATTAAGTGGTTGTTGTAATACATACTACACCCACATGTTGACTATTTGAGGAGTTTGGTCTGGGGTTTGTTAAATTTTGTTAAAAATATTGTGTTGTTGAAAGTTAAGTATAGCGTTGATATGGTGACTGCTATCACGGAGTAGTTCGTTCATGTCTCGTGGAATTTCCAAGTCTTGTCTCAAATTACAGTCTGTCAGTATATGTTGAACTGTGAGGTCTTTGTTACAGATTTGGCACAGTGGTTTATCAGACTTTGTCATAAGGTATTCATGAGTTATACGTGTGTGGCCTATCCTTAGTCTGGCTAACACTACTTCTTCTCGCCTTGAATCCCTGTATGACGAAGCCCAGTCGCTTACGGTCTGTTTAATTTGTCGAAGTTTGTTTTCTGTTATGCTCGACCAGTTCAGTTGCCATTTGTCTTTTATGTCGTTTTTATTTTGCCGTGAAACTTCTTTGTGGTACAATTTAAGTTGGCCATAAGTTGGTTCCTCCGTCACAAGTTTTGCTTGTAAGTCAGCAGCCGTGCTTTGTCCTAAGTCTTTGTGTCCTGGCAGCCACCATAGTGTGTTGTGCTTTCCAAATGTAGGTAAATTGTGAATTTGCTGTTATGTTCTGTAAGCACTGGAGTGAACTCAAAGAGTCGCTACAGATGATTACATGTGGCTGGTGGATTAATGGGACGTTCTGTAGTGCAAGAAGGATAGCACGGAGCTCGGCTTCTAAAATGCTAGAATATGGTGGTAGCTTTAAACGGAAGATGCTATCTTGGATTATAGCTGCAGATCCGACACCATTTGGCGTTTTGGACCCATCAGTGTAAAATGTTTGGCAATTTTTGTGTTTTGTAATAAATGCTTTAAAGTATTCTGTGTATAATATTGTACTGGCTGGATTTGTCTTTTTGAATTTTGTGAGTGTTAAATCTATATTATAATTTTGAGTTATCCAAGGAGGTGTTAGTGTGTAATAATGTTTGCATTGCTAAGACCAAACTCCTCTTTCACTCTACGATATCTTATTATGAACGGTCGAATGTGGCCTTCTCTGCGTTCATAACCGTCAGCATGAGGGTTGTCTAGTATGTCACTTATACAAGAGGTATTGGGGTACGAAATAATTTTATTATAAAATTTACTTATAAGCATAGCTCTCCTAATGTGCAATGGAGGTTCTGCTGATTCAGCATACAAACTTACTGAGGGGCTTGACCTAAAGGCACCAAGGGCTAGTCGAATTGCAGTGTTGTGTATAGGGTTTAGCATGTTCAGTGTACTGGGTTTGGCAGACGAGTATGCTACACATCCATAGTCCAGGAGTGATCTGGTATAGGATCGGTAGACGCTTAGCATTACACGTCTGTCGGCCCCCCATTTTGTATTACCAAGGATTCTTAAAATTTGTAACGATTGTTTACATCTTCTGAGAAGGTCCTTTAGGTGGGGTACCTATGTGAGGCGTCTGTCAAAGTGTAGACCTAGGAATTTTAACACATCTGTTTGAATAACAGGTCTGTTGTTTAAGTGCAGAGTGTAGTTGGTGTTTTGTCTTTTTCTAGTAAATAAAATAGATTTCGTCTTGTTTGTCGAGAAAGTCAGTCCAGTTTTCTCGGTCCAGTGTCCTAGTGAATGAATAGCGTCTTGAATTTTGTTTTGTGCTTCTTCTACTGAATGGGACGAGTAAAAAATTAATAGGTCATCAACATATAAGCCGTATAGCACATCAGGAGGAATATGTTCTTTTACTGTTTCCATTGCTATGAGAAATAATGTTGTACCGAGTACACTGCCCTGAGGAACGCCCATTTCTTGTTTAAAGACACCTGAAAAGCAAGTTCCATTTCTTACTCTGAATGTTCTGTTAGTGAGAAAGGAATTTATAAATTTAAGGACCTTTCCTCTAACACCCCATTCATAGAGCTTAGTTACGACGATTCCTTGCCATACTGTGTCGAATGCTTTATTTATGTCAAATGAGACGGCTAATGTTGATTTTTTATTGAGGAAACCATCTATGATATATCGTATCACATATCCAATCGTATTATGTGGTCTAACGTTGAATGATTTGGTCTAAAACCACATTGAAACATTGAAAGTAGTTTTTTTGATTCAATTAACCACATCAATCTTTTATTTAGCATTCTTTCAAGCAATTTGCAGACACAGCTGGTCAGTGATATCGGTCTGTAACTTGCAATGTCTGATTTGTCTTTATTAGGTTTCATTATTGGAATAACGATACTGCTTTTCCAACATTCAGGGACAGTCCCAGAGTCATAAACTGAGTTCATGACACGCAATAATTGAATGAGAGCAATAATGGAAGTATCTTGTGTCTTAGATAATGCAAGCTGTAATTCATGAAGTGTGAATGGTTCGTTTATTGGATTATTCGCGTCAGGTATAGCAAAAATGTTAGGTTCGTTATTGAGTGATGGGTTGTTTTCATACACAGTAGGGGGGGGGTGATTATTTTTAAATTTACCTGTGCATTTAGATCCATCAGAAGTTAATCTGTAACCAGGCCTGCATTGGGGTAGATCTGCGCATAAATAGGCTCCTTGAATATTTTTGCACTTCTGCCCCGCAGAACATCTGGCTGTTCTTTCTTCGCATTCGTTCACATCTGTAAAAAAATTACTTTTAGTTGATTTACTACTAGACAAAGTCAAATTTACAAAACAAAACCCAATACAAATAAAAATGAATGTCACATTAATATTTTGGTTAGAAAAACATAAAGAGGAATCGCTGCTCTTAATGAAACAACAAATATGGGTTCTGAAAAGTTAGTATGATCTGGCCGGCAACTCCATACTGTGTCATGAAGAGAGAATAATCACGCTAAAAACATAAGTACAAGAGTTATGCTCAGTATGACACAAAGTCATTAGGACAAAGAGTCCAAAATTGCAGTCGAAAGGACAAATTAATTAAAAAGTTATTAAAAAAAATCCTTATTCTAAAATGATTAACAAAACAATACTTCCTATTTTGAAATGCAGCTTCTAATATACAAAAGATAAGGACAGCCCGTTTTTATAGCAAAGATTTGACCTACTAGAGAATGGAATTTTATGGGCTACGAAGGGCATATTTACAATTTATTTTAACAGTAAAAGGAATTTGCTAGTAAAACAAGATACTTAAAATGACAACGAATTTTTGGTTGTTTGGAATAGAGGCTTCTGAGCAGTAGTCGTAGAGTGAGTACGTTTTTAGAACATAATGGTATTGACTTATACAGCCTTCCTCAAGTATGAGAGTTACGAATTATTTCCATCTGTGAAATTTGGCTACTGTCAGTTTTCTATGCTTTGTGATGCTTAATCTATCCCATTTCTTCGAGACGTTGTTGACATTTTAACGAAAAAAAAAACTGTTCATTTCAATTCTATTCTTTCCAAATGTCACTAGGAATAAGTACGGAACCGCGCTAAGATGACGCAGTTCCTGCGAGTCGGACTTTTTTTTTACAATTTTACGACATGATATTTCATTTGATACCCCTAATATACTTTCTCCGTATATTTATTTTAACTAATGGACTTATTCAATTTCAACAGCTGACTGTTTAGTGCTCAAGCCTGGAGATTATCTCAGTTGTAGTAGACGGTCAGCCTTCTTAGGCCGTATAAATAAGTTTTAACAAGTCTGAGTGTCCCTGTAGAGGCATCAGTGGGTGTGATATCGTAAGGGCAGTTTTAATAAAATGACTAGAACGTTCAGCCTATTTTATAAAAATTAAAAAAAAATAAAATTGTTTTTATATATTTCGTGGGCATTTTTGCAGAAATACGTGAACGTGATATTTCAAACCACCGTTTTTTGTTTTGTTTTTTACCAAATGTTTTCAAGATCAGGTCACCTGTAGCCTCCAGGTACCTGGTACTTAATTGTGGAAATACGTGGAGATTTTAACCTGAATTAAAATGAGTAATTATTATTCATAACTCACCGACACAGAAGTTTCCAGAAGATAGCCTGAAGCCAACTGGGCACTTGAGGAGGTCCTGTCGGAAGGGAAAATTCGTGGGTGGCCTATGAGTAGTAGTAGTAATACCTCTACTTCTAGTCAATGGTGTGGATGTGGTTGTGGTAGTTGTGGTGGTGGCTTTCCTCAAACATCTGAAGGAGCCCATGGTGTTGTGGCATTCCCATTCAGGACCTTGCACGTGGCAATTGTGAGTTTCCAGCATACATTCATCGTCGTCTGAAAAACAAAATGGGCGAAATGAAGGTTGGCATATTTGTTGAACCCTTGAAAAGTGTGATTAAAATTATCTTTGAATATATTAAAAAGAAAAAAAAACACGTTTTCCTAATTTTAACATTTATTTAGTGCGCCCTAGTCTGCAGAAAATCATATATATTATGTATTCGCAGAGCTCATGTTGCTGCCAATGAGAGAGAATAGTATACGAATTAGTAGGTAATCCAGCGAATATGCTGCCAATTATCTGCAGTGGTTAGTCTAATTACCTGCTCAGATTTGCCGGTAGTAAAGGTGGGGTTTCAAATGACCTGCAGTGGTTAGTCTATGAAAATGGGCCGATTTCCACGGAGTAAATGTTGCATTCTCAAGGCTAGTATACGAACCTAGTCAGATGTACAAGTAGTGAAGGTGGTGTTGCCAATGACCTGTAGTGGTTAGTCTATGGAAACGGGCAGATTTCCAGGGATTAAATGCGGCATTGTAAAGGCTAGTCTACGAACCTAGTCAAATGTACAATTAGTGAAAGTGGTGTTGCCAATGACCTGTAGTGGATAGTCTATGGAAACGGGCAGATTTCCAGGGATTAAAGGCGGCATTGTCAAGGCTAGTCTACGAACCTAGTCAGATGTACAAGTAGTGAAGGGGGGGTTGCCAATGACCTGCAGTGGTTAGTCTGCGAACCCGGCAGATTTCACCTTCCTCTGCTGCCAATGGTCTGCAGTGGCTTTCCAATGAACCAGAGAGAAATTACCCGTTGGAAATATGTTGTTGACAATTACCTGCAGCAAATAGTTTACGAACCTGAGAGAATGTCAAAGAGATAAGGTAATATTGCCAATGGCCACAAGTAGTTGGCCTATAAATGTCAGAGGATGCATACGTAGAGATTACGTTGCTGAAAATGTTCTGCAGTGGTTAGCCAACGAACATGATGTAGTTTATATAAAGAGAATGTGTTGCTTACAACGCAGTAAGTGGTTGGTCTATTGAACCTCCGCAAGAGTACAGGATGAGGAGGTGGGACTGCCAATGATCTAAAGTGGTTAACGGAGGATACGCAGGCAATTTTGTTTTCTTCATTATTGTTTTATAAATTTTTTACTTCAGAGTACTGAATTATTCAGGTTTTTCTTGATCCGTAGATGTACTCTAAAAAGACTTACCTTCACATTTTCCAGAATGGGAATTAAGTGTGTATCCGGTGCCACAACTAACGTCTCGCACGCACACAAATGATCCTGGAGTGTTGTCGCATCTCTGGAAAGGGCCACAATTGTGTAATCTCAAAGCGCATTCGTTGACATCTAGAGACAAATATAAAGGTTAAAATATTAGGGGAAAAGTTATGATATGTGGCGTTTTGTAATATGTTGGATGAATTTGTATTTTTGTATTGTTTGTCATAGGGCTAAACCTTACATATATACATATACATATACGCAGCGATGTAATGGCCCCTGAGGAGGTGGCATGTAGGCCACGAAACATGTAGGGCAAACAACTAATATAATGGTACAAAAGGGAAAAGAAAGTACTATTTTTTAACTACGCCACATAAATCCAAAAAGTGAAACTAAATGATTATTTTTTTTTAACAGGGAACTTGAGCTAAAACATTTATTCAAGTTCATAAAAGAAATCCACATTGGTATTTCTATGTTTATTTATTTGTGGATTCCTACTTTAAAGAAATTATAAATTTATTTTAAGGAAATTTCGAATAAACTAAAATAATCCTAATTACTAAAATTATTTTTACGATTTGTTCTAAATGTCGTCAGAATAAATTTAGGATATTTTGTTTTTACTTCAACACTTTTAGGTCTCTTAATTTAAATTGCCAATTATACATTAAATAATAAAAAAGTTCAGAATACATTAAGTTTCGTTAAATATCATATTGTCTCTAAGTGTAGTGTTCAATACACTATGTAACCATGTACACATTCATTATCTTTTACATGGCCATTGATAAAACTCAATATAGAAACTTCCAATAAAAATTTTACACTGAACATTCAGATTAACATTATTCACATATAAGTAATATAATACATACGTATTTATGTATGCATTTATGTGAATTACTAATTAAGTTCACTATAAGAAAACTAATTGATGGCCAGATTCAACACACTGAAAACTTTACGGAAATTTAAAGTAGCCAAACGAGATATTTAAATACAATATAATTTCTGTGGCATATGCCTATACATCAGTTAAATTATATGAATTTTAACATACAACAAATTATATCATAAAAGTAGACTGGTAATAGATGTTTCATTCACTCTTCATTGTTTTGTCAAAAAATATAGAATGATGTCACACCTTCGAATCATAAAACATTTTAATTATGAATCAAAAACTAATAATCCAAAATAAAATTCTGAAATATTGGTTAAAGCAAGATCTTTAGGTAAAAATGTTCTATCCTATACTATAAATAACAATTGGAAAAATTAGTAGAAAGACATGGCTAATATAATCGGATAATATCTAAAAATAAGGTAATCATTACATTAAAGGTGACTATTTATAAAATGAGTATCTGTATAAACACAAACGGTACATTACATAGGTTTGTCGGGTAGAACTAAGCGTTAGAAAAAAGTGTCACAAAACTGTGTCAGCTGGCGTTCGCTCATTCGCGGTGGCCATGTACGAAAAATAAGACTATATGTTTTGCAGTTACATACATTACATAGGTTGTGTGGACCTAAAGCATATTTATGTTCCTGAATTTGAGCAGAAGGCTCTAAACGAAATATTCTCTATATTCTCTAAATTCTCTAAATTCTCTATATTCTCTAAATTCTATATATTCTCTAAATTCTATATATTCTCTAAATTCTCTAAATTCTCTACAATCTCTATTCTATAAATTCTCTATATTCTCTATATTCTCTAAATTCTCTACTTTCTCTATATTCTCTAAACTCTCTATATTCTCTAAACTGTCTATATTCTCTATATTTAATTTTTTTTTTCTTATTTTAATTAATTTGAAAAAATGAAACTTACCAATACAGGCTAATGTTATAGGATCCTGCCTAAAACCAGGCTTACAGGAACACAAGTAGCTTCCAGGGGTATTTTCGCAATTTTGATTGCTATCACATGGAGGATCTTCTTCGTCCTTGCATTCATCAGTATCTGAAAGAATTTAAAATAATCTGATTAACGAGTTGCATATGCTCTATTTCTTGACGCAGGTATTTTCCAGTCCACTTATTCACTCAATCCGGGGTCACGATGATATATATATATATATATATATATATATATATATATATAATCTAGGGGCCGTAATATATATATACGGCACACTAGGGAGATAGCATGGTCGGTACTATGCTCCGGCCGCCTGATTTTTCCCTTGACTGCTTCGACTGCTAGAGTCATTAGCACCCAAGGTACCCATTATTAAATTAAATAAAGGCTGGGTTGGCCTAGGGACGGTCAGGGAGGCTAAATTCAACCCATGAACGAAGACACTAGAAGAAAAAATCTTTAGTGCTTGCTCGGGATTTGAACTCAGGTCCTCCAACATATTAGTCCAGTGCTCTACCACTGAGCTAACCTCCCGGCCCAAATATAACAACAACAAAATGTCAAACCTCAAATTCGTCGTAGTAAATTTTAATATTTCAATTCATCTGAAATAATCTATTATAATATTCATTTTAACGTTTCTCCGCTGAGGTGGCTGTTACAGATGTTTCATACGGCCTCTCTAGACAGTACTGACCTTTCTCTTATCTGAATGATATTTCGCCAGGAAGTCGGGAGATATGACCCAGACGAGAGGAAGGACACTGCATGGGAAGTCAGAAGAACTTTCAGAATCTTAAAACGCCTTCAATTCAGGTTAATACCCGACGAAGTTATTACCAGGGACCGAAACTGTTATCACGCTTTTGCAAAAAAATCTTTTTTAACGGTTTAATCAGAATTTTATCTACAAAAATCATTATCAAATTGTTATTTAAAACGTTTTAAAAAAATATATTTTTTAATATAATTTTATTTTAATTTCTATAGGCTAGAATTTTTTTGTCTAAATTCTCTTGACATTTTTAAATAAAATATTTGGGAATAAAAATTATTTTAAAATTCTTAAAAATCTAAAAAGTCTTACTTATACTAATTAATTATCAATATTGAATTTTAAAAATTGCAAATAAAATAAAAATCCCAAAGTGAGTATTTTTGGACGATTTTTCAATATAAACTCAAAATGTTGTGTTTAAAGTTCTGAATAAATGTAGGAGAACCAAATTACGTTGGAAGCTGTGGTCGAAACCTATGATTATGCACATCATAGTAAAGAGAGTAAAAAAAAATTATACACATTTTTTATATGTTGTAGATCCTAAGTTGAAAACTAACATGTTCCAGGTAGTTGGTAACTCTTAACTGGTAAGTCTTCAATAGTTTTGTATTTTAATTACATTTTTGTCGTGGAACGTTTCGGCTATAAGCCATTTTCAGTCCAATTTGTCTGTGAAATACAATTAATTATACTGGTTAGGATATTAAGTTAAAATATGAACAATTAGCAAACATAAAAATTAGAGTATACTAATGTATCAACAACTGACCTGTATTATTTTGCATTATTTTGTTATATATACATTATATCTTCAGGTTATGTGCTTGTAAATTTTATATTATTTAATTTGAGGAGGAATCCAGTCATACTTTTAAGCAATTAAGGTTTTGGCCAATGAGAATTTTTCCTATGTCCCTCCCCTTGAATTTTCCTCATGAACATATAAATTGTCAAATATATTTCATATACTGTATAATTAGAAAATAAATATATCTGTATATATATTCTTGATGTTATTTTTCGTCGCTGGGATAGTATTTTTGGATGGAACGGCATATTTCTCCAGCGGCGAAATATGGTACTCCTCACTTCTTCCCGGAATATTCATCTCCATCTTCTTCAGCCAGGTACTTGTTTCTTCCTCGGTGGTAGCCAAGGGAATGACATTTTTCTCGATCTGGGCGCCTTTTCTCCCCTCTAGCCACAGTATCGGCGGACGAATGGTGTTGAAGCTCCCTGGTGTAGTTGGGATTCTGTCCGTTGGCAGCGCTGATGGTATTGCGTCTTTTTTTCTCTCCTGCTTCTATTTTCCTCGCCGTAAGGTTTTATATGCTTGATGTTATTTTTCGTCGCTGGCATCAAAAATAACATCAAGCATATAAAACCTTACGGCGAGGAAAATAGAAGCAGGAGAGAAAAAAAGACGCAATACCATCAGCGCTGCCAACGGACAGAATCCCAACTACAGCAGGGAGCTTCAACACCATTCGTCCGCCGATACTGTGGCTAGAGGGGAGAAAAGGCACCCAGATCGAGAAAAATGTCATTCCCTTGGCTACCACCGAGGAAGAAACAAGTACCTGGCTGAAGAAGATGGAGATGAATCCATCGAAATATTCCGGGAAGAAGTGAGGAGGAGTACCACCGCTGGAGAAATACGCCGTTCCATCCAAAAATACTATCCCAGCGACGAAAAATAACATCAAGCATATCAAACCTTACGACGAGGAAAATAGAAGCAGAAGAGAAAAAGTCCGACTCGCAGGAACTGCGTCATCTTAGCGCGGTTCCAGTTTTTTTTTTTTTTTTTTTTTTTTTTTTTTTTTTTTTTTTTTTTTTTTTTTTTTTTTTTTTTTTTTTTTTTACGGCACATCTACATCTAGGTCATTAGCGACGACATCCAGGGTGTAGCGAGGAATTTCACCAGCGAGCCGTGGGATGATAAAATTCCTGCCGGAGGTTGGGAATCGAACCCACCATCTCCCGCTTATGAATCCAAGGCGCTAGCCATTAGACCACGGGAGACCCCGGTTCCTGTTCATATCCCTATTCTCATTTGAAAAGCATAGAATAGAAACAGATAATATTTTCCTCGGCCTTTGTTCAAAGGGTTTTATGGCTGGCTATACCTGGGGTCAGGTCCGCAAGACCCTAGAATCCTCTTCTACCGATACTTCATTTCATACGTTTCAATGAATTGGAAAATATCAAATATTTTCACACATTCCTGTGTTCTTTTACTATAGTAATAATTCTACAGATAAAATCAATTAAAAAATAAAATAAAAAAACCAACAGCATAAAGGCAATTGAAAATATTCAAAAGACGTCAACGAATCTTTTTCTCTTGGCAAGCTATATTTCTAACAATGAATTGTTTTTCTTATTTTGCCTAATCTGTTTTATTGTAAAATACATTATCCAACTATAAGCAATTAAAAAATAACAAGGAATAAAAACACAAAAAGAACAGTTCGAATAAGCAAAATCAATTACTTTAATGTTTTAAGCACTTATTTCTCCGATTGACATCGCCTAATCAAAACTTTCATCAGAACCTTTTTTGTAGAGCATTTAGTAAGCTTTCTAATGGTATTCTTTCGTTTACCAAATTCTTAACCTTTTTCGAGATATTAAGGAAAATATACAAAGTTACCAAAACTTTTTATGTCTGTTAATAAAATATTTTATTCTAACCCTTCCTTAACTCCAAACGTAACCAAAATTTCAACATATTAGTTTTAATGAAAGTAGAACATCCAGAAAATGTTTCAACTGAATCCCATGATTCTAAGTACCCAAATTAAAAACGGTATTCAAAAACTATTTTTCCAATTTTCTCGAAAACGGTTAAAGCTATCGCCTTGAAAATGGTTTCATTCGTTTTCCTAGCCCAAGAAGCCTATAAAAAGAGTACTTACAAGCTTATGAACTCAAAAACGTAAGCGTTACGATTTTTTCTGCGCGAATTTCGCCCCAAACTCCATCTTCCAGTGGGCGGATTTTGCTGGTTAACGAACTTGACCTTTCATATTGGACGACTGATTTTTGTACCAAATTTCATCAAAATCGTACCATTCGTCTTCGAGCTAGAGAGCGAACAGACAAATATATATATATATATATATATATATATATATATATATATATATATATAAATATATACATATATATATATATATATATATAGAAATTTGAACCACCGTTATTTTCGGTCTCTAGGGGTTCTGAAACGCGAAATTTTCTTGTCGGCACTTCCGGATTGTTTCATTGTATCAACCTTATAAGCGGGGTTCCTCCCGATGGGGGAGGGAGGAACCGCGCTAAAAAAGACGCAATACCATCAGCGCTGCCAACGGACAGAATCCCAACTACACCAGGGAGCTTCAACACCATTCGTCCGCCGATACTGTGGCTAGAGGGGAGAAAAGGCGCCCAGATCGAGAAAAATGTCATTCCCTTGGCTACCACCGAGGAAGAAACAAGTACCTGGCTGAAGAAGATGGAGATGAATCCATCGAAATATTCCGGGAAGAAGTGAGGAGGAGTACCACCGCTGGAGAAATATGCCGTTCCATCCAAAAATATATATATATATATATATATATATATAGATATTTGTTACAACAAATGCCTTTTTTATGAGGTCGTTAGAGCAAATGCAGGAAGGTTTACTAAAATTAGATTTAGAAAAATGTCTGACTTACCAATACAAGCGTTGTGGTGCTCACTGTACTCATAACCTCGGTTGCATTTAAGGGGCTTGGGCTTTTGCAGGCAAGTATATGAGCCGATGGAATTTAGGCATTTTTCCCTTTCTGGATTGCAGCCACTAATTCCCTCTGCACACTCGTCAATATCTGGAAAATGGGTAACCATGTTTTAGAAAATGTATTATTCAACACAAGGGCACAGGTGTAGTCAATAATCCCATTGTGTTGTGCAGACTCGTTTTAATTCCATTTAAATGGCGTGCAATTCTAATATTTGTATTAACGTTGAAAACGCTTTTATTGCAGGGGATAATTTTAAAATAATTATGGCAAAAATATCTTACATCGGTATGTAGAGAAAATAGGCCAAAGAGGTCGAAATGAGAGTTTTATTCTAACCTGATAGGATAGATTTGTTCAATAGTATAGAATAGTGGATCTCACGCCTCAATATCTGTTAATTTTTCTAAGACTACAGCTGAATTTGGTTATGGTTGAATAATGTTGAAAAATATCTCCAGCAACTCGATGACGATAGAACACCGAAGCACTGGATCGAGTAAAATTCAGCAAGATTATAAATAAAGGAAATGGTTCTAGATGCTCGATAACGCCATTCAGTAAGTAAATATAGTTTCCCAAAAATGAACATAAATTATCAAGATCTGTCGAGTTTTATTTACATGAACGATGTGAGTATTTTAATTGTTTTGTTCCGTCATTGATATATTTGAGACCTTTTAATCTCAGTTCGAGATAATGCAGCGAGGGCATTGCACTGAGATGCAGCAGCCTCGTGTGGTCATTATCACTCTTAATTAAGATAGCGAGAAACTGGTCAAGGCTAATAAATGCCTCACTAATTACGCTAGAATCAACCAATACAAGGCATTTGTTCAAATGACAGCCAAAGTAAACAATATAAAAACAATAGACGCGAACAAACGTGTCTGCCAAAGGATTACTAGAGGAAAGAATAAATATACTTGAATAAATATAATTCCACAAGCCATGTCTTTTAGCGTGTTTCCTCCCTCTCTATAGGCAAAAAACGCTTATAACGTCACCCTGATGACGTAATACAGATTTGCTGACGATTAATCTGGGAATTTCCCGGTCGTCGGTTATCATTTCGCCGTCTACCCTTTACACATGACCCTTTCTGATAATATTCGTATAAAAAATAAATTCTTCGGATAAAACGATAGGTCAAGTTCGTTACACAGTAGAGTCCGTCAACTCAAACAATTTCTTTTCGGCGAGGATAGGCTTACAAATAACTTTTTATATCCATGGCCTAGAATGAAAACCTCGTATCTAAAAAATAACGTTAATAACTTTTATACGTTATTAGATGGATAATATTCTATTTGACTATCCTTGAGTGTCAAAGAAACTCTATCTTACTCATCCTGGACTATATTGGCGAAGAAGCAAACCTTGCGGGTTTCTCAGTAACCATAATATCCATCTAATTAGGTATAAAAGTTAATTAATTTTATTTTTGAGATACAAGGTTTTCATTCTAGGCCATCGATATGTATTTTGACTCGAGGAATCAAAGAAAACAAATCTCAAACTGATGAATTGAACTGTTTTCGAGACAAGCGAAAAAAAAAACTTAAACGTTAGTTTCTTGCACCCACAAACTATGGAATCAGTTGACATTTTTTTCTTACGTTTGACACATATCCAAACGAAGATATGCCAATTTTGGCTACGTTATGAATAAAAGCAAAATTATCAACAAACATAAGCAGTTTTGAGCTTTTCGTAATAATCTTATAAATCACGAAACCGTTTGCTAATTTGTAGCTATGTGGTACTTGGTGATTCGAATTCTTGATTTAGGCCTAGTCATAAATTTTGTAAGACCATCTCTGTATAAGAACAAGATACTTGTTTTGTGTTTTTTTTAACGTTTTTAGCAGTAATATGAGTTTTTCAATATAACTTGATACCAAAAATGGTAATTATAAAGTTTAGGGACCTCCTCGCCGTTTTTTTTTTTTTTTTTTTTTTTTTTTTTTTTTTTTTTTTTTTTTTTTTTTTTTTTTTTTTTTTTTTTTTTTTTTTTTACTGATTGTTCCATAACGTATTTTGATGCACTAAACACGAATCCGTTAAAAATAAAGACGCTCTCAACTAGAAAAAAAGTTATTGAGTATCTAGCAAGCGCAGCAATGTAAAATTGGGAAAGAAAGAACTCTCATTCGAAATGTTGATAAAATACTTATTGAAAAATATTTGTAAATTTTAAGGGCCTCCTTACCCGTCTCTTATGCGACACGCTATATCTAAAAATATTGATTGAACAACAAGTAAAACAAATCGGTGAAGAGGCCCCTAAACTTCACAATTACCTCAAAAATGACAAATCGGTCGGCTTCATTGTGATTGTATTTTCTTGTTTGTATTACTTCACACTTTTTGAACTGACAGAAGTCGAGAAAGACAGGTAGAGAGTTATTTCCGATAATAATTTAGAATGCTGCTTTTAATACATTACCGCCATTTAAGACCAAACAATTTCACTTTTCTTAGAGATGTTTTTTTCAGCAAGTATTTAAATTTGTTTGATAATTCAATGAGTTTATAAATTTGGTTGGTCGCAACAGAGCCCAAAACGCACACCAGATGCATCTCACATTGCTTTTGCTTACCAATTGTTTTTGCCAGTGTGTTTGTTACCATCAGTTCATGCTCAGATCTCTTTGTTTTTGGTATTTGGATGAAGTGTGCAAAAATAACATATCACCACAAAGAAAAAAGCACACACACACATCTTAAAACATTATATTTTGACAGTTTTTTTTTATTTATTTTTTTTTGGGGGGGAGGGTGCCTCGACTGCTTCGGTCATTGGCATCTTTGAACATAACTGCATTTTCAACATATAATGAAGTAGTCTACACAACTTGATATTGCTCGAACATTTCTGGTGTTCTTACTAATTTCTATGTTAGGGATTGTTTTGAAAAATAATACTATTATTTAACCTAATTCTAAACTCTAAAGCTAATGGTAATGTGTAGAAATTGTGTTAGTTCCTTTAAACTGACGAAAGAACTAACTTTTAACCTAGATCTAAGCCTATAGGGACTATTTACTTATATACATTTCGTAAATTTGCACACACACACGAACAGTTACTCACAGACACTCACATCATAAATACATTCACGCTCACACAAAACCTTTTGGCTTTACTTTATTCTTAAACATTTTGAAAACGTTTGCTAATTTGTGCTGTGTGGAAGTTGATCATTAGAAAGCCTAATGAATTTCCTACCTAATAGATTTAGGCGTAAATTTTGAATGGTCCATCTCATCAGAAACTGGTGCTTAAAAATAAGAAAAAAATGTTAGTAAAAATGAGCTATGTAGACTGGAAGAATCATTCATAGACTTCCAAGCAGAAAATCTGTAGGCTGGAAGCAGTTAAGAAACCGCCCACTACAGATTTCTAAAGTAAATGGTTTGAATGAATGATTAAAAAATTATGAATGAATTCATGCTGCGTTTAAAAATAGAGACAAACGATAAATTTAAATCCATTAATGTAATATCTTGCACGTGCGATTAAATAATATCTACATGCCGATAAGGCCACTACTAGTTACGAGATATGTTTGATAAATCGTATTCTTGGTAGAAGTGCCTATCACCGTATCTATGTAACACAATTTGCTGCAACTGGACTTTCGTTCGCATTTACCACATGATTCAATTGGAACAACACTTTTTCTTTACATTTGGTGCGTTGCCAGAATCATTCACGGATTGTGTGCTCTGTTTCTGATTATCCTTTTAACGTAAGCAATCGTAGTCTTCCTAGTCTACTAAAGAAAATCTCATGATTTGGCCGAATTAATAAGTGTCAGTGTATCCTCCTTGTGTTAGTAAGTGGACCTTTGTGCTATATATTATTTTTTTGTCATTTATTTATTTGAACACCACTACAAGGGTGATATGCTCTTACAGATCACAACTAAGAGGGTCATTAATAGTTAAAATAAAATAAAACATAGGTGGTGACAAACTAGTTAGATGTTTTTGGAGATCAAACAAAAATTATGTTAATGAATAGAAGGTGAAGTTGTGCTGTAGCATTTGTTCCAAGAGATCTAATTTTATAGATACCTTCTAACATACACTAAAGAGACGATTGTTGAAGTAAAACTCTACGGATAGAGTGCTCCAATGGATCTGAACCTAACTTTTTAAGTGTTGTGAAATGTTTTGAATAATGCAGAAAACAAATGTTATTAAGATAGATTCAGTTATCAAAAAGACCCACCTTGGCAAAGATGACTGTAGTTTGCTATTTTCCTGTAGCCTTTAGGACAGTCCCATTGCGTTGGATGCAAGTCTCCTACAATACCTAAAAATATACTACAATCACATTTCATAATTAAACTATAAAATAGTAAATAGAATAGAATAAATTTCATGTACAAAAATCATGGTCTTCGGGTTTTGGCTGTGTCTTCACTTTCTTCACCAATGTTCCCCAGTCATACTCCAGGCTTCCTCAGGTTTACGCCTGAGAAGTGAAGACACGGTCAAGACCCGAAGAACATAATTTTTTTAATGACTTGGAATTTCATGTAATTTTTATTTATTTTTTTTTTAAACAAGTGTTTTTTACAAGATATTATTGTCCAGATTTTCACCAGATTTATGACTCCGATGCCCCCCTTTATATTAGAGGAAAATTCTCCAAAACGTACCCATTAAACCGACATTGTTCAAGCATTAGTATCAATTTGGAACCATTTCGGTTATTTAATGGAATCATACAACCTTTTAAATTACTGTGACGTAGCGCCATGCAGGGAGTGAGAACCTGCTTTCTCTACCTCTTTGGACTGATAACATTTTGTGTTTTATATTTTATTCGGAATTCGCACCACTTGTAAATGTTTACTATCCACCAAAGATAGTCAATTTTCTTCTCCATTTTGGATGTAATAGTTTTTGTATACAATTTAAGGTTTTTATTCTTCTGTTTTTTTTTCCCGTGGTCGGTAGGTCTTGGTTAGAAGAGGCGTCGGTTCTAGGGGGAGTCTGGGAGATAAAGGCGTAGAAGCAGGTGCTAGAAAAAAAAGTTTTCTTTGCAAGTATGAGGTTTCCAGCTTTTAAGGGGGGACTGAGGCGTCCTTTTTGTTAATAATGAAAATGAAGATCCAGTAGCACGAAGAGGCGGCATTTGTCTTCTCTGTTTATCGTTTTGGCCGAATATGTGATTGGAACTCCATGTGGTAGGCTTTTAGAGCATATTGTGGGACAAATGAGTGAGTAACCCATACATTTTATCTTCTGCTGGACACCAGTCTCCACGATTTATTTATCTCCAGGCCTCATTTAAATTTTTGTCGTTCAAGTACTGCCATGAGTGCAAGTAACTATATTGTGTATAGCTTTAAAAATTTGGGAACAGTTTAAGTTTACTATCGCTAAATAAGTTATTGGCAATGCCAGATTACCAAAATTTTGTGTTGTTGTAATTTGATATTGGTGGCTATGCCAGGTTTTGGAATTGTACATGTAGTTGCAGTTCAATAATTCTTCACTATGTGTTTTCTATGCCAATTTATTGGATAGTTATCGACTTCAGTTTTATCGTAATGTATTATTCTCATGTAGTTATTGGCCAGGCCAGACTATGGAATTTTATGAGTTTTTGAGAATTGTGTCTTTTCCCACATTAAATATATTTGATATATATGTGTTTATGCCTCTATCGAAAGTCTATTTTTGGCTTCTCCCCAGATTACTGATTGTATCTGGTGTATGTTCATGATTTTATTCAAAGTCTATATTTTTGCTTCTTCCCAGTTTAATAATTATACCTGGTGTATGTTATACATTTATGCTTTTATCGAGAGTCTAATTTTTGGCTTCTTCCCAGATTACTGATTGTATCTGGTGTATGTTATATGTTTAAGCTTTTATTGAAAGTCTACATTTGTCTCTTCCCAGACTAATAATTATACCTGTTGTATGTATATATATATTTATTTATGCTTTTATCGAGAGTCTAGTTTTGGCTTCTTCCCAGATTACTGTTTGTATCTGGTGTATGTTATATATTTATGCTTTTATCGAGAGTCTATTTTTGGCTTCTTCCCAGATTAATAATTATATCTGGTGTATATACATCTATGTATCGATACCTTTTACTTATATATATATATATATATATATATATATATATATATATATATATAAAGTATTCAATATTTGAATAATATTAATCCTTCTTGTGATATTTGTATATATTAATAATATATATATACATGCTTACTCTTTTATTGGGAATTTATTTATTTTTGGTATTTATAGATATTGATTGTGTTTGGGGATATGTGTGTTTACATTTTTATTGGGAACTATTTGTTGTATTTCAAGATATTTATTATATTTAAGGTGTATATATATATATAAAGTTATTTGTTGTATTTCAAGATATTTATTATATTTAAGGTATATATATATATATATATATATATATATATATATATATATATATATACAAAAAAAAACAAATACATATACATATATATATATATATATATATATATATATATATATATATATATATATATGTATATGTATTTGTTTTTTTTTACGGGGAACCTTTTGTACTTATCTCAATATAGTTACCAGCTCTGAGTATCTTGTTGTGTTCTTTTTTTTTTATTTGGATCACCTGGGTTTCATACCTCATTGAACCTGGCTATCCGTTGTCTATCCGGATAAATTGTACCACCCCAGGTGTTGGTAAGTGAGTCTTTCAAATTAAATTTATTTCGGTATATTACTTGCCATGAATTCGGCAGATGTTTGTTTCTTGATCTATTCTAGAAAAACAACTGTTTCCTACAAAAAAAATAATTTTACGTAAACCCATTTCCGTTTAAAGTTAATTTTAAGTAAACCCAAAAATGGGTAAGTCGTACACCAAAAACATAGTTCACTAATCCTTGAGCCATTACTGTGTAAAGGAAGGCTACTTACAGGTCATGTTATCCATCCCCAGGTAATATCCATGAGGACAGGTACAAACAATTCCTGAAGTACGTTCTTCACAGCTGTGCGAGCATCCTCCACATCTGGAACATCAATAACTGAACATAAAAAAAATGAAACTTACAAATAAATATAAGTATTGAAAGTCATCTTAAAAGGGTATGGAGATATAATATATACATATGTGTGTGTGTGTGTGTGTGTGTGTGTGTGTGTGTGTGTGTGTGTGTATATATATATATATATATATATATATATATATATATTTGTGTGTGTGTAATAATTTGAAACACCGTTGCTTTCGTGATCAATTGGTTCTGAAACGTGAAATTTTCTAGCATAAGCGGATTTTCACCCTATGGAGGGAGGGAGGAAACGCGCTAAAGGAACAGCAGAATAGAACATAAAGAGTGTATCATGGATATATATATATATATATATATATATATATATATATATATATATATATATATATATACATATATATATATTTTACATACATTGTATATAATACATCAGATAATATCTATTTGAAATCAAAACTGTTTAGGTCAGTGTGCCTATCTTAATATCAAACGAGTAAATCCCTTCATTGTTGGCTTGTAAATCCGATAAATAAACAAATAATTAATTATTTGCAAAAAATATCATTTTATAGCCCGACCTCAAACCAAAGAACCAGAAGGGGCGTGGCCGGAGGGGAGCTAGGCCTTCCCACTCATGGGCTGGTGGGAGCGCATGCGCACTACTTGGTTCTGTTCTTTGTGGCACATGTATAGTATTGTGTGTTTGCAGACGTCGCCGCCCAGATACAACTTGCGGACAGGTAAAACCTGCAAGACAGATATGCTTAGCGGGAAGGAAAAGCACATCAGCATCTAATCTCAAGCTCAGCGATTCCCAACTAGTTGTACGTGGGTTGCCGCTCGGTAGTAAGCGTATATAGATATATCTTAAAAACCACTACATATATTAGCACAAGGTGTTTTTTAAAGATAGTAATAGTGAAGTATTTATACCTTTGTGGTGATAGAGGAGAACAAGACTTTCCATCCGACATGAGGGTATATCCAGTTCGGCAAAAACATTTGTATGATGACCCGACTGGAGTACATTGATGAGCACACAGCTCACCAGGCAACAACTCACACATATTCCTCAAAGGCTCTCCTTCTATAAAAGTCGACGAGGCTTAATGTAAAAATTAAAAATATTTCGCTGGTTCGGAAAGTTCGTAGATTTTTTGAAAATAAGTTGTAGTTTAATTTGTTTAACTTATAAATACAAAGGCAATTTTTTTGAACGCGATAACGTCTTAATATAGTAAATGTATTGAGGATTAAGTGTAGAAAAATTTCCTTTTTATTGTTTAAAAATTGCAAGAATTAAGATAAAAACTTATTTTCTAAATCTCAACGAACTTTCCGGACAATTCAATATTAACGGAAACAACAGAGTCTTTCTTTGAGGTTTTGGATGCGGGTACTGATAGAATAAGCTGGCAATTCTCATGAACAAGAAAAGTATTCATGAATTCATATAGCCCGCAGTATACTAAAAACATTTCACAGCAGGGAAACTGTGCCAATGACCCAATTTTCATTTTCACTTATTATCTTCAAAAATTTAACAGCTTTTGTTGTCAAAATGCACCCGTTTATAATTACTCCACCACGGGTAAAATGAACAAGAAGTACATATTAAATTAATTAATACAGTAGCGACTAATTATTATTATAGTCGTTATAAAAGTAGGACTTCCTTTTCCTTTTAGCGCGGTTCCTCCCTCCCCCATAGGGAGGAACCCCGCTTATAAGGTTGATCTCATGACGCAATCCGGAAGTGCCGACTAGAAAATTTTGCGTTTCAGAACCCATAGAGACCGAAAATGATAGTGGTTAAAATTTGTGTATATATATATTATTTTTGAGATTTCTTCGCTGGGGAGAATTTTCGATGTAAGTACGGCATTCTCCAGCAGTCAGTTTATCTAGGTGATATTTCGCAGGAATCCTATCCTGCTTCATCAGACCGTTATCCATTTTTTATCATAACAAATTAACAAACGAAAAGTCGAAAAAAGAAAAAAACATGGATAACGGTCTGATGAAGCAGGATGGGATTCCTGCGAAATATCACCTAGATAAACTGACCGCTGGAGAATGCCGTAATTACATCGAATATATATATATATATATATATATATATATATATATATATATATATATATATATATATATTTGTCTGTTCGCTCTGTAGCTCCCAGACGAATGGTCCGATTTTGATGAAAATTGGTACAAAAATCTTTCGTCTAATTTAAAAGGTCAGGTTCGTTAACCAGCAAAATCCGCCTACTGGAAGATGGCGTTTGGGGCGAAATTCGCGCAAAAAAAATCGTAACGCTTACGTTTTTGAGTTCATAAGCTTTTAAGTGCTCGTTTTATATGCTTCTTGGGCTAGGAAAACGAATGAAACCATTTTTAAGGTGATAGCTTTAACCGTTTTCGAGAAAATTGGAAAAATAGTTTTTGAATTCCGTTTTTGGTTTGGGTACTTAGAATCATGGGATTCAGTTGAAACATTTTCTACATGTTCTCCTTTCATTAAAACTAATATGTTGAAATTTTGGTTACGTTTGGAGTTAAGGAAGGGTTAGAATAAAATATTTTATTAACAGACATAAAAAGTTTTGGTAACTTTGTTTACTTTCCTTAATATCTCGAAAAGGGTTGAGAATCTTGTGAAGCGGAAGATTACCATTCGGAAGCTTACTAAATGCTCTACAAAAAAGGTTCTGAAGAAAGTTTTAATTAGGCGATGTCAATCGGAGAAATAAGTGCTTTAAACTTTAAATTAATTGATTTCGTTTATTCGAACGGTTCTTTTTGTCTGTTTTATTCCTTGTTATTTTTTAATTGATTATAGTTGGATAATGTATTTGACAATAAAACTGGTTAAGTAAAATAACAAAAACAGTTTATTGTTAGAAATATAGATTTCCAAGATTCCAAGACCTTGTAACTAGGGGGACCTAGTGTTAGCCGACCCTTCCAGGTAAGATCGTAAATCATGACCTTTCAAGACCTTTCAAGACCTTACTACACACAGGAATGGCGTTAGTGACCTTAAGGGTTGACACGCCATTATAATAATTAATTTAAAAAAAAAAGACTTGTGGAACGGATCCCTAGTCTAATCTTTCCAAATTAGACTAGGGATATGAACGGAACCGCGCTAAGATGATGCAGTTCCTATGAAATGGACTTTTTTTTTAATCACTTTATATTATTAAGGGTTCGATATGTTTCGTGGCCTGCATGTCCCCTCTTCAGTAGGCTACGTGAGTCTGTGAATATGCATTTAATTTAAATATGTTCACCACAAACCATGCACACAGGCCTGGAATGTCTATTTAATAAATAAGCATGGGTGAGATTACTATGTCCAATTCTTATTCCTGACCACCTCATTTCTCCTAGTGTCTTGAGGCGAGGCTTTCCCTTCGGAGGTAGTGACCTTTTCTGAAGCTCGTGCCCTTACCTGCTTTGCCCGTAGTCATACGGGAATTAGGATTTTCAAATTCACAGCACTGCAGGAACGCCGACTCCCAGGGATGTCCAAATGTCGCATTGCCAAAGTCACACATCTCACCTTCCCTAGCAACAGTTATTCCTATCTTGCAGAGTTCACAGCATTTCTGAAACATGATAGAAGGCACGTTGCGTAAATTACTTCGGAAATGAATAACTGAAACTGAGATATTATTATCAGAAATAACGAATTAACCAATAATTACAAAAACAAAATTTCGAGTATACTGGACGCCTCATCAGGAGCAGACTATATTCTATGTTTAAACCTAACCTTCATAAAGGAATTCTGCTACAATGACCTTGTCATGCCTGCAGGTACTGTTAAACCATTTGCTGCCACTAACACAGATCTGTGCGCTGGGACAGCGTGCCTCCAGAGCTACTAACACAGATCTGTGCGCTGGGACAGCGTGCCTCCAGTGCTACCAACACAGATCTGTGCGCTGGGACAGCGTGCCTCCAGTGCTACTAACACAGATCTGTGCGCTGGGACAGCGTGCCTTCAGTGCTATTAACACAGATCTGTGCGCTAGGACAGCGTGCCTCCAGTGCTACTAACACAGATCTGTGATTCTGAACAACTGCTGCTCTCACATATTTGTGGGCCTCATAACAGGCATCTAGCGATATCTTAATCAGCTAGTAGAATCTTATAATTGCCAATAGATACGTAGTGTAGGCAGGGGAAGTGCCGAATAGAAAATTTTACGTCTCAGAAACCCTAGAGAATGAAAATAACGGTGGTTCATTGTATATATATATATATATATATATATATATATATATATATTGTCGGTTCGCGCTGTAGCTGCATGAAAGATGGTCCGCTTTTGATAAAATTTGGTACAAAAATCTTTCGTCTAATTTGAAAGGTCAAGTTAGTTAACCAGCAACATCCGTCCACTGGAACATGGGTTTGGAGCGCGAAAAAATTCGTTACGCTGCCTTCATATGCTTGCAAGTACTCGGTTTTCAGTTTTTTTTATAATTTTTTTTTTTTGTGTTACAACCCAAAGGGTCATCAAACAGGTTTTCAGGTTTCTTGGCCTAGAAAAACGAATGAAGCCATTTTTTAATGCGATACCTGTAACTGTTTCTGAGAAAATTGGAAAAATAGTTGTTGCATAAAGTTTTTGGTTTGGGTACTTCATCATCCGAATCATGGGATTCAGTTGCAACATTTTATGCATGTTCAAATGTCATCCAAACTAATATGTTGAAATTTTGGCTACGTTTGGCGTTAAGGAAGGATTAGAATAAAATATTTTATTAACAGGCATGAAAAGTTTTGGTAACTTCACATATTTTCCTTAAAATCTCGAAAACGGTTGGGAATCTTGGTAAGGGGAAGCTTACCATTCGAGAGCTTACTAAATTCTCTACAGAAAAGGTTCTTATGAAAGTTTTTATTAGGTGATGACAAACGGAGAAATAAGTGCTCAACACTCTGAAGTGCATAATTGATTCCTTTTATTAGAACGGTTCTTTTTGTCTGTTTTTATTCCTTGTTATTTCTTAACTGCTTCTAGTAGGAGAATGTATTTGTCAAAAAACAGGATAAGTAAAATAAGAAAAAAAAATTGTTAGAAATATAGCTTTCCAAGAGAGAGATTCGAGACGCCTTGTGAATATTTTCTACTACTTTACTGGTATTGGTGTCCTTCATTAGAACTGTCCCTATTTGCCTCACTTTATAATTGATTGTTTTATTAAAATGCATTGAACAGTTAAATGAGTTGTCTAGCTATACGGTAGGACTCAATCAACCTTCCTCTATTGTCAGTCCTGTGAGTATACATGGAAATGACCCTAACACCCGTTAGTTGAAGGTTAACACCCCTAAAATATTCCTTATATCCAATATACGCTTTGGACGAAATATCAAAACAACCGTTTCAACTGTTTCTATTCCTTTAGAAATGTCACTAGGGATAACAAAGGAATCGCGCTAAGATGACGCAGTTCCTGCGAGTCGGGTTTTTTTTTTTGTAATTTTAATTAGGAAAAATATTTCAACACTGGTCGGTTGTTGAGTAACCAGCCCTGTAGCACCCAGTCAAGGTCAAGCCTTGCAATGCTCATCAGGAAATATGTTAGGACAACAAATCAGCTGCTAGGAGTAAGCTGTTTACGTTTCTTTTTCGATTATCTTCTTTTATCGTTTGTGAAATCAAATAAATGTTTACTTTTTGACGATTTGAGAAAGTGGTATTATTATTCTGTTCATCAACATTTCTTACATGTTGTTTTGCCCTCAAGCCATCAGCGTGATCAGATAAATACATCCATATATATATATATATATATATATATATATATATATATATATATATATGTGTGTATATATATATGTATGTATATATATATATGTATATATATATATAGACCACTGGTATTTTCGTGACCTATGGTTTCTAAAACATTTCTCATAAGCACCATAAGGTTTCCCGTAAGGTACTGACGTCAATTATTCATCGATTTTGTTTTCAAATAACACCAGTGATAAGGTAATTACGAAAACTCGCTATGATAGCGCAGTTGCAGTAAGTTAAACTTTTTAAATATGACAGCTCGTAAATTCAGATTATTAATTAATTAAACATACCTGAAAATGAAGAGACTGGCCACTGTTACACTCTGCATCCTCGCGACCAATCTCCATTCCATTTTTACACTCAATTTCTCTGTACAGATGAACACCAAGGATATATTACACACTTAAAATTTGTAAATACATTATAACTACATATATTAAATAACACAGCTCAACATTTGATTTTGAAAAAAAAAACACTCGGAGCGGTATGGCCCTTATAGGGTTTTTGGGGTCGCTGATTACGTTGAGCGGGTTGGTTAACCTTCATCACATCAGGCTCAACGTCATTTGAAGGCCAAATAGAGAAGAAAACATAGGAAAAATATGAAAAAAAATGCATGCATATGATTTTGAGGTCTCTGAGTTCGAATCCGTAGTTTGTTTTATCTTACACCTTTCCTAGAGGTCATTTGAAGGTCAAATAGAGAGAACCATAGAAAAAATCAGAAAAAAGTCATTCAAAAATTCATTTTCTGGGAAGGAGTGTGACTCAAACAAACTACGGGCTCGGGGACCTCAAAAACGTATGCATGCATTTTTTCAGATTTTGTTCTAGTTTTTTTCTCAATTTGACCTTCAGCTGCCCTCTAGGAAAAGGCGTAAAGGTTAAACAAACTACTGATTTGGACTCAGGGACCTCAAAAACATACGAATGAATTTTCTCAGATTTTTCCTACGGTTTTTCTTCCTTGAATACGGCTTTTGTGATCTTGAATCTGGCGCGATGAACCCCATAAGGACCATGCCGCACCGAGTGTTTTTTTTTTAGATCAATTGTTGACCTGTGCAATTCTCCCTGATCCACAGCTTATCTATTTTTCAGGAGCAGTTCTGCCATGTACCTCGCTGGAGAGGTAAGCCGTGCATCCAAGAGTATTATTTAACTCAATAGGCGCAAGTTATCTCTCAAATATAACAATAGAAAAGGATTAAACCAACTGTTCTCTCTCACTATCTCTCTCCCTTTCCCCCACCGAAAACTATTGAGGATAGCTTGTTGTATCCACTTTCTCGAAAATGGTTACAGATATCGCTTAAAAAATGGTTACATTATTTTATCTATGTTAGAAAACTTTTAAAAAGTACACTAGCAAGCTTATTACTACGAAATCGTAAGCGCTCTGGCTTTATGGCTGGTTGCTCTAGCTTGTTGTTGAAAATAAGTGCTTTTACTCAAAGGAAATGGTCTAAGCTTGGAAAAAGTTTTGCAGTATGACAACATAGCAAGCAATGCATAATTACTAACTACCAAATGTGTAGAATGGTTAAATCACCGTCTACATCACCGGCTAAACACAATATATATATATATATATATATATATATATATATATATATATATACATATATATATATATATATATATACATATATACATACATATATATATTCCGTTATTTTCGTGGTCTATGAGTTCTAAAAGGTAAACTATTCTAGTCAGTTATTCCGGATTGCGTTACCACGTCCTCGTCATATTCGAGGGAGGAAACACGCCTAAAATTTCTGACTTTCAAGAAGCTTATAAACTTCAAAGATACGACAAGTATAAGCAGCATGCAAGCCATTTATTGTCACATATAATGAATACAAATAATTACAGATGCCTACCTGAGTCCATTCTCGCAACAAACAGATCCAAGGTAGTTGCAGAATTCTTTCGAGTGATGCGGTATCTGTAGAGTAAAAAGAAGCTCAGAAATATTTTCACAGGAAGATGATCTTTCAACTTCCGTCCTTGCTTCCGAACAACACTTTACAAGGGAGTCCATTATTTCACCTGAAAAAGAGAAAAACTCTCAGGACTTTTCATTATTATACAATACCAAATGTAGGTTTCGGAAGGGTTGGTTAATGAAATTTAGGCAGAGCAGGAAAGACAATCAAAAAATCTGACTCAATAGAACTGCGTCATCATAGGTTCCGTTCTTATCCCTCGTCTGATTCGGAAAGAAAATAGAAACAGCTATTAGTTCAACATTTCTTGAAAAGCTTTTATGGCCTTACCTGGCAGAGTACCTCTAGAGATACTTATCTCACTGTTCAATGCATTGAAATGTATCAAAATGTTTCACATTTTCTTGTATTCTTCTACAATAGTACTAATTCTACAAATAAATTCAATTTAAAACAAAAAACAACCAATAAAAAGTGAGCTAAACAACTACAAAAACCCGTTCAAAAGAACAACACAAACACATTTGAACTTTTAAGCACTTATTTGTCCGATTGACATCGCCTAATCGAATATTGCTTCAGAACGTTTGTTGTAGAAAATTAAGGTAAGCTTTCGAATGATTACCTTCCACTTACCATGATTTCCTAACAGTTTTCGAGATATTAAGGAAAATATACGAATTTCCCAGAACTTTTCATGTCTATTTATAAAATATTTTGTTCATTTAACACCTTCGTTTTCATGATTTTTAAACATGAAGAAAATATTTTAACTTAATCAGATGATCCTAAGTACCCTAACCAAAAACATTATTCGACAAATATTATTCAACTTGTCTCAAAAACTGTTAAAGCTATCGCCTTATATATATATATATATATATATATATATATATATATATATATATATATATATATATATATATACATATATTCGTCACCGGTGGGAATCGAACCCACCATCTCCCGCTTATGAATCCAAGGCGCTAGCCACTGACCATGGGGGGGACCCCTTATATATATATATATATATATATATATATATATATATATATATATATATACATATATACCGTTATTTTCGTGGTCTATGAGTTCTAAAAGGTAACCTATTCTAGTCAGTTATTCCGTATTGCGTTACCAAGACAAGGTAGTTGCAGAATTCTTTCGAGTAATGCGGTATCTTCAGAATTGCTTCTTCACGCTAAAGCATATTTATTGGCTTTGACATAGAAATCAGAAAAACATAGGCTCAAATAATTTTTTTCTAAAAAAACTAGTACAACGATGTACCATTTTAAAGTGATATATACTTCCACTATGGTTACTTAAGTGTTAACTTTGGTTAGAGGTTTGCCTCCGCCTCAAATGTTTCCTTATTTAATAACCTTTAAAATGGTAGGTACAACGTTGTTTTATAAAAAAAATTATTTGAGCCTATTTTTTTCTGATCTTTGTTAAGAGTACTATGAATCATGGTATTCAGTTAAAATATGTCTGCTTGTTTGAAATTAAATTTTGGAAATTAATTGAATTTAAATTCTGAAATTAAATTGAATTTAAATTTTGGTTACGTTTGGAGTTAAGGAAGGACCAGAATAAAATATTTTATTAATAGAAATGAAAAGTTTTGGGAACTTCTTCGTTCCTTAATATCTCAAAAACGGTTGGTAAATCGTGGTAAGTGGAAAGTAATCTTTCCAAAGCTTACTTACGTTACTATTCGCGCAAATAAACTATGCCTTATGGATGTGTAATCTGTGCCACAAAGAAATGATAGTACATCCGTCAGGCATAGTTCTCCTTCTTCACGTCACCCTTCTTGATGATGGCTGTAATTTTAAGCAGAAACGTGAGCAAAAATAAAACTACACATTTTCTAATACAAAACGTAGTTTTATTAAGATACTCACACTGAACCCTGATAGTCCGTCGGCCCGTGTACATTTTCTGCAACGATTTTTAAGATTCTTCATTTTTTCACTATTGATTGTACAAGTCTTAACTAGAACAGTGCCACTTGTCAGCTGGCTAGGTAGCGGTGGGTTTGGCTGCGGGGGAGTTGCAAACTTCGGAAAAATATGAAAATGTGAAACGATTTTAAGATTCATGAAATTTTTTGGAGAAACACCTTTCATTATACAATAATCATTGGTGCTTGTCAGCTGGGGGTCTAAACTTGGCAAAAATACGAAATTCTGAAACGATTTTAAGATTGCTGAAATTTTGGTGGTTACTAGTATTTGTAGTGAGATTAACGAAAAACATTGTCAGCTGCTCATATCTTGGTGGAAAACTTGTCAGCTGGGGGGGGGGGGGATAAGCGCTGAGCGTATGGCGCGCGCTCCGCTTTATACCGCCAGCTGACAACTTTTCCACCCACATATAAGCAGCTGACAATTTGTTCCGTCAAACTTATTACGAATACTACCTACTAACAAAATTTCAGGAATCTTAATATAGTCTTTGACTATTTAATAGCGAAAGCATGCTTATATTGATTACAACTTCTGAATATATTGATTGTAATTTACTATAAAAATATTCTTATATTTTAGAAGATAATATATAAACATGTAAATGGTTTGACGGCGAACAATTCCGTCGAGTAGTTGATATGATTGTTCGAGATCAGCAATTCACTGAAGATATTAAAACTATTTATATTGTATGAATTATTAACGTTTAATTATTTTATCAATAACAATAATTAGTATTTTCAGCTGAAAGACACCAAGAAGAGGATGACCCCACAATTACTGCGGGGGGGGGGGGTTGATGATTCTGAAGGTGCAGAGTCAGAATCAGAAAACGATTGACTTTCTTTTTATTATTATATTATTAAGTTATTATTAGTATACTATTATTATTAATATGATTAATTGTATAATACTTTTTTATTACCAATACAGTATTTTATAAAAATAAATGACATATTTTCTCATCATACCTTAATGCAAATACATAATATATATTTTAACGTTGAAAATAAAAATATTCATTTACAATCAATATATTCAGAAGTTGTAATCAATATAAGCATGCTTTCGCTATTAAATAGTCAAAAACTATATTAAGATTCCTGAAATTTTGTTAGTAGGTAGTATTCGTAATAAGATTGACGAAACAAATTGTCAGCTGCTTATATGTGGGTGGAAAAGTTGTCTGGCGGTATAAAGCGGAGCGCGCGCCATACGCTCAGCGCTTATACCCCCAGCTGACAAGTTTTCCACCAAGATATGAGCAGCTGACAATGTTTTTCGTTAATCTCACTACAAATACTAGTAACCACCAAAATTTCAGCAATCTTAAAATCGTTTCAGAATTTCGTATTTTTGCCAAGTTTAGACCCCCAGCTGACAAGCACCAATGATTATTGTATAATGAAAGGTGTTTCTCCAAAAAATTTCATGAATCTTAAAATCGTTTCACATTTTCATATTTTTCCGAAGTTTGCAACTCCCCCGCAGCCAAACCCACCGCTACCTAGCCAGCTGACAAGTGGCACTGTTCTAGTTAAGACTTGTACAATCAATAGTGAAAAAATGAAGAATCTTAAAAATCGTTGCATAAAATGTACACGGGCCGACGGACGATGAATTAATCTACCTTCGCAGCCCCAACGGTCAACGATCTCTTCTCAATCAAACAATAAGCAATACACAGTGCGCGACGTTGGGAGGTGTAATGAACAAGCACTAAGGCGGAAGAACGGAATAAATACGAAAATATCACAACACAGTGAGGGTACAAGTCCACGCAGTGCCGTAAGTTTTGATCTAGTGACGTGGGATAGTATAGCCGCAAAGTATAGTACGTCACACAGGAGCTGCACAACTAACCACATTCCTCAGAAGATGGGCAGGGTACGCTGCATTCCTGACTATTTTAAAAAAAATTACAAAAATGTACAACAAATAAATAATTTTACCGCAGTTCCTCCCTCCTCCATAGGGAGGTTGACCTCATGACGCGATTCGGAAGTGCCGACTAGAAAATTTCATGTTTCAGATGCCCTGAATCACTAAAACAACGGTAGTTAAATATATATGTATATATATGTCTGTTCGTTCTCTCACCGGTTCAAAAATAGCCTGCTTTTAAGGAAATTTAATTTGAATCATTCGTCTAATTTAAAAGGTCAAGTTAACCAGCAGAATCCGTCCACCAGAACAGTTCAATGAGTGAAATTCTCGCGAAAAAAATCGTAACGCTTACGTTTTCGAGTTCATATACTTCCAGGCACTCGTTTCATAGGATTCTTGACGTAGGAAAATATGTGGTTTCATGTTTGAAGCGATATCTGTAACCGTTTGCGAGAAAATTTGTTACAACATCTTTTCCAAACTAATTCTCAGTTTGGGTATTCACAAACGATTGTTTCAGTTGAAAATCGTTGCAGATGTTTGATAATTATCTAACAGGATACGTTTAGAGTTAGGAACTTCGAAAAAAAAAAACTTTGGGTTATTCGTATATTTTCATAAATATACGAAATAACGGTGGAGTTATTAAGTTCCACGTGGTAAGTGGAAAACTGCAATTCGAAAGATTACTGCATTCTCTACAAAAAACGAAGTAATTTTCGATTGGGTGAAGTCAATCGGAGAGTTAAGTGCTTAAAATTTCGAAAGTGTCAGTTTTGTTCTTGTAAACGGGGTTTGGTCTCTGTTTACATAACGTTCCAATTGGTTGTTGTGCTTTTTAATTGCATTTAACAGTAAAATGAGTATTTTATAAAACAAGGTACGAAAATGAGAAACAGTGTTATAGTATTTCCAAGAGCGAACGTTAAGACAGAGGATGGAGTAAGTTCCGCATAGGATACCGTCAGTTTCCTGTTGTGGCACCTTAAAGTTCCTTCTCTTTGAGATTTTATCCTGCTGGACGGACTTATTTCATGTTTTTTTTTGTTGTTGTTTTTTTTTTGGGGGGGGGGTTATTCTCAGACTGGTTAGATGTAGTTCACATCGAAATACACATTCTCATAATTTACACGCGTTGACTTACCTCTAGCAACTGCTGATGGAGTCATAAGCAGGCACACGCCGGCGATAAGTTGTGACACAAGAAGACGTACCATGACTGGAGGGAACCACAAACACTGATAGGAAGAACAAACTGTGCTAAGGATATATCAGGAATACCCCACCACTGGCCAGGGTCAAGGAGCCGACCCAAACCAAGCAGCCCCCACTCTTCACTGGAGGTCTTATCACTTGTCTTTAATGCCTTATCAATACTGCGAAATAAAATTTCAGCCCTTCAAACCTTACAGACATAAACAACTTGAAATAATCTAAACGCTTGACTCAGATTGATTTATTTCAGAAATCGAAACAGTTATTTTTTTTATCGAAAAAGTTAAAATTTAACTTTTATTTTATAAGTTAAAAAATAAAATTAAAAAAAAAAAAAAAAACTTTTATTAAAAGGTTTTAGCGCGGTTCCTCCCTCCCCCATAGGGAGGAACCCCGCTTATAGGGTTGATACAATGAAACAATCCGAAAGTGCCGACTAGAAAATATATATATATATATATATATATATATATATATATATATATATATATATATATATATATATATATATATATATATATATATATATATATATATATATGTATATATATATATATATATATATATATATATATATATATATATATATATATATTTGTCTGTTCGCTCTCTAGATAGAAGACGAATGGTCCGATTTTGATGAAATTTGGTACAAAAATCCTTCGTCCAATTTGAAAGGTCAAGTTCGTTAACCAGCAAAATCCAATTACTGGAAGATGGCGTTTGGGGCGAAATTCGCGCAAAAAAATCGTAACGCTTACGTTTTTGAGTTCATAAGCTTCTAAGTACTCGTTTTATATGATTCCTGGGCTAGGAAAACGAATGAAACCAGTTTCAAGGCGATAGCTTTAACCGTTTTTGAGAAAATTGGAAAAATATTTTTTGAATACCGTTTTTGGTTTAGGTACTTAGAATTATGGGATTCAGTTGAAACATTTTCTGCATGTTCTACTTTCATCAAAACTAATATGTTGAAATTTTGGTTACGTTTGGAGTTAAGGAAGGGTTATATTTCTTGTTATTTTTTAATTGCTTATAGTTGGATAATGTATTTGACAATAAAACTGGTTAAGTAAAATAACAAAAACAATTTATTGTTAGAAATATAGATTTCCAAGATTCCAAGACCTTGTCACTAGCGGGTCTGTTTCTAGTGTAGCGGACCCTTCCAGGTAAGATTGTAAATCATGACCTTTCAAGACTTTACTACTCACAGGAATGGCGTTAGTGACTTTAAGGGTTGACACGCCATCATAATAATTAATTTTAAAAAAAAGACTGGTGGAACCAAAATAATAACTGCTTCTATTTTAATCTTTCCAAATTAGACTAGGGATATGAACGGAACCGCGCTAAGATGATGCAGTCCTACGAGACGGACTTTTTAAGAGTAAACGTTATTTTGGAACTTCTAAAATTAGGCACATGAAAATAAAAGTTAAAGCTATACTAACTTCAAATAAACGTTTTGAGTATTTTAATCAAGAATTTTAGGGTGTTTTAGCGCGGTTCCTCCCTCCCCCAAAGGGAGGAACCCCGCTTATAAGGTTGATACAATGAAACAATCCGGAAGTGCCGACTAGTAAATTTCGCGTTTCAGAACCCCTAGAGACCGAAAATAACGGTGGTTCAAATTTGTATATATATATGTATATTTTATATAGATATATATATATATATAGATATATATATATATATATATATATATATATATATATATATATATATATATATTTGTCTGTTCGCTCATTTCTGGCTTCCCTAATGGTCCGATTGTGATGAAATTTGGTAAAAAAATCCGTCGTCCAATTTAAAAGGTCAAGTTCGTTAACCAGCAGAATCCGCCCACTGGAAGATGGCGTTTCGGGCGAAATTCGCGCAAAAAAAATCGTAACGCTTACGTTTTTGAGTTCATAAGCTTGTAAGTACTCGTTTTATAGGCTTCTTGGGCTAGGAAAACGAATGCTTTAACCATTTTAAGGCGATAGCTTTAACCGTTTTCGAGAAAATAGGAAAAATACTTTTTGAATACCGTTTTTGGTTTGGGTACTTAGAATCATGGGATTCAGTTGAAACATTTTCTGCATGTTCTACTTTCATTAAAACTAATATGTTTAAATTTTTGTTACGTTTGGAGTTTAGGAAGGGTTAGAATAAAATATTTTAATAACAGACATAAAAAGTTTTGGTAACTTTGTATACTTTCCTTAATATCTCGAAAAAGGTTGAAAATCTTGGGAAACGGAAGATGACCGTTAGAAAGTTCACTAAATGCTCTACAAAAATGGTTCTGATGAAAGTTTTGATTAGGCGATGTCAATCGGAGAAATAAGTGCTTAAAACTTTAAAGTAATTGATTTCCCTTATTCAAACTGTTCTTTTTGTCTTTGATTTTGGTACTTAGAATTGATGGGATTCAGTTGAAACATTTTCTGCATGTTTGAATTTTATCAAAACTAATATGTTGAATATTTGGTTACGTTTGGAGTAAAGGAAGGATTAAAATAAAATATTTCATTTTTAGTCATGAAAAGTTTTGAGAACTTCGTATATTTTCATTAATATCACGTAAACGGTTCGGAATCTTGGCAAGCAAAAGATTACCATTTGAGAGGTTACTAAATTCTCTACAAAACATGTTTTGAAGACATTTGCGATGGGATGGTCATATTTGGAGATAAGTGCTTAAAACGTAGGTAATTTCGTTTATTTGAACGAATCTTTTTGTGTGTTCCCTACAGTTTTTTTCACTGCTCGTTATTTTTGTGATTGCTTATAGTAGTCAAATGTATTATTCAATAAAACAGGATACGTATATATAGAAACAATATTTTGTTTCAACGGCATCTTGGAATTCAAAGATGTCCTATGAATATCTAGATTACTGTACTGGTGTTGATTTCGTTCTTTAGAATTGTTTTTGGTAATCCCTATTTTCAGCAGTTTTTATCTATTTATTATTTTTTTTTTTTTTAAATTCATTGAACAAAATCATATGAATTCGAAGGTGAGGAGCTAGGAGGCTTAGGGTGGGGGGCATTTTCCCTGTCCCCAGGTAGCTAGCTCCCAGTGTACCCTCGTCATCTGTAAGTCCCTTTCTAGAGTCATAAAGATAAGCCTCCAAACATCTTTAGGAATGTAGGATTTCCAACTTTTGCCAGTATCAGAACAGCCGCTCTTTACATAACACAGTGGTACAGACGTACCGGTCTATACTAGTTGCACTCCGCACGGTGGTAGTACTTGGTGAATGCCACAGCGGATCGCTCATTATAACCTTATTTTATACGTATTAAATAGGTACCTAAACAAAATTTATTTGTGTATAAGTGTAGCGTTATTGGGATTAGAATAAAATATTTTCTTAACAGACATGAAATGGTTCGGAATCTTCGTATATTGTCCTTGATTTTTTTTTTTCTTTTATGGTGCATCGAAATCTGAGCCATTAGGACCATTTTTTTCTTATGAGCTTATATAATACTTAGATTTAGCTAGCAACAATATTTTACACCGCAATTAAAGTGACTTGCTCTTCTTATAAATATAATATTTATATTATAATATAAACATAATACATTAATTTGTCTGAAAATAAAGTCCAACCCGCAGGAACTGCATCATCTTAGCGCGGTTCCGTTCTTATCTCGAGTGCGATTAGTGAAGGAATATAGCAGCTATCGGTAGGTATTAGCACCATTTCCCCCCCCCCCCCTTAATATCTTCAAAACAGTTAAGAAATCGTGGAAAGTACGATATAACCATTCAAAAGCTTACTAAATTCTCTACAAAAAAGATTCTGAAGCAAATTTCGATGGGGCAATATCAGTCGGAGTAGTAAGTGCTTAAAACTACGAAAGTGTTAGTTTCGTTATTTTAAACGGGGTTGTCACTGTTTACCTCACTTCTGTTTTTCAAGTTTATTTAACGGTGGAATGAGTATTTCATTAAAGCTGAGAAAATAAGAATCATATTGGTAATAGAGTTTTCCTAGAGTGAGCGTCGCGATGAACGGGAGAGTCCCGTCCGTTAGAAAAAACTGTCTGTTTTCCATATGTGGCTCTTTAAGCTTCCTTCTCTTTGAGATTTTATTTTATATTTTTAACGAAAGATCAAAAACCTACCGATAGCTGCTACTATTTCTTTACTAATCGCACCTCGGATAAGAACGGAACCGCGCTAAGATGATACAGTTCCTGCGAGTCGGACTTTTTTGCTTTACAATACCTTGATCACTGGAAAGAAAGAAAATACACACTTCCATACCTATTTAACTATCACTTATTTTACACGGAAGCCCAGCCACTAAAGTATGTGTTGAAAGACCCTTTTCAACCCGTAAATTATGTATTAAGTCATTATAGATATAATCTAAATTCCACATACCTACAGGATAAATTATTATTGAAATTTAATCAATTCTTCAAAAATTAGTGAAATGTTCTTTGTTTAAAAATTTATTTTTGTTTATTTACTGAAATATATTTGTTGATACAAAAAATAAACATTAGTAGCTTTATTTATTCCCTTAAAATTTTTCCTAATAAGTATTTTAATAACAATCACTTTAACATTTTTATTTCTTAAGTTAAGTAAAAATAACAGTTAAAAAAAAAACTTTTTTAGAAAAAATTTTAAACCCAAAAAGTTATTTACGAACTTTTAAAATTTCAAAATGAAAATAATGAAATTTGGGACTCACCAACACAACATGGTGCCGACTCTGCTCTGAAGATGATGAAACTCCATACCATATTGTATGCAGATGTACAACACTGGCAGTCAAAAGGTTTCAGCACTTCGGAGCTGCGACTATTGACGATCCGAGGAGGATACCAGGAGCTGAACCATACAACTCTAAGGAGGTTCATTGCTGACACGGGTCTGGTATTATAACAGAACGACACTTCGGGTGGTACTAGAGATCTTGCAGGCCTTGCTGCGGTTTTCCGGCTTATCCGGGCACCCGTTAATCTAATCTAGGTTAACCAGGTTTTTCGTTGAATACAAAGCAATAACTAAATAACTGTTTAAGATATGCACTTCTCCATTGCAGCATCGTAAATTAGACAAAATGTACTTGAAGAACAAGTGGTCTTTGGCAATTATAAAACAAGCGAAAGAGGGCTAAAACGCAGTTTATATTTACAAACTTCTTTTTTCGGAGGTAAATCATGGGTTATTTCCATTTATTTTTGTAAATTTCTATTAAACTTCAGATTCCACGCATCTGCAGAAAAATTAGTAAAATTTTCATATTTCAAGACAATATCTCTAACCGTTTTTGAGAAAAGGGTATAAAATTATTTTTTCTAGCTATTTTCTAAGATGTACTTAGAATCGTTGAATTCAGTTGAAATATTTTCTACATATTTCACATTTGTCCAATCTAAGGTATATAAATTTTCGTTACTTTTGGAGTTAAGGAAGTATTCGAAAAAAATATAGTTTATTGACAGACATGAAAAGTTTTGGGTTCTTTCGGATATTTTCTTAAATATCTCGAAAATGGTTACAAAATCGTTGTAAGTGGAAGGTGTCCATTCAAAATGGTTTCAAATGGTCACCTTCCACTTAACACGATTCAATGACATATCAAATAAAACTTTTTTATTTGTAATACTTCCTTGTCTCCAAACGTGACCAAAATTTATATATTACACTAGTATTTCTAAAGTGGCACAACTCAAAATAAAACTCACCTAAAATTGTGTCACTCTTGCCTATGTAGGGGGCATGGCATTAAGGAAAGGTGACATAATTTCCCGCTACTGTACAAGCTCTGAAGCTACACAATTTTGATGGTTGATAAAGAAATATTTACCATGTCTTTCATAGTCCTAACTGAAAAACAACGATTTCTGAGTCGTATCACTTTAGAAATACTAGAGCGATATCTTCACTTGCATAAATTTGGAACACGTGGAAAACGTATAAATCCCGTGGTCGTTTTTGAGTACCCCAATGTTCTTCTTCTACAATATCACAACTGTTTCCGCTTATATCGAGCGTATACTTTGTTCGAATTTATTTAAAGCTATTTTAAATATTAATTACACGGGTTAAAAAAGTAATAATTGCCTGTACCTGTCCCAGCAAGTGGCCTAAGGGAATGGTGGGCCTGGCCGAGATGTCAGCAGGTATGACTCGCCCGTTTATTCTAGAAAACCCTTCTCAATAACATGAGTCATTTAAAATGCAAGAAATTAAGCATTCTCTCTTAAGGAACATATAACTGATAATATAACACTAATTACTCCTTGAATGAAATTCTCTCCGAACTTTTATTTATTTTTTTATTAAAATTATTTTTCAGTTTATAAATAACTTTTTTTTTTAAATACTCATCAGATTTTCCAGTATATATTCCACTTGTGATAGATGGTAACGAACTAGATCTTTCGTATTTGGCATTGTATTTTACCAAATTCCATCAAAAAAGGATAATTTTTTGTGGACAATACAGAGCGAACAGACAACTAATGGAAATATACACACGCACACACATATATACAATACATATACAGGGTTTAACCTAAGTGGCGACGAATACTTCAGGAGGTGATAGTAGACACCAAATGGAACACAAATGGTCCTTTGGGCTGGGGGTCAATTCCTAACAAGGAAGGAGGAAATTTAAATTTTGTGTTTTTTTTTTTTTTTTTGTTTTTTTTAGGTTAACCACGGTTTTCATTGAAACGAAAGCAATAACTAAATAACTGTTTAAGATATGTCAAATCCTAATTGCGGCGTCAGTATGTAGTACATACTATGTGGTACACACATGTATGTAAAAGATGTTTTTACTGCTAAACTTCTATCGATGTTACACCAGGTCCCTTCTGGATTATGGATGCGTAGCATACTCATCTGCCAAGCCCACTACACTGAAAATGCTTAACACAATATCAAACACAGGACTACGTCTAGCACTGGGTGCCTTCAGATCAAGCCCAATATGCAGCCTGAACGTAGAGGCAGTAGAACCTCCACTAGAGATCCGAAGAAAAAACTTAATTGCAAAGTATTACTACAAAATTAAGTCTCTCCCTCAGCCCATCCTGCACAAGGGATATCATAGAAAACCCTAATATTAATCAATACCAAATAAATAACAAGCATGCCCGACCTCTTTGCTATAAGAAGCTTAGAAATAGAGGAGATTACAAATCTACAAACAGAACCAATACAGAAACAGACCATTTCACTCACTCCTCCATGGGCTCATTAAATTCACAATAGACACATCCCTCTCCAAGTACAAAAAGTCAAACATATTATCCAAAACATTTATACAAAACTAACTTCTTGGACTTCTTAAATCGACAAACTAACTACATCCTTGAATACACCGATGGTTCAAATACAAAACACGGCATTGGATCGGCAGCTATTGTAAATGGCACTATTTACAAGCAAAAACTCCCGGCACTGTACAATATACTAGAAGCTGAACTCCATGCATATATTTCTTGCCCTCACTAACACTCCTCCATCACAACACACAAACATTATCATCTGTACAGATTCACTCAGTTCACAACACATATTACAGAACTTATACAGTCAACATCCCAAAGCAATCCAAATCAAACAACACATCTACAATTTACAACTTTCAGGCATACATACAACAATATATTGGCTGCCAGGACATGAAGACCTAGGACTTAGTACGACTGCAGACGAACAAGCAAAATTGGCTACTCAAGACTTAACAATTCAACCACTAGACATGTTTTAACCAGGACCTTACGAGACAGGCTAAACACCAAATCACAAACAAAATGGCAAAAATGACTGGACAAACCTATCTACCAACAACAAACTGCGACAAATAAAACGGAACATCGCGGAATGGCCTTCCAGTCACAGACAAAACAGAAGAGAAGAAGTAGTACTAACTAGACTCAGAATTGGACATACACGAATAACACACGAGTACTTAATGACTAAAAAAGAAAAGCCTACATGTAAAATCTGTAACACCCGAACTAACCGTAAAACACATACTAACAGAATGCCGACAACGTCAAAATCTAGACTTACCGTATGACATGACCGAATTACTTACTGACAGCAGTCCACACATACCAGCAATCCTTACACACCTCAAAACTATTAATATGTATGGAAAAATTTAACACTTTCACCCCCCCCTTTTTTTTTTTTTTTTTTTTTTTTTTTTTTACCCCATCTCAATACTATATATTCAAACAATTGCAATAAAAAACATAAGGAAGATATTACGCCACTTGGTAAACTGTAAAGAACGATAACATGTAATTAATGAATTAGTAACTATGTCTAAATTGTGTAATCCGATTGATGTATATAAATAATACCATTTGTTTATATAATATATATATATATATATATATATATATATAGTATATATATATATATGTATATATATGTATATATATTATATATATATATATATATATATATATACGTATTGTTTGTTTTTAAATGTATATATGTATACCATTTGTCTTTAGATGTGTATATATTGTCATTTGTATATATTATTCGTTTTTAGATGTGAATATATTGTCATTTCTACATATAATTTGTTTATAGATGTATAATGATAGATGTAATATATATAAATGTGTGTTGTATGTATGTATGTATGTATGTATGTATGTATGTGTGCGTATATGTGTATATATGTATAATTGTATACATATATTATATATATATATATATATATGTGTGTGTATATGTATGTATGTATGTGTGTATGTGTATATATATTTGGATGTATACCATTTGTTTTTAGATGTATATATGCAATAACTGTTTGGAGCGAAACGCCTTAGATGCGCAATGGATGCTCATAAATAAATAAAAAAAAAAAAAAAAAAAAAAAAAAGATGTTTTACTACACCAATAAAGTTTTTTTTTTGAAGTTACTAAGCGCGAAGTATTAAAGTGGCGCCCGAACTCGGAACCTCTCTGTTGCAAAGTAGAAGCCAGAAGCCCAGCTTTAAGACTTGCCGCCGCTTCGAAAAGAAGACCCAGTCGAATAGGACTTCACAACAGAAGTATTTTTTATACTTATTGCGGACATCGACTCTTCTTCCAGATACAGCCTTCAGTACTTCA